>CM075010.1:17742027-17764405 GCA_037576675.1 Pangasius sanitwongsei
CTCACTTCAACAATTAAGAGCAAACCAAACTAAATGTCTGAGGTTTAAATAAGGCAAGCCTCCTTCAAAATGCTCTGCAACGATGTTCTAATAATTTGCACCTGATGCGATACACCTGTAGGTAGTTTTAGCCATTTTAAGTACAAATAAATGTGGGGGTGTCCTTACTTTTTCCTCACAAGAAATGGATTTTTTTAAAATTACATTTTACAGATAATTTTAAAAAGACTAAAGCAAAACACAGGCTTTCATGGGGTGTCCTAATTTTTTCACATGACTGTGTATATATATATATATATATATATATATACACATTTTTTTAGAGCACCTTTAAGCGTACCTTTGACAAAAGTATCGAAATCATTCTCATGGCAGGATCAGGTTGTCACAATGGACTTTTAAAGGAAACGTCGCAAGCACATCACACACAACACTGTTGCCAAACTTATTAACAAATTCAAAAAGACTGGGACCAAACGAGAAGTTGACGTCCATGACCATTCACTGACAAAGGCACAACCGACATGGTGCTGGCATACGTAGTCCCCTATGTATGGAGACTTTTGCGACACCCTGTAGATTACCTGTTGCATAACACACGTCACTATTATATACTTCAGAATCACTTCCTTAGATTTATGAATGAATGCACACTGAGACAATACAACAGTCTTCATGGGAACTGCAACCCACAGAGTAGAGGATGAGAGTGTGCAGGTAGGAATAACCAGCTGGCTGACTTTTTCATGGGTGTTCAATTATGTGTGACACAGCATTTGTATTGCCTAATTCCTTGACTCTATAATGGAAATACATTTGGTGATACTGATATTTAATTCATTTTTGTTGCTTAAGCACTCAAGACTGGCAGTGACCGCATTTGAACCCTCAAACTTCTGAACAGTAGCCCAAAGCTTTAACCACTGAACCACCAGTTCAACCATTAGTTATGTATTGTTCTGTGTAATGACATAAGATAAGACAAGAGAAACTTTATTGATCCCATAGTGGCGAAATTCACTTATCACAACAGCTCACAGACAGTTAAAGTGCAGGTATTAAAGACTGAAGGAAGAAAAGTTAAATATGAGACAATATCAGCAAAAGTAACAAAAAATAATAAAAGAAATAAAATTATATAATAAAAGAAATAAAATGATATATTACATGATATATATTACATGACATGACAATTGCCTGATTCTACGAAACTGTCTAATTGAGGCTAATTGTCTTAAGTAGTCAATCACTGAAACCAAAATGTCCAGAATGACTTGGACCAAACTGTGCACTTTCACTTTTAGTTTCAGTTTAGCCAGTAGTGGGGAAAGGGGACAGAAACATCAGTTCTGCATGTTGGGCAGCCTCTGCTCAAATGCATTTATGCTATTACAGAGCAGTTTTGGGAATAAATAAATGGATTTGTTTCCCATAGGAAAGTGATGTTCCTTTTAAAATTGGTAGGTTGTGAAGGGTTAAACTATTTTATCAACTGAGTAGCAGAGATAAACACTAACCCTACATTGTTTCGTTTTCTTAAAGTTGTCCACATTCAAAACAGTGTCGATAAGGTATGTTTAAACATGATCTGAGTAAAATCCAAATTTTCAATTCAAATGCAGAGCATGTTAAACTGCAACATGTTATGTCAACAATTTTTGCAAAACATGCTTTCAAATAATATTTTCCATTACACCAAATAATTGTATATAATCTTCTGTAGATGGGACCATGGCTAAAACTGCACCATCTTTATCTCGAAATATCATTTTATCGGAACAGGCAGTAGCTAAATAAAATAATAAAATAACAAAAAAATACCAATAAAACTTGCACTTTCAGCCATCACGTGCTGCTGTGTATTACCCGACCCTTTGTTTTCATGGACAGCTACGATCTTTACTGTTCTCATGGATGCTCCTGGATTTCCAAAGGTCATCTTGGCGTTCTCACAAGCAGCCTTAATGTTAAATTGACAGAATTGACTCAATGGTAGAAGAGTATTTCCCCCCCTTGATCTGCCTCAAAATTCCTCATCACTTATGTCTTTATGATTGGCATGCACTGAATACACAAGCCAGGGGAGCTCGGGTGGTGAAACCAGAGGAATGGTGTTCAAAGCGATCGTTTACAGCTGTCCTCCTGGGTAATCCTTATCCTTTCTCTGTCTTTGATGAAGATGTGGTGACATAAGAAGTCATTCTGCTGTAAACTGTTATGACCTCCCCCTCATGCATGTTCAGCAGAAAGGCGAGAGGAGAATAGGTGGGGAGAAAAGCATGTGTTGCTAAATGTACGCCAATTATCCAGGCTCGCCCCCACCTCTTTCCCCCTCCTCCAGGCTTGTCTTTTTATCTCCCTCTGGTCTGTGATCCTTATCGCCAAGGCAGAGGCATACAGAGGAAGGTCTTTTGTGGTGAGGAAATCATTGGCAACATGTGGTGAAAGCTTTAAGATGTTGTCACACTTTAAGTTGCTCATAATCTGTTCAAAGGGAAGACCACATACTCCTGTAAGCGGGCTGCTTTGTGGTTTAAAGGAGAGAAGAAAGAGGAACTGGAAGGTGAGAGCCAGGTTTTGGCAAGACAGAGGGCTTGAAGATCCATTGAGCCTAGTATTCAACTCCCAGATTGCTGCTTTTTTTCATCCAGAAATATCTTCATCCAACAAGGCCTTTTAAATGCTCTGTCTGCCCCAGCAGCTGAGACTTTGTAACTTTTTTTTTTTCCTCATTGCAATTAGGAAACAACATGTGTTCAGGTATTCTAGATAATTAAACAAATATTTCATAGATGTAAACTATTTTATCATTTCCCTAGTCTTTTCATTTTGATCGTAGTAAAAAAGGGTTCAACACACTTGCTGCTTATAGATGACACAAGAGGACATTCCTCTGGGAAAAGTTGTAAGTCCCTGCATGTGAGCACAAATAATTTGAATGACAATTTATTGTCTGTGTGCCTGAGTGACTGGAAGCTGATAATGATCACCTGGGGAGCATTCTGGGGATTATCTCCGATTCTACTCATGGGGTCCTGGACTCGGAGCGCCTGAATCAATATTGGGGCTGCGCTGCCTGAATTGCGCCTGTTGATCCAAATGCGAGAGCCATATCTGTTAATCTGTGCGCTCGGGTGTTGGTAGGGGAACACACATCCCCACTGTAAATAAATGGTGGGCCTTAGTCCACTTTCCTCTCTCTATCCATCTCTACACTTTGTCTCACTATTTTCTTTTTCGATTTGTGTTTCTGCTAAAGAAATTTAGCATTTCTATTTGGCATACTGTATGACTACAATTGAATATCTACAATGCTCACCGAATTCAGCATGTAGATAGACTTTTCTTTAAAAAATGAATAAGAGAAAGTGTGACTTTAGACATTTTATACCTTGAGATCAAACTGTGATCTCAAACTGAGATGAGGTCTTGTAAGTCTTCTCTCGAATATGATCTTACGTTGTGTGTCCGGTAGCAGTGTATGCACTTATTGAGTTTGTAGAGCAGAGTAGCTTAAAAAGGCCCAGATGTGGGCCTGTGTCCAGCCCCAAAGAGCAGCAGCTCCACTGGAGTTCTGTCTTTCTTCTCTCCCTTATGGCTTTCATCTTAAACCACAGGACAGAAATCCTCTCCAGACCAGGCACGGCATCTGAGACAACATTGACCTTGTTTATGCCATTGTTTACGACATTTGCTTTGCAGCTATGCTTGTAGCAGCCATGCTAACAGGAGGTCTGGACTCTCTTTGCATTGCTGCGCTCTATTGCTAACTCAGGCCTCGGGCTGTTAATCAGGTAATGTTACGGGGGATTGAGAGTGGTGACTCCCCCTGGTTGGCCTTCGCCTGCTCACACTGTGGCGTTGTTTTTAAAGAGCATTCTTTTGGCGCTGAACTTGGAAAGGTATTAAAATGGGATTAGGGGCTCCTCCACAATCCAGTGCTTGTGTCATTCATTGGCGCTCTCTCTCTCTCTCTCTCTCTCTCTCTCTCTCTCTCTCGCGCTCTCTCTCTGCAACCCCCTGCCTTTGCCCTGTTTGATTGTGGATAGCAGTGGGAGTTGAAGTGACTGTGCCTTTCAAAAGGAAAAAAAGGGTAGGGTTAAATCCCTACTCCACTGCTCCCTGCTAATTCCTCTTGTTCCTCCAAGAAGGATTTACTTCTGCTGCCAGCCTTGTGAAAGGCTTTCTCTGGCCATCCGAAAAGTTAGCCATCGCCTTCCTGCCAGGGTGTGGTTGCTATAGCAGGGGCATCATGCATGGCTATTCCATCTGAGGTCCTGCTGAGAATGTCGAACTTGGGGGGCGGGGCTGACGACAGCCAAAGAAGTCAGGATTAGATTCCAGGACAAAGCCGGACAGGAAGACTTCAGAAGGAACGAATGGGAATTACAGCAGCAAAAATAATGCAAAGTGACAGAGAGGGGAAATAGAAAAATAATGGCTTACAAGATTAGTGCAGGAGGGTAAGAGAGGAGGAGACAAAAATAAAGGGATGAAAAAGAATGTTTTCATTTGGACAATAAGTATCTCGAGAGCATGGAGCGGAGAGGTGAGCAAGCGAATCCAGGAAGTTCCACGGCAGCTCAAAATGGTAATTTCCAGCTTATCCCTGTTTTCCAAGCTTGATCTCTCAGGCAAGGATTTGCATCATTGAATAAACATTTGAATTGGACGTGTGGACGTGATCATGACAGATTCATCATCTACGAGTCTGACAGGTCCAACATGCAGTAGTCTCTAATTTCATCAGCCTAAGTTATAAATGCTTCATTTAAAATCAAATGGAAGAATTCATGTTTGGGATAAAAGCTCAGTCTGTGACAGAACAGAGTCCAAATATAATGCAGGAAAATTCATGTAATGGGGTAATGGGGTCAATTATTCCTGTTATAATTACCCCATCATTTATTTTGCCTTGCTGATTTTGTGTCAGTATTAAATGAAATAGGAGTTTGGGGCAATTAATAAGTTTTTTTTTTTTTTCCAGGTAATATACATGCTTGCCCAAAATATGGGTAAGAGAGAAGAAACAATTTATTATAATATGAGAAAACTGAATATTAACAGATAGAACTGAAAAAATACCCAACAGAATTATTAAATCTAAATCCCAAATCCCTCCCTCTCTCTCTCTCTCTCTCTCTCTCTCTCTCTTTCTCTGTCTGTCACATGTGCTTACTCATTTATTTTGGTATATGCCTCCAGGTAGCACAAAATTCTGTGAATTTTGAACAGAATTGCTGAACGTGCCACTTTTTTATAGGTATTAACATTATCCTTTGTTGAGTAAAAGCTCCTTAATCTTCTTAATGTTTAACAATAAATCAAAGATTATCGCCTTTCCTATTTCCCGACACTGCCCATGTTCATATTGTTGTTGTCTTGATAAGCTTTAAATGCTGTCACAGGTATTTATGAGAATTAAATACCCTGTAAATAAAGTCATTATTCACATTAAATATTTAACATAACTTAGAATGGTGCCACAGAGAATGATAGGGCACTTTACATTTAAACAATGATTATCTGCACACATGGGAGTAATTACCACAAATGTCAGAAAAGACAAACATGATAAAAACCACAACAGTAATACCCTGGCTATCCTTTTTCAAACATCAGTACAGCTGCCCAACAAACCCAGTGTGCCCCATGCATGGAATATCAATATCTATATCAGCATTTTACAAAGCCATTACCATTACAAAGGCTGCCACTGCTGCCCCCTCATGTGGCCTCATATTTACCCATATTCATCACTGTCGGCCAACCCTGTCCAGTATCAGTAGATGATGGTGATTGGCTTTCTCTCTTTGTCTCTCATAGTGCACAATGGCATTGATGCAAAGCATAGATACAGACAAGCACTGCAGCAGCTGTCCCACCAGTCCAAGCAAACAAAAGAGCCGGAGCTAATAAATCAGCTATGATGGCCTGGGCAGTATCACACTCATTCACTTCCTTTAGCAGGTCGTTTTAGCTCTGGATGTATGCCTTCAGACTTATGCACAAGGACGGACTGTCTCGGCTTTGACTGTAACAAAAAGTTATTATCTGAGCACAGAGGAAATGAAGGCTATGGAGACAGCTGGGTTTCTCCACTGGTTTGTGATAAACGTGTGAGTTGTGCGCTTTTTGATCAAAAGGCATAGGTGAGATCCCTTTACATAGCAGTAGTAGATAAGTCTGCTTGAGCAGCTATGGAAAGATAAAGTGGTCATTTGAACCAGTGTCACATTCATATTGTAGCCAGTTTGATAGCCTAATTATTACAGGATTGAAGTCAAACACCCACTAATAATCAACCAGTGGTCGAATTAGTATTTATTTTACTAATAAAAGAAAGCTCAGCGTTCTTTTTTAGGCGCTTGGGTGTAAATGATGTCGATTCTGGTATGTACAAGATATCACATTAGTCTCATTCACTAGCTGGTCACATGATCCTATAAGACATGACTTGGAGGCGTTTTGTTCCAGCGGCAGTAGGGCCTGTCTAATCACTGCACTGAATGTGGTAAAGCCAGTGATTTGTGGTGCTGATTGAGGTTTGCTGGTGCATTTGGAGCGGGGCGACAAGCATGCATTTCCTCTGATTGGGCTCTGCTGAGGCGTTGAGAGGTTATCCAGCGTGCTTTAACAGATGAGCCGCTGTCAAAAGAGATCACCCAGGGTCCTAGCCACACACCCACTGCTCCCTTAATCACAGTGCTGTGATGGACAACCACATGTAGAGACATTCCTCACCACTGCAAACTAGTACTCCCTGAACTCCAACAGTGGCAAACAATATTTAAGCACAAATCAATTAACTGAACTACAAGTTGTTTATCATGACTTCATGCCATGGGTTCTGTCTCCTCAGATTATTTGCTACTAAATGCAGTGGATGCCTGGAGAAGATAGCACCCACAGAGTTTGTGATGCGGGCGTTAGAGTGCGTGTACCACCTCAACTGCTTCTGCTGTTGTGTGTGCGACCGACAGCTGCGCAAAGGCGACGAATTTGTACTGAAAGACGGCCAGCTGCTGTGCAAGAGTGACTATGAAAAGGAGAAAGATCTGCTTGGATCTGTCAGCCCCGATGACTCTGATTCAGGTAAGCAAATAGAAAATGCAGTCTGTAGAAAACTTTCAGATTAATTATTTATCATCATCCTGTCCATATATACACACAAATGTGGTGAAATATTATGCTTCCATGATGTACAGGACAGAAGAGAATACTCTGTGTAGCGGAATACATTGTGCCAGTGCCCTTTTGCATGCTGGCATAACAGTGCATGCATATTATGCACACTCTCGCAGAAACTGTACAGATAGATAGCTAGATGAACAGGAATGGATAAGCTGGCAGCCATGAAGGCGTAACTGTAACAGAGAGAAGCTAAAGCATATTGATGGCATGCTGCTGGAGCAGCAGATCGCTATGAATGATGGGGTGGGGTTTATGGATTCAGGTTCAGCAGCAGACCTATGCTTCCTATCAGTCCTCTGTTCCACACTAAAATGTGCATATGCACACTGTCTTTAAAGGGGCCAAAGTGTTTGCTAGGCTAATTGGCACTTGCTGCTGATGCCACAGAGGCCAATAAAGGGCCGCTGCACCAAATTGCAGCAGCCCTTCATTTCGGGAAACTGTCACTCGGGGATTGTAGCCATTACATGGGTTTTTAACTTTTGAACTCTGCCATGTCATGGAGTTTAGCCCCTTTTCTAATTATGATTATTATTCTATCACACATAAGCTGCTTTGTCTTATTAGATGAAACCTCCATCCACTGAACAATAAAGCCAATCCCCCGCTTGGCTATTGTAATTACAGTAGGAGAGCCAGGAGCCATTTCATTTAGATGGCACATTAGTACGACCTACTGGAAGAGATTACCATGACAGGGGAAGGCTTTGATTGACCGCCTGAGGATCACACACATTATCACCATCTAATTGAGATACAGTGATTAGTTGATTGAATAACATCATTTTTTTTTTTTTTTTTTTTTAAGTTTTAAAAGTCATAATGTGAAAAGGAATATTGGATATTTGGTATCACACTGGGGTAAAGATTTTTATCACCTAGTAAAGTTAGGTCTCAAAGTTTAACTTTGATTCCATGCACTTTGCACAATAACTTTAAGAATATTAATACATCCCTCTTTCTAGCCTGTATTAAAAACACATTTGCCTTTTGTTGCACCATTTTGCATTCTGTTTTTACAAGCCTAATGTGTGCGTGGTCATGGGTATTGATTAGAAGCCTACAGACTTTGTGGTTTTCATATCTATTTCACATCTTTTCCCATATGTGCACAAATTCCACATACTTATTCTCCCTACAGTATAGCATCCTTTATGTGCAGGCGTCTTATCAAAGATTTATTCAGTGCAAAACAGCCAAAGCTGCGTGTTATTAATTATAAATGACACAATGTCCAGTCCAGTGACAAATGTGCATACTTCATAGTGCTTTGCAAAACGCGGCTATAGCCTTGTAAGAGGATGTGGCCTATTCTTTCAGCAATAAATTGATAAAAGTATTAAAACCACATGTGTCTCTTTTCATTATGGATGTACTGTGTCTGAATCTCCCGAAAATGTAACAGAACAAAAACATCTATTCATCAATAGCCTGTCTGAAAAATTGCAGAGAAATGTGCTGATTCCTGTGAATGACTGATCTCTCCCCAGAGAAGAGCGAGGATGAGGAGCTGGATATCAAGCCGGAGAAGTGCTCTGGAGGCCCGGGCAAAGGGGATGATGGGAAGGATCCAAGGAGGCCCAAACGACCACGTACCATCCTCACCACGCAGCAGAGACGGGCCTTCAAGGCTTCGTTTGAGGTGTCCTCCAAACCCTGCCGGAAGGTGAGCCACTGCAATTTAGTTTCAAGAAATTCTGTATATATGGCTAAAACTTAAGTAATATTTGACCTTGTTCTTTTTATACTGTATTTTTGTATAAAATAAAGTATAAAATACGAGGATATAAAATAGGCCATTTAAGATACATAATTCAATACTCAAATAACACACCAAACAATCTTTTCATAATGACTCTAATAACCTAGCTCCAAATTTCCTACCAGTGTGTGTAGCCATCAGCCAGGTTTAACCCATTGCAGCTTCAGACAAATATGCAGCATTCGTGGTGCCTTGTAAATGGTAAGTTTGACATGCAAAGTGAGGAGAAAACAAAATCATGGATTCCTCCACTACAGTGTCTCTTTTGTTTGCTCTGTCAGAGCACATACAGCTCATAAAAAGCTAATATACAGGTCTGAGTGGCTATTGGTACTGTTCTACTATAGTGAACTTCAAACATTAATGCAACATTTTGAACTGAAATTGCAGTACAGCAACAACAGCAAGTAGCATTAGCAAAAAGCTAGCGGCTAACGGTAGTGATAACGCTAATGTTTGAGGATTACCCTTTCAAAAAAGCGATTAGTATGGTCAATGCTATAGATTTAACCAAGTGCTGAGTCTGTATAATAACTGCTCAAAGGCCAATACTGCTATAAGCTAATTTAAAAGTAGAGAAGTATACTTCACAGTGTGCATGGACATGTTGATTTGACGCCACTCACTAAACGAGGAAGGAACTAGTAGGTGAGAAGACTACCACAGGTTGACGAGTTGAAATTTCAAGTCGAGGGGGTGTTTTCTGTGGCAATTCTGTGGGGAATTACAAGTTGCTAATTTGCCTCAAACACAGCAATAGCAGACACCATCATAAATCTTTTGGTAGGGGGGCCTGAGTGATGACTGATCGAATCCTCAGACATTAAGTGTACTTACAGAGTTCACTCACAGAGGATTGGTAAAATGATAAACTCTGTGATCATAATTCTAACAGCTAACAGAATAGTTTTGGATCAGTATACTTGTAAACAGTACAAGTGTATATATTTAAACTACAATTTTTTTGTAATTACAGCTACAACTGCATAAAAGATAACCAGAGTCAGTGGGATATCCATTGTTAAACAGTGAACAGGACATGATGGTTAACATTGCTGACTTAACCAAAAACAGCCTCCTCTGATATATTTGAGGTTTAGTCATTTTGATATCTTCATATGCAGGTGAGAGAAACCCTGGCTGCTGAAACAGGCCTGAGTGTACGTGTGGTTCAAGTGTGGTTCCAGAACCAGAGAGCCAAGGTGAGCCCTCATAGCATGAACTCTGCCCATCCATCACAATGTATTACCTATATGAACCCAGTGATGTACAGCCTGAGACCAGATAACACTACAATCTGCAAGTAATCC
This sequence comes from Pangasius sanitwongsei, assembly GCA_037576675.1. Lineage (NCBI taxonomy): Eukaryota > Metazoa > Chordata > Actinopteri > Siluriformes > Pangasiidae > Pangasius > Pangasius sanitwongsei. The sequence goes on from CM075010.1 coordinate 17,752,294, forward strand.
TCCAACCACGGCGCTAAAGCAAAGCCCTCCGCAGGCACTGCCAAAAGGGAGAGTGCTAGTAGGGATAGAGACAGCAAATCTCAGCCGTAATCTGCCTCGGGCTTAACCTCTCACTGCATTCCACAAAAAACTCCCTGCAAGGGAAAGAGTGATGCACTCACATCCATTGCATTCTTACGTTAGTGTCTGAAACCCACCTTCTAGCTCTGATGCTATCTTCAAAAGCCCCAGGATAATATAATGTATTCAGATAGACGGCTGTGTAGTTCAAGTAGAGGTGAACAACAAGGAGCATCAAATTTTTTTGAGTTAGAAAAGAGAAAAAGACAAAGTTCGGGATGTCCCGAAGTGTTCAGATTGTGCCTTTATCTGTGTTTTTTCAGATGAAGAAGTTGGCCCGAAGACAGCAGCAGCAACAGGAGCAGCAGAACTCCCAAAGGCTGGGCCAAGGTACAGTGTCCCAATATGAACCTCACTGTAAACTTGTTTGTCTGGGGGGGAAAAAAAGCACAGGTTTTTTTTTTTTCTTTCATTGCAAGAGTTTCAGGATTTGTGCAACCTCACTAGCTAGGAGAATGGATGGTCTTCATTGGTACGTCACTGGTCATGTCTCCACCAGCTTACATGATTGGTAATTGTTGCTGACTTTCCCTTTTGTGTTGCGTGATGCAACATTGGTGGTGTCCAACCTCAAACAGAGCAGATGCTGAGCTCTGTCAGCTAAGAATCACACAGGGGGGGAAAAAATTGTGCAACTAGGGATATGCAGGAGTGTCTGTGGAGGTGGCGGATTCATTTACAATACAAGCACATTAAATTTGCCTGTATCTTGACCCATCCACCCACCTTCTTCCCACTCAACTGAAAACAACCTTGCATCCCCTTTTTGACAGACTGGTATCTCATGTTTCTATTCAGCCAAGCATAGAGGACAAGCTAGTCTCTGTTTCTGATTTGGACACTGATTGCTTTAGTACTGTTACACATCTTGCTGTCCTCGCATTACTATGGCAAGTCATTTCAGGTCAAAAGTCCTCCTTTGACTCATTTATTCCATGTTAAGTAGTCCAAAAGCTGGAAATATGGCAGCACACTGCCTTGTGCCACCATGTACAGTATATATACTGATAGTTGATAGTTGATTTATCGCCAGATCCTTTAAGAACTTAGTAGAGATGAAGAATATTATTCCAAACACTGTGCAAGGGAGCATTAATTCTGAATGAACTTTTTTACTGTTCTGCAGTTAAAATAGCAATTGCTCATTTGTTTCTTTCTTATTTCTTCTAAACATCCTGTGAATGTCTTCGCTGTCAAGAAAACAACTTGGTATCTTTGGAGAGCTTAGAGTCCAATCATTCCAGCAGCTTTCATCTCTCCAAGTCTGCAGAATTACAGAAAGTCTGACTTTAGTGCTGCATTTAATGTTATCAGTGTTACTACTGGGCTATCATATTGACATTTCTTAAATGCATTTGACTAATCACACTAAAGTGCAGAAAGAATAAATCCAACCACACTGGTCATGTTGGCAAACTCGTTTTACTCTAAAGCAAAAACATAATTAAAGACATCAGCATAAAGTTAATTTACATTTAAGATCCCTAGAGAGATAGGGTAAGAAGCGTGCATTTCTGTTGTACAACATGAGAACAGTTCTTTCTCTCTTTACTTTGGGGAAATCCCAAAGCTAATATTGACATTTTACTGCTGAGCAGACCCCCTTGTACCTTCTCCGCTGGAAACTCATAATCCGGAGATCATTGAATCATCTTCAGCTATAAACCAAGAGTAATAATACTTTTATTTTATAGACCAATGTTAGACTATCCTCATGGTGCATCCAGTTATGAGGCTTTATCACAAACTTGGCTGTAAAAAAAAATAAAAAATAAAAAAAGGGCACAGTGCTGGATTGCTGTCAAGCAACAGAACTGTAGAGTCATCACATCCACACAAGTTCGTAGTTCCACTTTTCCAAACTCTGACAGATATGTCATTCAGCAGTTCTGTGGTGTCCTGCACACTGCTTTACCTCTTAGTCGCTTCAGTTGGATCATTCATGTAATTTAGGTGGACAGTGATCTCTCTTACTGGTCAATAACCAATGCCTAAATCGAGTAGTACTGTTTACTTAGAGGCATGGTGGAACATCAACTGAAAAAGTAGCTTTGTGGGGGAGCTGGCCTGGTCATTTGGGACAGTAGAATGCTTAGTAAAACATTCATAGTACTCCAAAAACCACTGCCTTTGCAGTTCAATGTAAACTACCCTCAGCAAAATTTTCTTCTGTACATCCTGATGTGCAGGAAACTTCCAACATCAAATACCCTTTCACCAGAATCAAGAAACATGCAATGGAACATTGTGGTGATCTTCAGAAATGAATTTCAGACATTCTTGCAAGAGATCTAACATGGCGGGCTCTTGTCTAAAAGCCACAAGACTCCTAGCCCTTAGCGGTTGGAGGGACTCATGGAGAATTTCTGAGTTGGATTTGTCTGGGAGAATCTTGTTGTGCTCCAGAACAAGCATGTTTCTTGTTTGGTAGCGTTTCATGGAGCTCAGCTTGATTTTGAGGGCAGATACTATCATTATACTTAATTCTGATAAAAATCTCTGTTCTGACAACCATTTTTACACAGTAAACCAACAATAGGGGTTTTGCATTATCTACAGTAACTGGGCATGTTTTGTTTTTTTTTTCAATAAAGTATACCTATAGGGAAACAGAAAAAGTTGGTCTCTTGGTTTTGATCAATCCACGACCATTCTCAGCACATTCTTTGTTGTTTTCCTATCTGCTTCCAGAGGTGATGTCTAATAGGATGGAGAACATGATGAACTCCTACACACCATTGGCCTCTGCACAGCAGCAGATGGTTGCCATGGAAAACGGCTACACCGCTGATGCCTTCCAGCAGGGCCTCACCCCACCTCAGATGCCTGGTGACCACATGAACCCATACGGTTAGTAGTACACCATGTGTTTAGACCATAGCTCAGCATGGTTCTGGTCTCCACCTCTTACAAAATGCAACCATACCATGGAGGTTTTAAGTAATCTAGGTATTTCTGAACAGTAATATGATCTCCAAGACTAATAGAAATCCAGAGACCTTAACATACCACTACTAGGAATCCATAATAGCACACACATAATAGTCCAACCCCCAGTACGTGAAATTCACACACATGCATTTGCAGGAATTTTCAAAAATTCTAATCAAATGAAGCCAGTATAATCTGTGCTTTTCCAGTTCCCATACCAACAATCATCTCATCTATCAGCATGTGTTTGAGGACAAGGTGTCCTATTATGCTTTGTGTCCTATGGTGATCTGTGGTGAAACACGTAAGGACAACACAGGTTAATCAGTCTACTCATGCAGGCCAGAAGTATATAGATCCATTTGCAAAACATCATCCAATAAAAAAAACACTAATGTCTTGGAGAATTACAAGCATTATAAAACTAAAACTAGTGTGCATTTTTTTTTTGTCAATATGGACGAAAGCTCATAATACCAGAGAGAAGTTCCTGTAATACTTTTATGGCCAATGTTCTCAATATTATTAACTCCATGATGAGTGTTGCTCATGTATGTTTGGTCACAGATAGGCAATGAAGAGGTCCCAGGTGCCTTGTCATCCATTCCCTTTAATGGCAGGGCCCCAATCCCCAGTTTCATCACACTCCAGCTCAGGGTTTATGGCGTAACAACAGGAAACAGGCAGCATTGCCAGCTCATTAAAAAACCATAGCCCATCAACCTGTCACTGTCTTGTGTAATGGTGTCATTAAGATTGGAACTGAGTATTAAGCCTAACTGTGCCCACAAGGAAAATGGCAAAAACAGAAGATTAGCACAGAAGCCAACATAACCTTTTGCATTTGTTTGATTTTTTTTTTTTTGTTTAAACATATTGGATTCGTATTTGGATGCTTGTTGTTTTCATGGAACAATTACAATTAGTGACACAACTGTATAATAAACTGGCAAAGAAGGTCTATGATAATAATACAGGGAGAAAAGTAGATAATTAACTATGAAAAGATATAGAGAATAATTTAATCATCCTTGAATTTATTAAACACCATCAGTTAACCTCTTTTCATTTTCCACAGGAAATGACTCCATATTCCATGACATCGACAGCGACACCTCCTTGACCAGTCTTAGCGACTGCTTCATGGCCTCTTCAGAAGCAGGCTCACTGCAGGCACGTGTGGGAAACCCCATTGACCGACTTTACTCCATGCAGAGCTCTTATTTTGCATCATGAAAGCCAGCATGGACAGGGACAACCAAATGTGGGTTCACTTACTGCAACCCACTGCTCCCTTTATTACATGCCTCGGAACCAAGAACTCTCAGCAAAGACCTCCACTATGGATAAAGGGCCAAAAAAAAAAAAGCCCACAATATGAAAATCATAGAACTTGAAAACAAGCGTCCTTGATATTCAGTAGTGAAAAATGCAGCTCAGGACACCTGGTTTTCTGAGGCTGACAGACTTTTTCTAGATATGTTTGTACAATACTTTCACAGAAGTAGCACGAATTGTCAACATCCACCTATGGTAGAAACGATGTACAGTTAAAAGCCCTGAAGCCACAAACCTCAGTCCACAGCATCCTGCCAAGGAAGGCTGAAGATCAACACATAAATCTCACAATGCATGAAGTCATATTCTTTGTGAACATGGCATTGAAAAAGAAAATCTTTAGAAAATAGCTGAAAAAATCTTGTGTTGTTGAGATGTTTAAATGTGATGTTTGGACTCTCATTTTTTTTTTTTTTTTGTTATGTTCAGCATTGCATTTTTATCACTTTAATAGGTTTAGCTATGAAAGTGGAGTTAGAATTTTAGAGGGAGGAGGAATGTATAGTGTAAGTGTACATGCTTGTATGGGTGTGTGTGCGCGCGTGTGTGTATGAATGTGTGAGCGTTTGATGTAGTCACCTCTCTGTATGTGTGTTGTGCTTCAGCGTGTTATAGTTTGAAAGGCAGTAAGAGACAAAAAGCAAAAGCTCTATCCTTGTGTAAATATGTGTTTCCCGAACAAATCAGCTGTGCATGTTCAAATGGAGAACATTCTATTTATTTAACTAAACCATGCTCTTGAAGGTACTTAAGTAACTGAAAAGCTTTATTTAAAAAGGAGAAAACCACATCAAGTTGTACAAGCATTATTATCACAGCTCACGTGTATATCATTTAATAATTAAATATATCCCCTTGTTTCAGCTTAGATGTACATCAGCAAATGTGTGCTATTTATTTGTTATAAGCCCAGAACCAGGGCTTCTCAACCAGTCCTGGGGACCCACTGACCTGGTGTGAGGATTTCCTAACTGTGATTCAGCTGATTATTAAGCCCTTCATCAGCTGGATCAGGTGTGTTGGCAGCGAGGAAATGTTGGAACGCTGTGCAGTTCAGTTGGTTCCCAAAATGGAAGCTGAGAAACCCTGCCCATAAACATTGACAAAATGCATTTCCAAATGTGAACACTGCTAAATTACCAAAGTTTGTTGGTATAACAAATAAACTCTGTTTCTCCTGACTTTCACAGTTCTTTCACATTCTCAATAATCTACTTCTTAAGGAAAACAGGTTCAGAAGTCAGAATGCATGAATAGCAATACACAGGCTTTTTCTTCCTGAAAACATAGACTGCAGTGTGTATCTTTTTGCTGCTATGAGCCAATACTACTTTTTAAGTAAGGTATATTTATTAATAAGTCTATGTATATGTGGCTAGTTTTATTAGTAGTAGCTACTTGTAAAAGTAAATTCACAGCATGCAACTGCTATTTGGTTTTCTATACTGTACTGTAATACAAAAGTAGTAAAATATTGAACTGAGTAATAGTCAAAGTAGCCACTTACAGCACAGATTTTTATGTATATATATATATATATATATATATATATATTCTCTGTATATTATATTTACTGTACATTACATGTTCTGATTTTTTTTTCCCTTATTTATATTTTTCTTACATCTTATTTTTTTCAGCCAAACTTCTGTCTTGAATTTTTTTTAAATTAGATGCTAAGTTGCTTATAGTAGCTATTGCTTATACCATTATTTGCTTAAAACCTTTAACCTTAACTAATATTACTCAAACATAACTGGAGAAATTAGTTACATTACGATCAAAAATGTGACTATAAGAATGTTGTACTTTAATCCATTTCAGATGACACTAATGATGCCCCGAATTATTTAGCGCCTGTAATATAATAATACGCAGCACAGTGGTGCAGCAGGCATCATCACAGCCTCACAGCCTCATGGTCCCTGGTTTGACCCTGAGTTCGGGTTACTTTCTGTGTGGAGTTTCACATGTTCTCTCTGTGTCCGTGTGGGTTTCCTCTCAGTTCCTAAACACATACTGGTAGGTGGACTGACTGTGCTAAATTGCCCCTGGCTATGAATGAGTGCGTGATTGAATGGTGCTCTGCGACTGTCTCTTGTCCCATCCAGCGTGTGTCCCTGGTTCATGCCCAGTGCTTCCAGGACAGGCACCGGATCCACAGGGACACTGATCAGGATAAAGTGGCTGTTTACATTAAAATACATCAGTAGCTGAATAAATGACAGTACAAAACACAAGGAGCACTTTTTAAAAAAACACAATTCATTTGTCAAACAGCAAAATACACATTTCACTGTTTGACTAATATATCCGACCATTAGACTACTGTTACACTGCTGGTTAGCCACTAATATTTTCTTTGGTGGTATTTACAAATCAGAAAAAATAATACTTAATTTTGAGCCAGAAAAAATATAATTCAAGGTAATAAATGGAAAGGTCTTTTAACAATTGTTTGTGTGTATCAATACAATACATGTTAATGCATTTTTATAGTATGTAATGTTTCAATACAAAATACCATTTTTAACACTATTATCTCTTACTGGGGACATGGTGGCTTAGTGGATAGCACAGGCGTTTGCCTCGCACCTCCAGTGTTGGGGGTTCAAATCTTGCCTCCACTCTGTGTGTGCAGAGTATGCATGTTTTCCCTGTGCTTTGGGGTTTCCTTTGGGTAACCCAGTTTCCCCTCCCACTCCATAGTAGGCTGATTGGCATTTATAAAATTATCCATAGTGTATGTGCAATTGTTCCCTGTGATGAGTTGTCCAGGGTGTCCCCCACTTTTTGCCCCAAGTCCCCTGGGATAGGCTCCAGGCTCCCGGCTCCCCATGACCCTGTGTAGGATAAGCAGTACAGAAAATAGATGGATGGATGGATCTCTTATCAGATTTGTGTATGTACAAGGGTGAGTCAAATGAAAACTTTTTTTTTTTTTTTTTAATTTTTAATTTTGAATTGTTTATTGCAAATAGGTGTCTCAGAATGTAGCATTTTACAACATAATCTCCATTTCGTTCAGTGCATGTTCCAGTAAGTGTCATTAGTAATCAGGTGACTGTGAAAAGCAATAGACGCTTGACTGGAAGTTGAGGAGGTGTAGTCTGCAAATTCTGGAGTTTCAGACTCATACATGACACTGGTGTATTTCAAGGCCTTTGTCATCAAACACAGGAGTTGTGTAACTGCTTTACTCCTGTCTCTTTTGCTCCGTTTTTAATCTAAGACACTGCACTTTGATGTAGGTGACCAGTGACATGTAGAAATTTGTAAGAAATAAATCAAAGGAATCATTGTGAAACCAATTATATCAAATCAAATCATTCCTCTGTTTTATTTTTTTGTCAATTTAAATTTGTTAGAATTAAATTATTGAAGTTTGGAAATCTGCACGTGATTAAATACAAGGCCTTAGATTGAAATGTTAGATATTCTCTGTATTGCTGTGTTCACTGGTGCAGGTGGTAAAGAGCAGCACCAGTGAAATCCTGGGTTGGGTTAGAACTAATAAATTGTCATTATCAAGTAGTTTGGCTGTGATGCCCAATCAAATCAGCTTATTCCCTTTGCTTTAAGAAAAATAAGTGCACTTACTGCAGTCATGACATTCGCTGATTGCTTAAATTTCGTGTTACGACTGATGTTTTGATAATTGATATTTTCGTAGTTTGTAATTGAAATTTTAGTGGTAATGTCACAAACTCAAAGACTGGGATACAAGTGCGAGCATTTTTATTTCTAAATTCAACAGTTCAAAATCCATTGTCCAAGTCAAAAACCAGGAAAAGATCAAAGGGGTTGAAGATTTTGATATCAGAAGTCCTCAATTAGCATCGACAAAAAGTCAACGACAAATATATATAGAAAATTACCCAGAGTGCATCTACTACAGCCAGGTTCACACAAAGCATATTGGTGGACATATGATTGGAGTGCCATTTGTGCCCTACTGATATTACACTTACTAATGTATGTAAAGATAAAAGACATTTTACACAGGTAGTGTCCTTCACACGTGCATATTTCAGATGAATAACCTAAAACATGAATATCTTTCAGATGAATAACCTAAAACAAAAACTATCTCAGAAAACAGCATGTTTCTCTGTCTCAGTCCCCTATAACTACGCTTTTGTCTTGAAATATAACCATTAAATCTATTTATTATTTTTCCAATAATGTGTGAATCTATTTAACATCTCGTGTTCTTTTTCCATTAATCATCCATTATAGGTTAAGAAAAAAATGTACATTGTAATTGTGAATTCAATATTCACTCAACCCTGTTACCTGACCACCTTAACCCCTATGAAATACTTACATTCCACCAGTCACATGTTCAACAGGAAGCTGAACACCCAAATTTCACGAAGATCCTGGGACAAAAAATTCAAATATTTCTTTATTTTCTATATATCTTTGAAAGTACAAATTGACGAATTTTAAATTTTAGATATAATTTTTGACAAATGTATGGATACATTTTAAGTAAATCATTAAAATGTTCTTAATGTCCTCATGCGATTAGCATGGATGCTAGTTAATATATGCATTTAGCATAGACTTAGCATTGATATATGCTAAGTCTATGCTAAAAAAATTAAACTCATTTAAAATACAGTCACTGTCAGCAAAGACACCTTGTAAAAAAAAATTACAAAAATGTTTTTTTGAATGGATAAGTGCCTGTTTTCTTTGATTACATTTAAAAATTGCTTAAAAAAACAAATAAAGTTTTTAAAAAGAATTTAAAGGGCTAACTGGCACCGTAATCATGGAATCACCTTAATTTTTGTTCGGCATGGTAGTGGCTCCTAGCTAAAACACTATAAAATAAAGTATTAAATGTATTTTAATGCAAAATTCAAAATACAATGTTTCATCGTCACATTGCCAGTCGTCTTATAAGGCAGTGCTTCAATAACTATGAATGTACCTTGTTTAAAGTGGCTTTAAAAGAAGCATCATTACCATATTGCTAGGTTCTGACGCAGGCTAATGACCATGCACTGCTGACTGATGCACAGCAGTGAGATATGTAGGTCAGCAGAGGATACATGTGCACTGCCTTTAGAAATAGGCCACATGAAGGTACCTTAGACATCTGTATTGCTCAAAGGCCTTCCTGCTTTGAATACAGCCTTAGGCCGGCACCATTTTTTCAGCTTTTTGGACACTAGCTAGCTGCTAGTTGGATGGGGTTTCCTTAAACTGCAATTATTGGACAAGCGAGATTTCAAAAGACTATATCAGCTGTATTTGGAAGATCACCCATTTGTGTGTGCTAATAAACAAGATAAATAAAGGAAGACTTCTGCTTGAAACCACGCTATTATTGCCAGTGCTTAACTTCCACCATCTAATCTGAAAGAAAACAGGTACTGGAGCCATTAATGCACAACATACAGATATTATTCAAGAACATCGAGTACTAATACATTATGGGGGTGATACATTAACACAGTAACAGAGGGGAAGGAAAGATGAGTCTATAAATGAAAAAAACAATGTCATTACTTCCCGTAGTGCTAAAAGGCGCTCCTGCCCCTGGGGTTTGGCTCTGCTCACAGCCAAAAAGGACCACCATGTTCATATGCACCAGGTCTTCATGTTGATAAGTCAGTTTCTTCTTATTATCTTTCAGTTACTCCGGCACAGTAGATTTTTTTTTTTTTTTAATTATTGAGTGACATTGCACATTTTGCATGGAAGTAATGATTTTATTGTTATAAATGTTGACAGAAATCCTACAAAGGTGGAGAAATATATTTCTACTGTATGTTTATGCCAACTCAACCAAATCCAAAAATCACACTACCTGGAGCAGGAAAGCTGAACTCTTCATGACATAAAAACAAATCCTGGCTGATGACGGCATGCTTTGTTGGCTTCTCAATAAGCAAATAACCTGTACACATTCCATAAGCCCAGAAGGAACCTGCAGAGCATGCTCTTAGCTGAAAACAGAGGTGTTCTTGTAAAGACGTATTCGAAGAGTAATCTGTAAATAGGCTAGTCCAGGTGAATTGAAGGCATTCTAAATGAATTACATTCCCTTTGTGTTCATTTTTAAGCCCAATTTTATGCGTTATAATTTCTCGTGCTTGCTAGAATTCCTACAACTTTAACATGATGTTGGTTTGACGGCATGCCTACATTTTCACTATTAGTACCTTTCCAGGAAGATAAGATTTCAGTTATCTATTGCAAACCCCGAGGTGGATCTGGGTGTCAGGATCTGTGAGTGCTCGATCAGGGTAAGGGTAGTCCAAGTTTGGTTCTTAGGAAGTCTGGTATGACTAGAATTAGGCGCAGCACTGTTCAAGGCAATTCCTAATTGTAACTGTAATTGTAACAGACTGGAAGGCTAAATCATACACAAAGCAGTAAAAGCTAAGAATGCTACCTCTACTCTCTCATAAGACATAAATAAATCGGGTTTTCTGTATACAGATTCTTCTGTATGTACACGCTTGGGGGTGTGCTCCAGCAGCACTTGCCGTCGGCCCCTTCTGATCAGATGGCAGTATATCTTCCGTCTTATCTTCTCCTCATCTGCCATCGCAGGTGTTAGTAGGTGTGGTTGTCTATCCTGCCGTGTCAGAGCAGGCCTTATCTGCAGATCCTCTACAGGAACACTTTCATTGTCCCTTACTGAGGAGAGAGTGAGCAGTTCAGGGTCAAACCCAGGAAAATGGTTCACACTCAGGTTGACTCGCTGACCTTAAAATAACCTTCCAATTGCACTACAACAGGGGTGAGTGCAGATTTTTATAACATATGCTTCCAAACTGTGCATACGATTTTACCATGGTACACAGTCAACAGGAAAAACAACCTATTTAGCTTCAGGTGACAGACGGCTTGTCAGAAAATGACTGGTGTTTGTGTGTGTGTGTGTGTGCCATACTGTCTATGCTGTACAGAAGTTAATATTGCAGCAGATACAGCAGCTCAAATCGTATTTACTGCTGATCAGCTTGATGTAAAGTGTAGCATTTCTACAATTCATTAAGAACTCTTAGCTCTGTAATGTTCCTTTGTCAAATTTGATTTTTTTCCCCCTACTGCTGTTAACTCTCTGATAACAATGTCTCAGTGACAAATAAGTACAAACATGGACCAAAGAAGTTATAATCAAGTTCTAATTACAAGTGTAAATATTACTGTGATATGTTCATAGAGTATGTGTAGTGGCCTACAAAAAAACTATGGCTATAACTATAGCTAACTAAAAACTAAACATATAACTCAGAAAGTTAAAAAGGAGATCAAAAGGAGATAATTGCATTTAAAGATTCCATTCCAAGACACCACACCTTTTATAACCTAATCTACTTATGAAAAAGCAACATTGCTATATACAGTGATCAGCCATAACATTAAACCACCTGCCTAATATTGTGTTGGTCCCCCTTGTGCTGCCAAAACAGCCCTGACCCGTTGAGGCATGGACTCCACTAGATCTCTGAAGGCGTGCTGTGGTATCTGGCACCAGACATTAGCAACAGATCCTTTAAGTCCTGTAAGTCGCGAGGTGAGGCCATCATGGATTGGACTTGTTTGTCCAGCACATCTCACAGATACTCAATCAGAGTGAGATCTTGGGAATTTGGAGGCCAAGTCAACACCTTGAACTTTTTGTCATGTTCCTCGAACCATTCCTGAACAATTTTTACAGTGTGGCAGGGCGCATTATCCTGCTGAAAGAGGTCAC
>CM075010.1:17774112-17842514 GCA_037576675.1 Pangasius sanitwongsei
TGTGTTCTGACACCTTTCTATCATAGCCAGCTTTAACTTTTTCAGCAATTTGTGCTACAGTAGCTCTTCTGTGGGATAGGAACAGACAGGCTAACCTTCACTCTCCATGCGCATCAGTGAATCTTGGCACCTATGACCCTGTCCCAGTTCACTGGTTGTCCAAGGACCAATTTTGGTAGGACCTCCCAGTCGTTTAGCCATCACAATTTGGCCCTTGTCAAATTCGCTCAGATCCTTACACTAATCAATGTTATTCACTTCAACTGTCATTAGGTATAATGTTATGGCTGATGGCTCATATATATATATATATATATATATATATATACCACTATCTGATTAGAAACTAAACTGATTAAGCTTATGTCCATTTCGTTGTGGCATGTAGCTGTCCAACAACTTGACCAGTGAGACATTTATTCACTGTGAGAGAAAAGCGCACTTAACCAACAACTAAGACAAAGCTAGAAAGTAGCCGAAAGTTTCATTTTAGTCAAAATATGTGTATCATTTTTGTAAAATCTTTTCCTTAAAACAGAGTTATATTATTATAAAACTCAATTTTGGGTTAAACCAGATTTTCTGTTATTTTAGGCTGCTTCCCAGCCACAGCAACATCCGACAGGTTTTCTCAGACCGCCACACGTATGTGATATGCCCATAGAATATAATGTTTATCTATTAAGCAAAGCTAACTCCCATCAGAGGGTTGCAATGTATTTACTGCCAAAGCTGACCCTGGCGTTCCTATTTACCTAAGATTGAGTTTTAGTTAAATCCGTGCTAGCCTTAGTCCTATTTTCTCTAAATATAACCCATTCTTTGTGTTATATTTGGTTTCAGCCTCTCCAGACAGAAAGCTTCGTTTTTGCAGGTAATCCATGTTGTCATCAATAACACAGTCTCTATAGCACCAGGTTCAAGTGTCAGAAATGAGAGCGTATCTAATTTTCACCATACAGAGGGCGTATAAATGAATAAAGACCTCTGTCACCGGTTATTGACTGGCGCTGAATCGCCTCTTCCCAGAGTGCTTGATATATAATTAGAGAGATGGCCTGAGAAGGCAAACATCTCTAGGTTAAGACACCATCGAATATACACACGCACATGCAGACCTTTTGACATTTCACACGTTCTCTCTCCAGGTCCTCTGCAACTCTGGCACCTCATAGGAAATTAGCCCTGTGATAATATTTTTGTTAGATTAGCTTGTTCCCTCATTTTCCACACGCCTTATAGCGTGGCCCCACCCCAATCCAGATGCTCCTAACCAAGAGAAAGCTCCATGTATCAGGGGGAATTTATTATACTTAATAAATGAGAGGTGGGATAAATTCTCTGCAGTGGCCTCTTAAGTGCACAGCTTGACAGCTGACAATCAATGAAGCTGTTCAATATCAAAGTTCTTAAATTTGTGGTGGAATACTCTATAGTCGTGTCTTACCTTGACCATTAATAATCCTATAAATAAACAAGGATGAAAAGTTTTTTATTATTATTATTATTATTACATCATCCTTTGACATATTTAAACAGGTTTTTGTTTTAAACATGTTTTTATATATACTGTACTCCATTCTTTAATTTCACAGACCCTCAGCTTGTATTTCATTGGTGCTATTTTTTTTCCAGTCCTTCAATTATATGGAACAGAGCAAAACCGCATATTCCTTAGCCCTATTAAGTCCAAACTGGGCAAGAGACAGTCAGGGCCTCTCCTCAGTCTGGCATAGTCAGGATTCTATAGCCTGGGTGTAATCTTTTGGGTTCACGGCAAGTCCAAATGAGATCCAAGGCAATGCAGTGCTGTTTTCATCTACATGGCTTTTATTGCCTGTGGTTCACTGTTAGTGGGAGTTTTTAACCAACGTCTGACACTTTTAAATGAGTTGTTGTTTTCTGCTCTCTTTTGCTCTCTTTATTTCTGTCTGTCTGTCTCTCTCTCTCTCTCTCTGTCTTTGGGTTTGGTCATTATTAGCACTTTTTTGTACACACTGGAGGCAGATGGCTTGATCTGAGGAAAAGGACACTAGGCCTAGGGGTCATTCGTGCAACGCCTGTGACCTCAGAGGCTAACACATGCCAGCACCCTAACCCTGTAAGACAGCCTACGGCTAATTTAGCACTCCTCTCTCCTCACTTTTTCCCACCAACCTATAGACTTAGAGGCTTTTCACGTTCATCAGGATTACTTACATACACTTATAAACGCCTCATGAGAAGGTAGGAAGTGTAGCACCAGATTATTTACCAATAGTACAATTTTTAAACGAGTAATATATATTTGATTTAATACGCTCCATATTTACACATGTTGAGATACTGCTTTCTTGTAATGTGCCAAGAGATAAAGTAGGTCTAATTTGCGAAGTAGCATACATAACCACAGTGAAAGGTAGTATTTTATTTGAACAAATTAGCTTTAATAAATTCTCTGCAGCTGTGCCTGAAGAGTTAAATGAAGTTGAACTAAGTTTCTTAAGCTTAACCTGAGCTCTCTCATATTCATAAATTCATGTGCTGCCCTTTAAGAAATCCAGCCCTGGAACAAAGCCAGGAATAGATTGACTAAAGCAGTACTATAACTTCACTAAGAAAAAGGGAAGTTGTAATTTAGGGGCTGTAACAGGAACCTTTGAAACATCATTGCTTTACTTTTTTTTTTGTTGCTCGTCAAGTTGTAATTTTATCTGTGCAAATTCTCTAAAAAAGATTTAAATATTGTGTTTCAATGATCTTAACTGGAAGACCCTGTATAGTCACCATTAGCTTAGTACTTGTCAAAAATAAAAGACAGCAGATCCTATTGGGAAGCTAAAGCAGTATGGGTTTTAAAACAAATATTTATTATTTAAAAAGCGTACCTTTTTATATTGTAGATGGCTTTCCTGAATGCCAGTGTCCTCCATTATCCCTCTGTTTGTTTATCTTGTAAACCACAAGCTGTAATTAAATGAGCCATGTATTGTCCTCTTGTATAGCTAAAAATTGGTTTCCATTAAAGAGTATAATTATGAGTTCCTGAGACAACTCATTCATGTTCATATTTGTCAAATAAGTGATATGTGAATGTAATAGCAGCTGCTAATGTCTTCCTAATTTAGGAACCCACCGTAACGTGATACTGGTAAACACACAGCCACTGCATGGATTACTTCATCCTTTTTTGCAAATGCTCAGAACAAAGCTAAAAGCTTCCAATTAATGAGCATTTTTATTTGCTAGATGTTAAATATG
This sequence comes from Pangasius sanitwongsei, assembly GCA_037576675.1. Taxonomy (NCBI): domain Eukaryota; kingdom Metazoa; phylum Chordata; class Actinopteri; order Siluriformes; family Pangasiidae; genus Pangasius; species Pangasius sanitwongsei. Next base: position 17,777,353 of record CM075010.1, read on the forward strand.
AATATGTCAGTAGGTTCTTAGCGTGTCATGATCGGTGGTAAACAAGTGGGCGTTGAGTGTGACTTACAATAACAGGCATTATGCTATATTCATTAAAAAGCCTTCCACAGCCTCAGTGATCTCATTTTACCATTATGTTATATAAATGCACAGATTAAACCAGATAGCGTTCTACTAGAGCAGGTCTCTGCTGACATAAGAGAGGCCCTCTTTTGTGTACTGGGACTGTGTGAAAATACATATGCCATTGCATATACCTTACACACTGTAGAACAGTGAGCCTCCATCCTGCTATATATCACCCTTGATAATCTTGACAGCACCCAGCATAGCCAGTAAATCTCAGGTAGTGCAGGCACGAATGCATTGGTCCACAGTAAATATTTAAGCCAACAGGCAATAACCGCACACCCAAGCTAGCAGAGGTCTGGAATCAGTGCAAACTCTGTCATGTACTTTCTATTTATTGCACAGGCCTAATACCACCAATAAGTGGTCCATTTTCTCCCTTCACAGAAAGCCACTGCTGTCTTGTACTGCTTAACATGCCTCTCCAAATGTCATCCTGGTTAGAGGTTTTATTAATGATACAGCACAGTCAAAATGAAGGAATTTTCTTAGTGTGTGTTTTGTTTTTGTTTTGTGTTGTTTAGAGCACCGATTTTTGACAGTGTGTTGAAGGGTATTTAAAGTCTTAATGCAGCAACATTTCTCTCAGGGAAATACATTTCAAAGGAAAAGGAGGTTCTCGCGTTTGGTACAAGAAAATCCAGTTATCGAGTTATAAATGTCAACTCCTTATGGCTGTACTGTTGACATTTTGACCCCAACACACACTTTCAAACACAAAATAGTGAAATAATTTATTAGCGCGTAGTGTCAGATGGCTAATCGTTACAGTTGATTTAGCCGTGCCTCCCAAGTTGATTGAGCAGTCTTTTTTTTACTGGCTCATTAGTCATGTGACACAGGGTTGTGAACTGTTTTCCCACTGAGAGGGGCTCGTGTCCAGGCCAGACACTAAAACGGATTAACTCCACACAATCAATGCAAAACAACGAATCTGCCAAAATCCAATCTGCTGACTTCTCAATTATTTAAGCCCTTGTGCCTTCTCTATGGACCACTGCTTAGCTTTTCTCTCCCAGCCTGGCTATTAAATGCCCCTTTAACAGATCTAGCTAAATGACAACATGGCTAGCTTTGGGGATCAGTGTAGCCGGCTGACCTTGGGTGATTGACCTGATAATGACTTGTTTTCATTGGTTAAAAAACACAGGGCTCTAACCATGTCACCTGCTTGACCCAGCCTGACCCCCATTGAAATATTATATGTTGGGAGTGACCGTACGCAAGCATCAGGGTTTACTGCGGAGCTTTAATATGTACATATAACCTTAGTATGTGTCCTGCAATGAACGCCCGGTAAGTTGCATGCAGCAGTCGAATGTTACCCTATCTTTATGATTAAGCCTAAGGGCTTTTAGCTTCTTTTAGCCATATTACTGATGAGCAATAGAACGTCCCTTTCTCACAATACAATATTAATGGTTTAATGGAACTGAATCCTGATTCTTTCGATCCCTCACATTTCACTGATGGATCTTTAGATGATTTGTTCACTCACCTGCCCAGTCATCTTCTGACCTTTTGCCCACTTGTATTATTAGCTCCTAAACATCGCAGATATACCTTAAATTAATAGCCTATTTTCTTGACCATTTTCCAAAGGTTAGAACATCTTAATTTCTTGTTGTGTCCTCTCAAATGCCAGAGATAATAATTAAGTACCAGGCCAGTTGGAAGAAAAAAATTGAACTTTTTCTTAAGACTGGTGGTAAGGTTAATTGTAGCATTCGCAGAACAGCCTATTTCTCTTGATTTGGCTTAACAAAGATAGATTTTGAGATTAACTGGTTTGGGTTAATACAATGAGTTTGGCTGGCCTTCTGGAGCTTGTCTGTGACAGAGAAGTAATCACTGAAAATGAGAATCCGTTCTCTCACAGACAAGCTCCAGAAGACGAAAGAATATATATATATATATATATATATATATATATATATATATATATATATATATATATATTCACTACATTTTTACCAATATCTATTTTTTTTTATGTTTTCCTGACATGTTGTTTACCTACTCCTATTACTACTATCCTTTTGGCTCATTCTAAAAAAAAAATCCAAAGACTTTTGACTTTTATTTCCCAGTCGATTACAATTTTGGAAGCAGTGTTGCAAAAATGGAATAATCTTAAATTTGCAACCTGGTTGCAAGATTTTGCGGTGGGAAATTTTAATCAATACTCAACAAAATGTGTATTAGATTGGATGAACTGAGGTAAGAAAGGTGCTAAACTAATTCATCTATATCTTCCTATTGCTTATTTATATTAAAATCATGAAACGCTATCACTATGTTTTGTTACCCTGCATGTGATATTTGTTTAAATGTCATTATGAACTGGCTAACAGCTAACAGTAGAAACCAAGATAACTAGCTAATTACTACCTAAAACTTAACAAACGATTGGCGTTGAAATACCACATCAATATCTGCATCCACGCTGGGAAAAAGATGATTGTTTTTACTCAAATTGATCATGTGCACAGTCTATGGCTTAAAAATGTTCTTAGAAATTCTAGCTCAAAGTAACAAAATTGTTTGTGTTAGCTGGGTGATTCCATGAATCAGGTGCCATTTAGTCCTTAACTATTATATAGTCCCTAACTCTTATTGAAGAGGAGACTTTCAGCTTTAATTCAAAGGGTTTAAGAAAAAATACTGCATTAACCGTTCAGGAATTACAGCCATTTTTACAGTGGCTGTAAAAAACGTCCCTTCATTTTTACATGCTAAAATTGGACAATTAGCTGATAAGCAGTTTCATGGCTGTTTCCTTATTATTTCTTGACAAATTAAGGAGAGAAAAAAAAGATAAAAAGTTGATTCGAAGTGTTGAATTTGCATTTGGTAGCTGTTCATGGGAACTCTCAAGATGCAGAGATGTTGATGCAAGTGAAGGAGGCCACCTTCACGATTAAAACTGTGACGCTGTCCAAATACTTTTGGACCCGACTATATACATATGTCATACAAACTCTGAGTATTTATATTAGAGACAAATGAATGTAGACATACAAGTCTCCTACAAGTTACAACTTGCTTACATGCTTGCAACTCACAATACTTACAACTTTGTTGTTTGTGGGCACGTTACATTCTGTTTCACGATTAAAACATCGAGGACGTTTGTACAGATACGTTGCCCAGATAGATGCTATAAACTCTTTAGTTAGCTGAAGTTTAGATCGCTGAGTGTTCATTATAGGCAACTCCTCTGTAAGAACACTGTCAATGTAGAGCTTAAAATATTTTGTTAAAGCAATATAAACTATGCACGTTCGTTAACTAGCAAGCTACACCCTCCGTCAGTTCTATGTATTTTTTTTTATCAGGGCCTAAATAACAATTGTGTGGTCCTCACCAACTTCTATTAACAAACAAATAACCCCAGGTGAACAAAATACAACAGATTTCAACATGTAGTCCTTTTTATTCCAAAAATTAAACCAACATTCAGAAACCAAGTGGGAAACAAAATAAGTACACCCTATAATTCAGTAAGATGTAGAACCACATTATAACAACAATAGCAACAATGACTTAAAGTAAACGTTTTCTGTAGGAGTTTATCTGTCTCTCACATAGTTTTGGAGAAATTTTGGCCCACTCTTCTTTACAACACTGCTTCAGTTCGTTGATGTTTGAGAGCATTTGTTTCTGATTCCACCACAGCATCTCAATGGGGTTGAGGTCTGGGCTTTGACTTGGCCATTCCAACATCTTCATTTTTTTCCTTCTTTAGCCATTCAGATGTTGATTTGCTGGTGTGCTTGGGATCATTGTTCTGTTACATGACCCAATTTTGGCCCGGTTTAAACTGCTGGCCAGATGTCCTCACATTTGTCTAAGGAATATTCTGGTATAAAGTGAAGTTTGTGGATGGTGTGTGAATGGTGCCCTGTGATGAACTGGTGTCCTGTAAAGGTTGTATTCCCACATTGTGCCCAATATTCCCACAATAGGCTCCAGAACCACTGCGACCCTGACCAGGATAAAGCAGTTACTGAAGATGAATGAATGAATGAATGAATGAATGAATGTGTAAAAATGGAAAGATCCTACCACTCTTCTATTATTTTAAAATACATATAAGAGGGGGTCTTAATTCCAGGCCCAAGGACTCCCTGTCTTGCACAGTTTCCTCTACTGCTAACACACCTGAGCCAATTGATCAGCTAAATATTAAGCCCTTATGCTGGGGGTTTTGGGAGAAATTCAAACTCTACAGTGCAGGACTGGAGTTAAAGACCCTTCATATAGAATATAATATCAGATACTTTAGTTACGTACTTACTTTATTTCCAGGGTTTCTGGAAATTAGTGGCTACATCATACAACAGTGCTGAGCATACACATATACGCACACACAAAATCCCCATTTCTGCTGATGCCCAATAAGTACATGTGAACACAGAAGCTCAGTGTTTGATGGAGGAGGCTGGGGAGAGCATGGCTGCCATCACCCAATGCTGGACTTTGCCCTCTATCACCAGCCCAGTGTAAGCAGGTTTCATGTGTCCACCATGGTGTGTGTTGATGTGTTAGCAGTAGAGCCCTCATCCGGCCCGGCTACGTGTCAGCTTGTGTTTGTGTTGATGTATGGACTCGTGTGCGAGCGTGTGTGTATAAGTTCATTTAGCAGCTTGAATTTCAGAGCAGGAAGGCAATGTTTCTAGTGCACGGCACCTCACATAGATGAGGGAAAGCAACTACTGCAGATGCAGGACTGCGTGTGGCCTCCATAAGGCACTGAGAGCATGAGTTTTTCCTCTCTTTGTCTTTCTTTTCCCTCAGCCTTTCATCAAACAGGGTCCCCCACCTTCTCACTGAACACCACTGCTCACTTCCTCTGCTGAAAAGAGTGAACTGATATGCTAGCACAAGCGCTAACCACCCAGTGCTGTACTGCAGAAAATGAATGGAACTTATGTTACACCTGTGTTTTGAGTTTAAGCTGATGTTGGTTTGATGAGGTTTCCTCACCAAACTTTACGAATGTATAGACTCATTTATGAATTTCCTGGACTCTACGTGAGAGCTTTTAATGCGCGATGGAGTCAGGAAGGATTTTCTATCTTTCACTGCCTCATCGAAAATATTTTTTTCTAATGACCAATTATGCACTGTCATATGGGACTATAAAATGGTACATAATTATAAAATTGTTTTAATAATCATTAAATATTCCTAATACCATTTTTAACACTATCCACAGATATACTTATAGTACAGCACAGTAATAGTTTTTAGACCATACAAATTATTATAACCAGCTTTAAAATGTGACACCAATTCACCCTAAATCCTTCCCCTAATTATCCTGGCTGTAGTGTCAGTCATTAACAGAAATGATATGCAGGATACATTTCTCATACCCGAAAATAATATTCTGACAAGGTCCTTTAAGGAGGAAGGAGAGGAAACTAGAAAAAGACAGCAAGCCCTGACAGAAAGTGAAGTTGTGAACCTTGTTGGAATCAGTTCCTGATCGCCTGGAGCCGAATCCAGCTGCCCACAAACTTCTCTTCGCCAGTGGTTGTGTGCTTTGAAGGCACTGCATGTCAATTCTTGCCTCCTGACATCTCTGAGAACATTCAGTTCTTTCTCTTTCTCTTTTCTCTCTGTCACATACATGCACTTACACTTGAGTGGATGGCAAGATATAAGAGATAAGGGTTACTGTAGAGAATACCAAATTCCACAAAAATGATTATAAATAGCTCTTTAGGTTTAGCCTATATAGAGAATATCTGTAGCTGTGTAGCCCAATAGCATGTAGAGTGGATTGCTCATTTTATCGCACAGTCCCCTTTGCAGCGATATCAAAGTCTGGTGTCTAGGTGCAGCTGTTATTTTCTCTCAATCAGTGGAAACGAACCACCAAATGACCATCACTGACTAGACGTCACTTGGGTGCTGGGCCACTTTGAGCACAGCAGCGACACTGATATGGTAGTGTGCATGACGCTGGTTTCAGGCATAGCAGCATTTCTGTGGATTTTAAAAATCTCTGCTGGGTTAAAACCAGTTCACCAACCAAATCCTTCCAGCCAACTGCATACCTGTGATCGAAAAATGACACCGATGAAAGGCTAGAAGACTGACCCAAGTTATGCATAGAAACAGATTTTACATGGAAATTGTATATATACGTGGTACACCAACAAAGTAGAGTGGTCAGTGTGTAGAGTGTATTAACACCCTGACAATGCTGCTAGGCCTGATAAACACATACCAGTGCCAAACGCACTCCCATGCCAATACCATGTCAGTGTTAGTCCAGTGCTGAGTAAGATCCGCCACTCAAATAATATCTTGGCACCAGCAAGCCTATGCTGGTCCCTTTCCACTGAAACATGACAAGCAGCAGAGGCTGCAGTCAGTGATTGTACACCTAAAGAATGCATCTATATCTTGGTTAAACCTGATAAAAATGGCCACTGATCATAACTACAAGGTCGCTGTACTTCTCTGAGTTCATGCGAACAAATCACAGAATCAGTGTGAATCCCTGCCAAAATACTGCACAATTTATACATTTATTTTTCATTATTTTTCTAGTATATTTCTACCGCAACGTGTGTGAAAAGCGAATTAAGAATTTCATTGTACAAGGAGCGTGTGCATACAATAACAACGTTCTTGAATATTGAAATCAATCCTATATTATTGTATAAAACTAGCATTAATGTTGTAGCTGTAGCACAGACTAGTCCTCATGGAACCTGATCTTTCTGTTTTCCTTTTGACTCTAACAAATACAAAATGTCTGAAGATTGTGGACTATACATTTGAGGTAAATACATAGAGCTAAAATCTACAGGTGTTGTTTTTTTTTTTAGTTTTAGTCAGACCAATGGCCATTGAAAGAAACATAAACACTATGTATAATTTTGTATATACTTTATATAAGCTTCAGGTGACTGGGCCATGAGGGAATTGAGGCCATGAGGAAAATGATATAGAATTTATATACAACACAGAAGATTCTAAAGCAGGGACGTCAAGACAGGTCATGGAGATCCACCCCTACATTGATACGCATGAATTCTCTTGAATTCTCAGTTCTGATTGGTCAGAAGATGTTGATTGATTTTCTATAACAGCACAAATCTCTCGGTAGTTCCAGCTGCAAGGCAAATCACAGGTGGATATTAATGTGCTTGTTCTAATACATTTTAGTAGAACGTTTATATATTTATTTTTATAGCAATAACTTACACAGGGACCTCTATGCTGGACACATCACATAGACAGATTTTTAAAAATGTGTATAATTGTTGATAAATATTTATAATTGAAGTTTTCTCTGAGCAGATGTTCATTCAATATTTTTGGAAGGAGTCTCCAGTGTCACTGCTTTGTAACAATCAGAGTTAAGGCATTTTCTTTAAGATTTCCGCTTTAAAGTGTTCAGGACTTTCACTGGTTTTGGCTGGTTTTGGTAAAATATAAAATATTGGAAAATAATCAACTTCAGGGTGGTAATGCGACACCACCCCTGTGGATTATATTCTTATAACAGCATGCCCTAGTATGTTTTATTCCTTACCTAGCTGATGAGTAAATCATGTGAGCTTAATGAGAGAAATGAACTCTGCAGAGCTATGGCCCATCTTCTCCGTGTCCAAACTGGAAAATCTCACTGTAGAAACTATTGTGTCACCACAGATGTATCAGTGGTTAAACCAGGCTGGAGGGGATATTGGAGCTGGTCCTTGATAAGAAAGAAAGGAGACTGCCAGTAGACATCAAGTTTCTGAAAAAAGGGAAAGGAAACTTTGCCTCACACAAATTTGTAAATATTCGCATGATTTCATACCTATGAAAAAGTCATTTGTATGAAAACAAATCATTCACATGACTTCGTCATGAAATCATGTTCACCAGTGCAGTATACCACTCTAGCAGTCTTATAGGCACCCTGTACTGATGACATGGAATTGTTTATAATGTGTGATTAAGGAGGAAGGGTCATTAGCATCATGGATTGGATGAGGTCCAGCAAACAAGTGGGGGTATTACTCGATATTAGTTTAAAAAAAAAAAAAGGCAGCCTTATCTTAAGTTATTGCATTGCATCAATAGCAGTGCTTAACAAATATAGACATTAGATGCACTTTCTAAGACTCCATTACATATTGCACACTTACAGTACAAACTAAATAGACTTCAGTCTCCACATAGAGAAAGTGTCACATTTGCATTCATGGATTTTCTTCTACATGGTCTTGGCTATCATTATATCATGATAGTCATTGACTGACATAATTAATATGGGGGGAAAAAAAAACATAATGAGAAATTTACTTTCAATAAGAAAGTGTACTTTTTTGTTCAAGTATAATGCTACATTCCAGTTTTAAATGTCAAAGTCGTGTTTGGCATTATATTTTAAATATAACATTCTTCAGGAAAACTACTGCATAAATACTACAGACAATATCTGAACACATTATAATACAACCAGGACAGTGAGTTTTTTTTTTTACTCTTATTATGTGCCATCAAGTGATCAGTGTAACTGAATCACTGTTTGGAGTGAAGATTAAAGATGTTGTCTTTCTTTCATTATGTCTTCTGTCAGGATTTTCTCTTTGGCCAGCGGGATTCTCACAGAAGGGGAGGCCTTAAACATGGCATAATTGCAGCGCGACAGCTATTGGAATGGAGGCACATTAATAGAAGGTGCTAGTTTTAATATGATCACAGTGAAATTGCAGATTATGTTGCTGTGGCATCAAGTGGCTCTAGCACAGGACTTCAGACAGGTGCCACCCATCTTTAGCGTTTATGTCCCAGCTTACCTCCGTGGGTGATGTCATGGTCTCCTAATTGAGTTAATGAGTGATGGGAAGGGGGTGAGTATGTTCCAACATAACTTGTGCTTAAATTGATCTCACATGGTTAATCATCTCAGCAGGAGGAGCTGTTCTCTGAAACAATAAACTAATCAGCCCAGAAAATTCACTAGCCACTCGTATTACTGGAAAAGTAATGCCCAATGGGATTGAAGCGCTGAAGGATTCCTTAATGGGGATTGGTCACAAGGCCCTTTATTCCTGTCGCTCAAGTGCTGATAGGTTGACATGAAACAGGAGATAGGAAATGTCCAGTATCCCCCCCTTTCCAACCAGTTCTATAAACCTTTTCTGCTAAGCACTCGATAATGTGTTGTTTTCACTTCATAGTTGATAGTTGATGGAGAGTTACAGGTACGGATCTCCTACATTTCCCAGAACGTATTATGCCAGCAGCTTCTCTTGTGCACTTGATATATAACAATAGTGTGTTTTGTTTCATTTCTTGCACAATGCAATTTTATTTTATCATTCATTTTCAGTAAAAAGCTCCATCCTGGACAGCGTCACAGTGAATCCAGAGCCTATTCTGGGAACACTGGGTGTGAGGCAGGAATACATCCTGTATGGGCGCCAGTCCATTGCAAAGCACCATGCACACACACACACACACACAAATCCAGACACTCATTCATACCTTGGGGCAATTTAGCAAAGCCAGTCCTCCTATTGGTGTGTTTTTGGGAAGTGGGAGGAAACCAGAGAACCCATAGGAAACCCACATGCACACCACAGGGAGATCATGCAAAACTCCACACAGACAGTAATCCAAGCTTAGGATCAAACCGAGCACCCTGGAGCTGTGAGGCAGCAATGCTACCCGCTGCTCCACTGTGCCATGTAATTTTATTTTATGCAGAGTATTATTCTTCTGTAATTGGCAATACACAGGGTGAGGTTGCTGCATATTTGGTCAGGTCTGGCTTGGTGCGAAATATGCTAAGTAAATGAATAACTATATATAATACATATGTATTATATATACATACATACATACATACATACTGTATATCTTTTCATGAATGGTCTTTTCTGATGAAATAACTATGGGTAGTCTTTTTTTAGTTCATTTTAAAGATTTCCTTTTCTGCCGTGTGTATTCTGGTACCTGCTCATTTGTTCCTTTGTTCGATTTTTGCTTTGCAACCACAAAAGCACCATATGTTAAACCTGTGGTTAACCAGTCCTTTGAGTAGGGTCACACTGTGCGGTTTTCATATGACAAATCACAAACCAAGTTTAGATGTGCTCTGACCTTTGCTTTACTCACAGCTGAACATTATTTCTAATCATTTAGGCCAGGACCATTGCATGTAAGTGTGAATACTAAAAATCCAGAATACTGTCTATTTCTATTCATTTAAGAATAAAAAAATGAATGGTTTGTATTTGTGTGCAATTTAAAGTTTTTATTTGTGTGTTAAAAGTGATATGCATAGTAATTTTAACAATTTAGATATTGTCACAAAGCAGCTTTACAGAAATCCAGATGTAGATTTCGATCCCTAATGAGCAAGCCAGAGGTGACAGTGGTGAGGAAGAACTCCCTGAGATGACATGAGGCCATGAGAAGCCATGAGAAGAACCAGAGTCAAAAGGGAACCCATCCTCATCTGGGTGACAATGGATACTGGGTGCAAGTCTACAGTATCCAGGTGAGATTATCCACTCAAATATCAAATATGCACTGTTTTCGAGAAGGTGAATTCTTTAGTTAGTGTATCCATGTGGGACCATCCGTAACAGCAGATGTCAAACGTGCGGAAAGCTCCAGTAGAGCAGCAAGATGAACCAGACAGAAAAATTCTCACTTGAGAACTGATGAAAGAATCCACAATTGTAATGAATAACAGTGCATGTTTGTCAGCTGTAGTCCAGAAGGTCCTCCATCATCAGTTGAAGAGTTGGGGGGGGGGTCCAGTCAGATAGAAGCCCCACACACTCCTCTTTGAGAACAGTGTCATGGGTGGCACTGATGCAGGACCTCAGGAAGTCTTTTTCAGGACCAGCATACTGGAGACAGCTGTCTCGCCACACTAAAGAAAAAAAACAAATGGTCTCCAAAATAAATACGTAGCCACCAGCATTAAGTTTTATTTACTTATTCCCTTCTTTGTTTGTTTGTTTGTGTGTTAACGGTCAACCTTCACAACCAACCTTTAGATTCTTTAGATTCTCGCAAACTGTTTTCCATTTCTAAGAATTGTGCACTCCTGTCTGTCCTGGATTTGTTTGCATCCCTGTAAAACAAATCAAGATGAAAGTTGATTTGGCTTTGACATAGTTGTGCATTACACTCAATAATATTTGGAAACACGACTCAGATTTAATATGATAACTTGACAGCGCCAGTATTTTATAAAATACGCTGTCTAGACAACATTGTTGTTGCGGCAATTTCAGTCAAGCAAAATGCTGAACTTTCACATCTGTCTTTATTTTTATATGGTTTTTTACTGTCTATCACATTGCGGCCTATCTGTTTCATTCAGTGTTACTCAGAGTCTCCAAAAGAGGATTTCTGTCAGACCTATACTATATGCGTTATTGGATTTTATTCATGGTTAACCATGTATATTTTCTGCATGCTTTTTAGGTACTTTTCAATGAACTGTTAGGGAAATAAATACGTTTGTTTTTTTTTTGTTTTTTTTTTTTACCAGAGGAAATTCTTACCAGAGGAAATGTAAGCAGCAATACAAGGCTATCGCAATACTTTAAAATGTATGGGGGGAAAAAAAATGTTTTTCTTTAACAGTTTTTTCTTTAAATGACCAAAAAACATATTCTGTCTTTGTTATCGTAAGGCGCATTTTGACACAAAATCAAACAATCTTGGAGATTTGGGCAAAAAAATTTGGTTCCCGTCTAAACTAATGATAAAATTTCGGACTTACACACACACAAAATCAATACTGCTACAGATATTTTGCATTGCATCTTATGCATACCAGTTCATATTTTTTTATCCAGCAGACAGTTCTGATTAAAAATAATAGAAAATCTTTTTTTTTTTTTTTTTTTTTTTTACGTATATGAAAAATAGCTGCAGGTTACACTGCTTACTGATTTGACTTGGCTGTGTCAATAGTGCATGGTCTCGGGCTTGAACTCTTCAGGATAATGGAACAGGAAAAAAAACCCAACAAAAAACAGGTCTGAGTGTCTTGGATTAATTAACACAAGAAAACTCCCACTTTTTAGGAGGTAAGCTGCGGCATGAAGCTAATGTTTTTCCAGCACTCTGTTCCACAGGGATAGGTTTGCACTCATCTTTGATAGTTAACCTGCCCTGACCTCACACCACACTGACTCCCACACCACCGCTTCCCTGCTTCTTATTAGAGCCTGTCCACCCGACTGACTAACCCACACACACACACACACACACACATGCACACACACACACACTCTACACAATGGCCATTCTGAAGGTGTCAAAAGTAACCATATCATCAAAAATCCTGGTAATAAACAATAAAGTCTCTGTTTTCTGCTCGAACCTAAATAACTGGTAGAGAGTATTAAAAGCGTGTTTTAAATTACTTTATTTACAGCAGGGTCCTGGAGTCAGAGCCACATCAAAGTGGATGGTACAATTTTACAAGCAAAACTCTCACCTCCAAAATCCCCCGATTCACCGTGCTGATAATTCAACACGAAACAAACAAATGGAGAGCAATTGTAGGGTACGGAACAACGTGGTTCTCGATGACAGGGGCATCCTGTTGATATTATGACTGAGGCCATGCAGTTCTACTAGTCACATCTATTTGACTAACAATAATTTGAATATTTCAGTCGTATTGGATTAGAGGTTTACTTATGAAGATTTCCGAGAGAAATGTTCCTCTGTGAGAGCCGCGGTGTCTTTGTGAGTCTGTGGGTGTGCGCTGTCACAACGTAGACTCCCAGCACCATTTAAAGTCATTGTCCATTACAAATTGCCTCATATGGTGGTGGGCATTGAATCGGGAGCATCCATTTGCAGCAGGGCTTGAATTCGATGAGTGCCATGGCCTGCATTTGTCAAGCAGCCTCACAGAGACACAATAACTATTGCACAGAGAGTAGCCTTAGGCTCGGCCGTCGGGGCATTCTAACTAAAGGACACCAGGCAGCTACCACCTGCATCTCTGACTCCCTATGGAGCTGTCACACACACACACACACACACACACACACACACAGTTATTGTTCATCATCTATCAATTTTACCAAAAAGGATGCGGTCATTTGCCATCTTGATTTCAGCAAACGCACACACACACATGGTACACACACAAACACAGATATATAGCATGTAAACAAACAAACAAAAAAACAAACTAACAAATATCTATCTATCTATCTATCTATCTATCTATCTATCAACCATTTTCAATTGGTGAAACTATGCAGTTTACAAAGCAGTTTACAGCTGATGAAGGACATTTGTCCCAAACTATATATATATATATATATATATATATATATATATATATATATATATATATATATATATATATACTATAAATGTAAAATAAATTACATACAAACAAATAAACAAACAAACAAATAAACAACTAACAAATTTATGTATTTATATGTTTCTTTTGTCAGATTCTTTTTGGTATTTGCATATTTATTTTTTCCTAAAGCAGATGTTGAACCTGCTAATATAAATATATATATATATATATATATATATATATATATAGCACCCTGCGTGTGTGCATGTGTGTGTGTGTATATATATATATATATGTGTGTGTGTGTGTGTGTGTGTGTGTGTATATATATTTTTTTTACATAAGCCCACATTTAATTTCTTTTCATAGAAACGTAAAGCTTATCTTACCTTATCTGTTGTTCCAAGATAAATGTATGTAAGGATTTCTTCACTGGTATTTGCTGCTGTTCAGACTGGAAATGTTGCACTTCTCTGTTCCTTTATTTCTTTCCAAAATAATTGTGAAAGCATTTTTCAGACCTGGAAATAATGCATGGGTTGTCATTTAATTAATTGAGTAACCGGATGTCAACCACAGCAGTAAAATCACCTTTCGCCTACTTTATGTGTCTGTAAATTCTTTTTTTTTTTTTTTTCCTCTCAAGAATCTGCGCTATTAAATTACATGTTTTGATTTTAAACCTAGGCTGGAATGGTGTTAGAGGAAGTGGTGAGAGCTGAGAGTGGGAATGTATTCTGCTGCTATGGACTTTAATTGATCCAGATATGATTAAAATGTGCCTCAGTCAGCATGGATTGTGTTAAGGGAGTCTCTCTGATGCAGAGAATGACATGTGTCCAATCGAGTCAACATCAGAGCTGCCACTGTCTTGGTTCTCCACCACCATCTCTCTCTCTCTCTCTCTCTCTCTCTCTCTCTCTCTCTCTCTCTCTCTTTCTCTCTCTCTCTCTCCAATCAAACCACTTTATTACCCAACGCTGCTGCTGCTGCTGCATAATTGTACCCAAACTAGAGTGAGCTACTATCTGCCTTTTGCCTTTAAGTGCTTTTGGTGATTGACAGCAGCTTCAGCTTAATTAATGCAACACTACTTTGACTGTCTATCATTCTGAGTGGTAGGTGAATGGTTGAAGCTTTGGTGCATTGTATGACTGGGGGTTTGGTTGTTTTTTTTTTTTTTTTTTTTTTTTTTTTTAACTTTCATGTCCTAACGCATTTGAATAATGAAGGCATGCTCATTTGCAGTGCATTGTGAATATGAGTAGTTCGTATAAAACGATGTGTAAAAGTCATGTTAGGATAGAGCAGTGTCTTGTTGCAGCTTAAGGTGGAAGGTAAACTTCACTAACAGTTTACTGTACCGTGGGACTGAGAAAAGTCTCTCAGCTCAATACTGCCCCCTACACATCAGTCTTTGTATGAACTTAGGGAAATGTTAAATTCATGATTTATGGATATGTGTTTGCTGACTGCACAAGTGCAATATATTTAGAAATTTGAACGAATATAAGGATTTGTCCTGCTTTCTTCAAACCCTTTGAAGCATTTGACTTAAATCACTGACATATAAATCAATGAGCTATGATAAAGTTGCACATATTACGTCAATTAAAATGTTATCCGTGTATTGTTTAAAAGTATCCCTTACTATTTAATGCCATTCTTAAACAAATAAACAAACATATCAACAATTTCTATGAATAAATATATTTTTTAAATAAATAATATCTATGGTCTAAGTGGTGTGTTATATAACCAGGCACCAGTGTTAATATTGCTGTCCTCCTATTGATTTTTAAGAAGTCATTATAGTCAGTTATCGACTCTGTTACTGGGTCACTTTTGCTGAAACAGTTATAATGTACAGAAAGGCGACTATGAGAAATGTCTGTTTATTACTGGACATGTCGAGCATGACACAGGTGATGCAGAAGACCATGATCTAATTTGTACGTAATCTAATAATATGTAATTGTACTGATAACCTTATTAGTTCCAGCAGCACATGTTTTACCAAAGAGTGTCTAGAATAGACCGACGAACTACGGATGTGTGGAAATGATTTGCTTGCCTTCAATTATAGCCTTATAAAAATCATTATTATTCGAAATAGCTCTTAGTATCCTTCACCTCTCAGTACCCTGAGTGATGGATTAAATCACCTTATTTGTATGCTGCAGCAAAGATATGGTAAGGAGATTATAATAAGAACATTTTTGTTTTTGTATTTTTGTACTTACTACTAACATTTACAGTATAATTTTTTTTTTTTTTTAAACTTTAAGCAACGTCTTCAGTAGACACCAGAAGTAAGTGACATTAGCATAATGGTGAAAGTGTAATTTGTAATAATTTGCCTAAATAATATTTGAATATTTCAATCTGAAGTGCAAATGTACTCTATATTTAATTTATATAATATATATATATATATATATATATATATATATATATATATATATATGTAGATAGATAGATAGATAGATAGATAGGCTTTTTTTTGTCTTAGAAACATAAAGATAAGCTTCCTGTTCCAAGATAAATCTACGCAAGATTTTTTTTTAATGGTATTTTCTTCTGTTCAGCACAAAACTTTGCACCTCTCTATTCCTTTATGTCTTTTCAAGATAAATGTGAAAGACCTGGAAATAATACACGGGTTGTCACTTAATTGATTGAGTAACCGGATGTCAACCACAGCAGTAAAATCACCTTTCGCCTAGTGTCTGTAAATTCATACAAATATTTTTTTTTTCTCTCTCTCTCTCTCTGTGAAGAATCTGCGCTATTAAATTACATGTTTTGATTTTGAAACTAGGCTGGAATGGTGCTAGAGGAAGTGGTGGGCTCCTCCTTGAATTTGAAAACACAAAATTAACCGCGTAAAATAAAGCTTCAAAATAACACAAACTACTTTTCCTCATAAAGGACAATACTGAAAAGTATAATGGGTTCACATTTGTTTGTGTCACCTCATGCTGCTGTTCTTCTTTGACTTTTAAATTTGCATGTATTTCTAGAGATTTTTCCTAGTAACGACTTGCAAAAGAGCAATCATTCCCAATGCTTAGTGGACTACGTTACCTTTTGCCTAACAAAATAACCGCTGACCCGTAGAGAAACAAACAGAAATAGAGTGTTTGATTTAGAGGATCATAAAAGCAGACTGAACTCCACAGGCTGAGACAATGAAGAGGAGAGTGGGCCAAGAGCAGAAATTCCCATCCCAGCTGCAGCCCGTGCCTGATCAACATGCTGAATTCCAGAGCGCGGATGTGTACGAGCCCTGAGGCTGACAGGGTGCAGGGATGGAGAAGTGCAGGGGCTGGAGTTTGATGCACTGTGCATTCTTGACACCCTTGCGCTTGTGTCTCTCTCTTGTGTGTGTGTGTGTGTGTGTGTGTGTGTGTGTTAGTAAAACATGATGAGTCTCCCTGTCTAGACTCATCTCCCTCTCAGCTTGCCTCATGCTATGTTTGATTCCGAGAGTCGCCATGGATGGGCTGCAGGCTGTGGCGCACAGGGGCGATAGTAATAATGTGGGCCATTGTGAGCCTCTCACTCTCAGACTGAGGTACAGTGCGTTTCACACACACACAAACACACAGACATAGACACACTATGGGTTCAGAGCAGGGTCAAAGGTTCTGTGCTTTCCCTCATATACCAACTAAAGCGTCCACGGGAGCCAGAGAGAATTGACATGAGAGAGGGAAAGAATTGCCCTCTCACCAAACTATGCAGAGTCAAGTTTGTTTAGAATGCTCTGAAGCAGCGCAGTGCATTTAAAACAGAGAACAGGAGCGGATGTGGCTTCTCTGGATGGAGAGAGAAAAGCAGAGCTCTGGTTTGATGCAGACAAAAATCCTGTGCATTGCTGCTTCAGCAGAATACCGAATGAGAGAGAATTCTGAGGGCAGGATATCATTTAAAGTTGCCTATCATTGGATCATTATCTGTCTTATTCAGTCAGTAGTATGGCATTTGTAACACAATATAGAGGAGACATCAAGAGCTCCTCTATGCAGATTCATGCCTCCTTCAAAAACACTTTTTCTTGTGATGGCGGTGTGGATGATGAAGCTGGTCATTAAGATGACACCGGCTTCTGAAGAGGAGGAATGCATTTTCCCCGGTCTAACCTGAAGGGGCATCTCTGGTCACTGTCCATTAGCTCTAACTGGTATTGCCCGCACAATAGGTGCCCTTTGTGTGGCCATGTTGGAGACACACTGCGGTAGGCGTGGGGGCTGGTGGACGAATCTCCAGCCGTATGCTCACTGGGGTGTGCCATGTCAGAAAGATGATCGTCTGATATTTCGGTCTTAGTATGTTGCTGCAGTCAAAACTAAAGCGAGAAAGGCAGTGAGAGAAAGAAGAGAGAGAGCGATAAAGTTCCCAAAAGTTTCCCAAAATCTGCAAATTATTAAATGTTTTGCCTATAACTGCTTCTGTGTACTTTGCTTAAAGGCTCATGCTACCAAGAGAAGGAGAGAAAAAAAAATGGCCTTTGTTTCTTCATTTCCTTTTTTTGCTGCTTTAATCCTTAATTAAAAATAAAGGTCCCACGTGGGTGCTGATCCTGCATGTTTGTTATTGGAAAAAAGCAGAGCATTCTGAGCACATCTGTGTGTTTTTTATAAGCGGGCAATGTATCACTAGCTAATTGTGCATTCTATATGTTTACAGCTGTTCTTTCGTTGAGTGGCATGAATGTATTGGTGTGTATTTGTGTATGTGTGGGTGAGTATGCTTTGTGGTGAGGGCACTCACATTAAAGTGTTCACTGGACTATGATGACACTGAGACATGAGACACGCTCACTGGTGTGTGAGGCTTATCATCCACAAGAAGCTGTTTTGTGTGTGCGTGTGTGCGTGTGTGTGTCCAGGGAAGAATGGTAGTGTGAGAGCAAATTCGCTCCCACATTCAGAATGCGTCCTAAACCTATCTCACATCTTCTGCTCTCAAACAGGTTGATTTCTGACGAATTCAGTTTAACACTTCAGTTCAAACATTTCTTTCCCTGACAAGGATTCTTTGTAGTATCAAGTTCTTTTCCAGCATTATAATCTGCCTCTCTCTTTTTGCCCCTCTTCTCATTCATACATTAACTCCTGCCCTATCAGCTGGGCTGGGCTCTTGGTGCAGTCCCATAGATGCCTATTAACAGGCATTTGAATATTTAAGCAACGAAGTTTTACAAGGTCTCCCAAGGGGCCTTTTAAGAGCACTGATACTGTGTGTTCACCGTCCCATGATGTGATGAATGGAGACAAAAGGAATCATCCCAGATTGAGTTACGTGCTGAATTATGGCAGACACTAAGAGGTGCTTCTCGCAATGACCTGCAGAAAAGACTGGACAAAAGAGTTCATTCTGGAGGAGGACAATGGAGGAGGTTAAAAAGGACACCTGAGACAAGAGCAGCACTGAGGACCTGTCTTAGAGGACAAGGTCTGATAGGGAGGAAACTACACACTGGTTTTCATATATACAGCACTGTGCAGAAGTCTTAGGCGCTGGATGTAAAGCAAAAATGCCTTCAAAAATAATGAAATTTAACTTTCTACATAAACAGCAATGAACTAAACAGAGTCAATATTTGGTGTGACAACCATGTGTCTTGGTATGACAAATGCATCAGTAGTCTCACATACATTTTATGCAGTTTTATAATGAAATCTGCTGCTGGAGTTTTCTAACCAGCTTGGAGGATGTGCCACAGTTCTTCTGGAGACTCTGACTGTCTTCAGACCAGCAGCCTTCAGTATGATTTTTGTCAGAAAAGTGGTCTATTACATCCTATATAACCGTCTTTACTAACATACAACATTTAATTTTTGATGTTTGAGAATCTAAAATGTTTTTTTTTACTGCTCCAATAATGCATCACCCAATAATATATCACACACGCACACACACACAAACTGAAAATGAAATTTACATAAGTATAGCGGTAGCATATTATACACCACTGAGAATAATATCTCCTCACCTAAGAGGTGATCATTTGACTGAACAGACCTCTTATTTGGGAGGCCTGTCATTAAGGTTTAAAATATCAAAGTCATTTTTCTGTCTTTAGTCTGTCTATACAAGGGCAGCATTTGAGGTCGAAAAGATATTAAAGCATCCATTTCGACTTTTGTATTGATTGCCCTGATATTGAGCCAGACATCATGATAGGAAACCTTAAATATACATCCAACACAGTGGTGTGAGTCAGGGTCAGCTAATTGTGGTCCCAGACCAGGTCCTAGCTGATATAGTTGGATTTATTAGCTAGAAGAAAATGGCAGAATGGGAAGAAATGAAGAAGCCGGACTTTTTGAAGGGGTTATGTGAGAAAAGCTGTTTTTGTTTTGTTAGTTTGTTCGTTTTTTGAGTTTATGGTGTTTGTCAGAATTATATGTAGTATCGCCTTTACCTCGTTATTATTATTCTACTAATATAAATAATGGAAATACCATTCCCAGAATCTGAGTACCTGACAAGTGGAAACATCTGACCACTGACAGTCTGATATATGCGTGATGACTCTATATTTTGCAGATCAAACATCATGACAAACTACATGCCTGGATATTACCTATTAATAACTATTAAAAGAAGTGTATTTCACCCAGAAATGAATGTTTACTGTGTGCATTAGGTATGGCTCTGGTAGACCTTTTGACCCTCCGAGTGTTAAAATTGGATTGAAACGTTTTCAGAGACAGAGAAAATACTGTTAATAATACAGTAGTTAATAATCAAGTGCTGTCAGGTGTCAATAATTGGTGAGTCTTTATCACCAGCACCGATCAGAGCCAGCAAAGGGATTGTACTGAGGCTATTGTCTCCATTGATTTGTCTACAATCTCCCAGTATTGATTTCTCTCTGTTATCACTTTCCTATTCTAGTCATTTTAAATAATTTATGAGGAAGTACTACTGAAGCCCTTGGGTTCCTTCAGCCACACAAGACATCCTCAGCTCTGAGGACTGTCGTAACTCTCACGTAGCAGCTCATGATATTTAGAGCTAGCTGTTAGAGCAACACTTGTATTTGGACCAGCTTGCAGATTCATTGTAATAAACAATAGATCTTGGATGTGAAAGGAATTCTGGTACACAGATTAATGATACTATCCTTATTCTAAACGTGAAAATATCAGTAAATCACATGCTTGGATGTAGTCATGCCCAGCCTTCATCACAGGGTTGCTGCATGCAGCCTGACACAAAACATACAGAGTATGCTTGCCACTGTCAGCGAAAAGTTTAAGAAAACAAACAGCAGAGACAGGACATTTAAGCGATTCCCATCTGCATGTGGTTTGCATCTCTCTAAATCCTTCCATGCTTTCTCCCAGCCCCTCTTGGAGAGCGAATCGCAGATGATCTGGGAAACGGCACAGAACAACAGATTTAAATGGGCCATCGGGCAATGTGCATCAAATCAAACCCATCTTTTATTAAAGCATTAGAAACATATTCTCTTTGGAATTTTTCGTCTGTTTAGGGAAGTTATTGTGTTGGGAATTGGACGAGTAGGCCAAATGGATGGCCTGAACACCATCTGTTTAAACACGCAAGGGTTCTATCCATGCTATCGGATCAGTGCATACTACAGGTGCTTTTCAGTCACAGTTTTGAAGGAAAAACCAAAATTGAATGACCTAAATACTCAATTCAATTTTCTTTTATTTATATATACTTTTTATAGATTTAGATTTATCTCTAATGAGCACGACAGTGGCAAAGAATAAATAACTCCCTGATATTAACAATGACTATGATTGTCAGTGGCATCCAAGATATTTCATAATGACAATCAATGAGTTTAACTTATTTCATTGTGATTGGTTAATGGCTTCCTCCATTACCCACAATGCCATTCAACTACTGCTGATAGTGGTGCCAGAGGGGATTTTACATTTACACCTATGGCATTGTGCCCTTATCCAGAGCATCTCACAGAAGTTCTTTTGAAGTCTCTATCAATAAATGCGTCCCGATACTCGTTCACTAGGTCACGGACTAAGAATATCATCAGTCTAAAAACTCTGTTGGAGAGGTTATATATTAGGAAAACAATTTTTTTAAATTAAAGTGCTAATTTAAGTACTTCAGGGAGAGGTAGGTCTTTAGACATGTTTTGAAGACTGCCAGTGACTCAGCTGTTAGGACATCTAGGGGAAGAGAAGAGTCTAAAGGGATTAAGCACTTGCTTCATCTCTACCTAATGAAATGATGCAGCAGGGCTTTGTCCTTTAGTCTGTCCAGCTCTCTCACCTCCTCATCTATACACTTGCTTAAAGAGATCAGGCTCCAAAGCTCATGCTAATACTGCCATCGACACCACTGTGCTTGTCATCTCATATATCATTAACTAGCTGAGACGAGTCTCTGCGGTAACTCAGCACAACTGGTTTGCATAGCTGCATTGCATTCTGGAACTTTGAGTTCGCCGTTTGCTGCGTTGGATTTCTCATTAATCTGACACTGAGCGTTCCTGGAAAATAGTGAATGAACGAAGATGCTCTTTCTTTTTTTTAAGGAGCTAACAGCCTATCCTGGCCATTATCCCTTGTGTTTGAGATTGCAGACATCAGCGTATTAGACGACTGCTAACTTCTCACAGGAATAATGAAGAAACAGCATCAACCAACATACGAGCACCATAATCGCTAAACACAACACAGATATTACTCTCTAAAAATATCTAATGGGTTTCAGGGTGAGGTTTTTCTTTAATGACTAGCTTTTTTTTTCCTGCAAGTGATCAGTTGTGGTTGATCTAAAATGAGAAGGTGATAACATTTAGAAGGTTTTGTGCTTGTCTCCTTTCACATTCGTTAATCTTAGTCTTGGTTTTACTACAGTGTTTGTCAGCACAACACTCAGTGAAGGTGCATCATGATATAGTTCCGAAAGACAGCATGGCATGTCATGTCATGTCATGTGACAACACATGTCATGCTGTCATGTGTTGTCCCAAAAATACACATGAATATTTTGTATTATGCAGATCTTTTACAAGGCTGTCAGTGAGCTTTACTTTGAGCAGCACATTTTGTGACTTGTAAAACTTGTTTTTCTGTCTCTACTGCATTCTGTCACTCACAAGCTGGAACAGCTGCTCTACAGTTAGGAACTTGGCTGCAGACTCCCATGGCCTACATAACTGAACGTACATTTTGAAGTGTTTTCTTTCTCATTCTCTTTGACTTGTCAACGTTGTTAGCCTTGCCAGTGTGTAGGCTTTTGGATTTTTTTGATATGCGATGTTGACAGTATCAATTGTGCCACGTTCTATTTTCATTTTCAGCATTATTAACCTACCCTCTAGTAACACACTGATGAACTTCCTTGTGCATGTACTTTATGCAAATCAGTAGGAAGCACTGAATTTGGGTGTAAAAAGGTGTCTTTTAATACTGACACTGCTCACCTGCTTAATCTGCTCCTTCTTGGGGCTACATCCAGCATTCCATCATCTACAAGCCTATGAATTTATAGCTTGTGTAGGTGTGTTGACACAAATCATATTCTTTTAGGAACCTGAGCCCAGGATTCTCCATCAGAAACAGGATGTAAAGACGAAGCCTTGGTTCAGACCACAAACACATTATGGGATAAGAACATGCCATTATGTTTTATCCAGAAATCTCTATTTGACTTTGAATGGCTATGATTCATCTAACATTTGTGGAATCTTCAGCAGGTTGCACTCCATGTGAAGGCATTTTCATTTAAGACAGCATATGTAGAGTTTCCATCATAATTTGTCATTTCTGGAATATTTGCAATAGCGCTCTGTTCCTCTATTTCTTCATAATTGCTTTTCTACCATTATTATGTTTTTCTTTTATTCATATGATACCCCTGCCAAGTGAATGAATTCAATTCCCAATCTTTCAAGTCACTTCCAAGTTTAAGAAACATCTTCAGGGAACATATTAAATGGTGCTATAGCTATGCACCCATTGCACTTTCCTACTTATTAAACACTTAAAACATCGCAGGTTTTGGGAAATGGACATTTTGAGTGTCTCAAGAGCCACAGTTTTATAGCATTTAACGGTAAGACTTTTACCATTAATGTGAAGATTTTATTGATTACCAAACCTCATACAATGATGTCTCACGAAGAAGGAAGCAGTGAAACAAAGAAGGAAATGTAAACAGATTCCTTGAAACTGTGGAAAGTTCCAGTGTAGCAGACAGAGGAGATTTATCGTTGACATTGACCCTCAGTGCTAACACCAGAGACCCTCCAGAGGAGCTGCCTAGGGCTTCATGCCAAACACCCTAACATTTAAAGAGGTGAGGAGGAAACTATCCAGAGGAGACAAGAAACACATTGGTAGAAGCTCAAGTACCACTTTTATACCCACACACACACACACACACACATTTCCAGCAGCTGACCTTGCTTTTTTTGGCTGGTCCACATTTGGATCGTCCCCGAGGTGGTCATATCGGCTTGTTACTCGCAGGCCAGCTCACCAGCAGGGAGGATTATGTTTAAGGAGATGAAAAATTAGATGAAAGGGCATTTCGGGAAAATTAACCACCACTGGAAGAGCCACTGTAGAGCCAGGATCTCCATTTAGAAGCGGAAATCAAGAATTTGTCCAAGTAAGCTGAAGGTAATTAGGTGAAGCGCTGCCCTTGGCTCAGAGCCCCACACCTTCTCCTGCATGCTCTATGAGGTGTCATCAACTGCTTGTCTTTACTTGGCATACATTTTAACTCACAATGAGAGCCTAGGCTGCACCTTAACAAAGAGTTAAGCTGTTCTAACATGTTCTAATGTCTTTGTCCTTACTATATATTTAGAAAAATTACTGGAGCCTTCACAAATTTTCCTTCCTTGGCCTCGCCATATGCTTTTCAGACAGGAAACAGACCAGCGTTGTGTTGTAGAAAATTTTCTCTGCTCCTAATGGTACAGATGTTCATGCATTACATCATCAAGAGAAACCCTGAGCTGCCCGGAGAATGTCTGACCTTATACCTCACTCATGCCAAGCATGGGAAAATAAAGATAGTCCTTTTAGCGGTAAATAAAGATTTCGTGCTAATGTGATACCGATCATTTTCAAAAAGATGATTCTTGCCATACTCATAATTTGCCAATAGTTTGGAAATTCATGCCACCAAAAGATAAAAGCAACTTGTTTTTCTTCAAAGTGCTATTACACCACCATAAGGTCAGGGGTCATCTTGGGCAGGTGCAGAGGTTAACCTGCTCAGTGCAACTCCAGACTGCTCTTAACAAGTTCATCCAGAAAGGGTTAAGAAAAATCTAACCATTTCTCAGCTTGAGGTCATGCCTGGTTAAATATGGCCTGGCATGGGTTATGAGACAGACAGTGCAGACTAGCTTTGATTCTCTTAGGCAAGCACCTGAGTTCATTATCTGCTCCCCTTGTGCTGACCCCACATGGCTGAGATATTACTACTGCCCCAGGCTGTTGCAGTATACAATCTCTCTCTCTCTCTTTCTCTCTCACTCGCTCACTCTCTCATCCCCCTCCAACTCTCTTCAAGCTGAACCTATAATCTAGGGGTTTTCATGAAAGATCACAGGTGCTTATTTACAAAATGACAATTTTCCATTTCCATAATTCCATGTTACCATTACCAGATCTTATTGCAGGAGTCAGTATCTTATTTCTGAGGTTTTATAACCTAATGAAAGATGCTTAGCTCTGTTCTTCCACATGCACACACAGACACACAAACACACTTGAGCCACGGGGGCTAGAACAACAGTCTCAGGATTGTGGCATGTCTTTGACTAGGAAGCATGAAGAGGTCATAGGGAAGGCAGTCACTCAGAGCAAGCCTGCAACACTGAACTCTGGAAGTCCAGCGATTGCTTTCATCCTACCGAGCAAACCATATCTCAGAGGAAAGTCATATCATGTCACATTTCTACAAAAAAAAAAAAAGAGAGAAAAGAGATGCCCTTAAATGTCTTATTCCTTTTCCCTATTCTTTATTCCTTCATTCCTATTCCTAAGTCATTATTAATGTTTTGGTTGATCAGTGATCATTGACTTTACCTTCTTTAAGCCCAAAAACAAGGATAATATATTTGCCCACAAACAGAGTCACTCCCTTATTATTGTTAAAATTGTAACATTTTATATTATAATAACATTAAAACATGGATTTATCACTCCAGAGAGGTGTGTTAGAAGTCAAATTTCCTGCTACCCCCCCAGCACAAACGGGACATCTCAGTCTTGGGAGCAGACACTGTCTGGGCCTCATACTGGGGAACTTAGTGCATGGAGAAATATTTTCACAGGATTAACCCTGGCCATGGTGGGCTATTCTCACAAAGGGTTAAGAGTTCAGGGAAACAGAGACAGGGAAGACCGCCAGGGTGACTTACTTAATAGAATGTTATTTTAAATAAATTGTCCCCCATTGTGGCAAAGCTTGAAAAGTTGAGAAGTGCTTGTTGTGAAGCGTTTGTTGTGCTCGCTGTTTTCACTGCTTCATATTACACAATTAAATTACTGTGTGTTTCTTAGTGTCACCTTCATAACAGGCACGTTTAAAAAAAAAAAAAAAAAAAAAAAAAAAAAAGAAAGAAAAGAAAAGAAAGAAAAAGGAGAAAGGTAAAAAGCAAAAGTTGGGCCACCATTATTCTTCTGCCTCCAACAAAACCATGTTTTTGAGGAGATGTAATTTCAGCCACTTAAGGATCATTAAAAAGAGATCATATTAAATATCGCTGCTTGAGAGGCGTACTGAGAGAGGGATGGCGAGAGAAATACAGAGGAGATTTGTTTGTCAGTCAAATTCTGACTGCCTTAATCTCTTTAGCTGTCTGCCGAGACAGGTGAGGGAGACGCGGATGGTTGAGGGTCATTTTTCTGCAAATCTGCTCATTAAATGTTGACAAAACAGGCAATTTTCTGTAATTTTTGCCATAGCCTTCTTTCAGCACACCAGTCACTCAGAACCCCTTCATTTTGAGTAGCACCAAGATTCGACCTTTGACATGGATCTCATCTTTGGCCTCCTTCTCCAGTCTGTGGAAAGGACGTAATAGTTGTGCCTTTCAGGTCAGGTGGATGCAGCTTGCAAGTTTAAGGTTTGAGGGGCCATAAAGGATCCCTTTGTGCTTCTTTTCCCTCATGGAGAGCAGGCCAAGGGATAAGAAATGTGCTTAATAGCGCAGGAGTGGGCTTATCATCAGTTGCCATTACTGCTCCAATATCAATGAGGATGACAGACTTATCAGTGACAAAAGGCCCACGTGAAGCCTGGGCTGGTCCTCTCATTTTTGATCTCTGGTCCGCTAAGCTGGACCATTCATTCAGGCTAAGCACCGGGCAGCATACCTCTCTCTCTCTCTCTCTCTCTCTCCTCCTGCAGCATGCCAGGGATCACTCATTCTCTCCTTCTATCTCCAAACCCCTCCGTTGTGTTCACTCCAGTTCCAGCCATTATTGACAAAATTTGGCTTAATTTCTTAAGCAACTGAGATATCATGATACATCACTGTGATGAAGCTTTAGAGTCCTAAGTTTGCTTTGTATGTTAACCCTTTAAAGCACCAATCTGCACCACTAATTTGATTAACTAAACCGGGTTTGTTGTGCTGCAGAAATACTATCGTTCTTCTGTATAATTCGTTGGACATATTATTAGCCGCATCTACACAGAAAACTATGTGAAATTCTGTGTAAGATTTTAGTCTAATTTAATTCAGGAGAACGACTTTAATCCAGTAACCCTTCAAAACCCAGTTACTAGCAAAGCCCTAACACGCAAATAATTCAGTTAGGGGACATAAATGCACAGGAAACAATCTTATTGTTTATTTGTACTGTTTTATGTGCACCAGAAACATGTAGCGCATCTCAATATATCAGTGAAAATACATTTGCAAAAATATATAATTGCATATAATGCATAATTAAAATATATATAATTACAGTATGCAAGTACATATTGCTGGAATTATTTAAAGCATTCCAAGTCCAGGTTAACAAAGACATAATGATATACAATGATGGTCTATTGTTTTCTTTCTTGCTAAAAAAAAAAAAAAAAATCAAAGCTGTAAGATCATGCTTGAGCAATCTTGATCACCAGTAAGAAAAGCTGATCCAATATGTTCAGGCTGTGTATTGAGTAACTCAATAAGCTTCATGTTTGGAGGGCCTGAGTAATTATCTTTAAATCCTTCTGAATTTAGATTTTGTCTAGCAAACATGGCGACGCAACAGTCAAGTGCATCTCAAAATGTCCATATTTTAGCAAAATTTAATTCAGGCCACTATATTGATAATCTGATTCCCTTATGGTATTTTTCAACCCCGAATTCCTTCAAATAGTAACCCTAGAAGCTTATGCCAACAAGCAACCCCCCCCCACTTGCCTCCCTCCACCCAACACACACACACACACACAGAGTCTTACACACCTGGACAATCCGAGTCTTTCATTGAGAGCCATGGTGAGGAGCAGATACAGACAGACTCAAACACCTGCTATCGTAAAGTATGTTCTCCATCGCTGAGCCTGGTCCTTATAGGACTGGGACTCTATTGTTCTCCACCTGTGCTGACAGCCAAGGTATTTCTGGACTCCTCAAGCTCATACAAGAACAATGGTCAATTCATAGGTGTTGCTTCTAGGAAAATTCTATTGCTTACTGAAAAATGTGTACAATTAGAGTGATCAGAAACAACAAATTCCAGAGCTATGTAAATTCACATTCACATTATTGCTAGATCTTTTTTGATTATAGAATCAGATTTTTTTGAATATAGAATAACTACACGCATTTTTGGATGTTAGACAAAGGCAAATGCAGAGTTAAAAATCTGTGGATAAAAAAAAAAAATCTGTACTATATTCAAATGCTTTGGTCGAGTCAACAATTTCATATGTCATTGCTTTCTATCTTTTGGCATTAAATTTAGCGATCACTTAACACCATGCAGTGATAGCCCCCTGTAATAAGGCCTTGCCAAGCGAAGAATGCGGTGCACCTGTGCGCCTGAAATCCTTTCCAGCCTGCCCTCGGCTTTCAAAAGCAAACATCACTGGCATTTTTATACACTCGTCAGTAACCCAAAGCATCAGAAAAGGCCATTTCTTTGACTAAAATGTGGAGATTTTCTTCCTTCTTTTTTTTCAGTTGATCAGAGACATGTCTCTGTTGATCAAATTACTATGACCTTACCATCATGGGCCTTTTCATCAACTGAATTACAGCTTTAAATGCTCCCTGATTTGTTCTGCATCTTTATGGATGGAACAGAAAGTCGACCCACTCCCCCTGTACACTGTGTTAAGCTCAGTGATAGAGGGGAATTTGCTAATTCATCTGGGCAAGAGGCACCTTGGAGGCCTGGGCCAGCACATGGGTCCCTCAGCTCTGATCCCTCGCTCCTGCCCGGCCCCATTAGTTTACTGCAGAAGAATTCTCGGTCAAGTAAATGGCTGTGGTGGCAAACAAAGCCCCACTTCAAGCAAGATTACTGCTTCAACAAGAAAGCTTTTGATGAGCGAGCCTGTTTCAAAATGTTATCTATACCACCATCACTCCTAGAGGTCAACAAAACCATTTCTAATCACCCATGCCTTTGGCTACTTATTTGCTTCGCCGTGGGTGTGTCTTTCTTTCATGGAGAATGAGAACAGGAGGGGAAAAAATGAAAGCGATGTACTGAGACAGAGTAGAGAGACGTTTAACATGAAGCACTTTTGAGAACACACGAGATGACGGAGCAACTTTTGCTCTCTGTGCCGATCTCCAATCCGATATTCACCCCTGAGGTATTCGCTCCTGAAGCCCTGCTGTCAATCAGAACTGCAGAGGAAAAACCTGAGATGAGGAATATTCAGCTCTCGGCTCCTGTCACACAGCAAGAGAAGAGTGAGAGATTTGTAAATGGTTGTCCAAATATAGCTTATAATAAAAGGCTTACAGAAATGGTTAGAAGGCTCATACCATTAAAGACGAATGCCTTTTAATCCCTCAGTCAATTAAAAAGAAATGGAATTTTAAAACATGAGCATCCAGTGCTAACTGCATGAAAGCCAAAGACATAACTAGGTCTGGTCATTTGCTCAATTTTCTTGTGCTGATAATGCTAGGCATTAGACATAAGCAATTTAACACACTCCAGTGTTTTAGCTTTTTTTTTTTTTTTTCTAATTCTTTCTCACAAAGAGGTCTACTGCTAAGGCAATAAACCATTGCTTGTTGTCATAACTCCAGTGACGGTATCTTACATGCTAGATTACATAGTAGAGTGTCTTTTTTTTATTCCAGTTCATCACATTACAGTCCTCTACAACCAATCCCGGGTTATTATCCTAAACAGATGCCTCTTTGACCTAGTACATTACATTTATAAGTGCATTCTTCCCAGCATTCATTCATTCATTCATTCATGTATTTATTTATTTAGTTAGTTATTTAGTTATTGACTTATGGGAAAACGTTTTGCCACATAAGTAAGTCCTTGTTACTGCTATTCACACAATTATTTGATATGGAATCTAATGTATTCACTTACAGTTTTTACAGTACCACTTAACACAATTCATTCAATTCAGTAGATACTTAATTATTGCACAAATGATTTTCACATTGTGTTTCATCATGTAGTTTTATAGGATAGTAACATATTTATCACTTGTTTAACTGTTAAATATGGTCTTATATTATTATTATTATTATTATTATTATTATTATTATTATTATTTTAGGTAAGAATGTTTCCACATAAAATCATGCAACTATAGCTTTTATTACATTTTCTTCTTACAGTACAACAGATTTCTTTTCACATGTAAGTATAAAGATGTGATTTATTTTACATTTACTGTACATAAGATTACATTATATTATACAGTGCAATATACTAGAATTTTCTCTTATTCTCTTGAATGTCTGGCTACTTTATGCAACCCTATAATTGAATTAGAAATTCCTTTTTTTAATTATTATAATCTCTGTAATACAGTATAATACAATACTGTGCAGTAACTGTCAACCCTGTTCCTGTACATATATCAGCCCTGTTACCTGCCACTTACTTGCACTCTGTCTTTACGCCTCTACACTATGTTACATCCCCAAAATCGCAAGAATTAAGGCAATTCAATTATCTTATAAAGGGGTTTTCAACAAAGTAACAGACTTGATGGCAAATGAATGCACATGCATTTCCATGGGGATATAGAAAAATTGCCCGATTGCCATGTTATAGTATTAAAATGTTATATAATATATAATATTTATAAAATGATAATTAATTATGCCTTTTATATATTTATATATCTCAGCTTACAACTGTACAAAAGCTGTACTTTATTATAGGAAGTATGTTATCATTTCTAAAAGACATCTTAAAGCTTAAGGTTTCAACTTTTTCAGAATATTAATATAATTATATATAATATTATTGTGATTAATTTTGCTGGATGGATTTAGAAGCCCCCGAGTTAGGATAAAGACCCTAATGTCAGAAAAGTAATCATTAGTATTTCATACAATCATTAGTATTTCATACAATTGTGATTAAAAAAAAAAAAAACAAAAACAACCACACAATCATTCTAAGAATTCAGAGCAGACTCGCTGGCTTATAGGAATAATTGAGTTTACGATGCCCTCTACAGCTCTACGTGCCATAAAACTGTGGCCATAATGAAAAGTGTGACTACGATCTATGGTTTTTTTCCCCCAATGTGGTAGAAAGAAAAGGAAAAAAAAAATCATTAAATCATTATAAATAAATAAATAAATAAATAAATAAATAAATAAATAAATAAATAAATAAATAAATAAATAAATAAATGTTTAATTAAAATATTATTTAAAATATTTTATTACAACACTTTCTTAAAATCTACGTTACATTAAAAATATCGTACATGTTTATTGTGCATTAATTAATCTGCAGCATCTTTAAACTTAAAGAACGTCTGATGTATTCCAGGACAGGTTTACAGCAGCTAAGAGCATTTTTTAATATTTTTATAGCTATTCTTTCTTCCTGCATGACTTTCATCATCTCAGTAACAGACATTATGCATGAGTTTGTGTGTGAAAAATTAAAAAAAATAATAATAATAATAATAATTGATTCCAAAAAGGGCTAAAATAGTCTGAAGCCTGCTTGCTGTTTTTTTTCCTTGCATTTGCATTTTGTTTTATTTAATGTATTTCATGCATGTTGTTTAATTGAAATGTATTAGATTCGAATTAGAAGTATTAGAATAGAGTTTAAAAGAAAACTGTCTTTCAGACCACAGTTTAATATATGTGTCTAAAGATATTGATACTCATAGCTATAGGGATCTCATAGATTATCTCATAGAATTATGTAATCATTTAGCCATATGAAGAAAAAAAAAAAAAGAATGCCCCAGTTATGTTTTTTTTTTGTCCAGCGTTGAAAATGATGTTGAAGATTTATGTCATCAGGAGTCAATGGGCAGAATAAAATACTTCTCATTAGAAAGATTAGGTCTCAGAAAATGGCAGAATTCATAAATGCTTTAAATTATCTTATGTGTTAATGCAAGAGAACTTTTCCTTAAATACAGACCAAGGGATGGTAAATCTGATGCTGTCTGAAAATGTTATAGAAGTTAGCATTCTCTAATTATATGCATATATAATTTTCACGTTTAAGACAAGACGTCAGGACAGATATAAATAAATATCATTTAAAAATAGAATTCACAAGTGTCACATAAAACTTGACAAAACTTAGACAAACGTTCATAAGGGTTTTTTTGCAGAATTTTTTGCATAGTTTTAAGAAAAATGGGTTAAAAAAAAAAATCTTAACCAGAAATGAACCAACCACTTAATGAACCTTTAACTTATCTTATGTGTTAATGCAAAATAACTTTTCATTAAATGAAGACCAAGGGAAGGTAAATCAGCTGCTGTCTGAAAATGTTATAGAAATTCTCTAATTTCTCTAATTAATACCATTCTCTAATTATGATTATATATAACTATATATCTATACTATAATACTATATATATATATATATATATATATATATGTGTGTGTGTGTGTGTGTATGTATGTGTGTGTGTATATATATATATATATGTGTGTGTGTGTGTGTGTGTGTGTGTAAGACAAGATGTCATGACAGATACAAATAAATATTAAAAAATAGAACCCACAAGTGTCACATAACAACTAGACAAAACTTAGACAAACAAACTTTGATAAGTTTTTTTTTTTTTTTGAAGACAACTAGAGGGAGAAATAATTCTAAGAGAAATGGATAGATTAAAAAAAACACTTAACTCTTGAGCAGAAATGAAGCAACTCGCACACACTGAAGCAATAAGAAATCAAGCAACAGGGGAAGAGCGCCATCTTGGGATCAGAAAAGGCAGCGCAGCTCAGGATCTCTGCTCTGTGTTAATCAGCTGTATCACCAGTGTGTAAATGACACACTAATAATCATGAACACACAAAGAATCAGTATCATAAGATCATGATATTGATGGTATTAGACTTAGCATAAGTAGTACAGAAAAGCAGGAAGCACAGGTTTGCCATCTTAAGAGCTTTTTAGTTCTCTGAAGGTGAGATACTGTAGCTTGGATGGAATGTATGGCTCGATTTCTTTTCCAAAAACGATAAAGGCTTTTGATGATTGAATTTACTACGATGAATGTGAAATTTGGCAAGCAGCAATAAAAGATTAATAATAAAACACAATATTAGACAACTTCCTGACCCTTACATTATGAAAGAATAGGCATCTGTTCTATAATAGATCATCTACAACTTGATTATTGGAAAGCACTGAAACATCACAATGAACATCACTTCCGGTCAGCTGGGCGGGAAGAAAAAAGCACACCCCACAGATAAATAGCATACATATAGAATGAAACGACTGTTTACAAACCCCACTGTAGCGCATTATAGCCTACTAGATGTAATCAACTGGTGGAATGCTGCAGCTCGGAGACTGCTGAGCAGACGGGAAAATGGGTGGGGAGTCTGTCAATCATTTTTTTGCTTCAACCAATAAATACTGTTTATGGCATTCTGCATTGGCCAATCAGTGACAGTGTCTCCGCCTACTGGCCACGCCTACTGGTTCTCGGGGCCGCAGTTTAACTGAAAGGGATTCTTTCGTAGTGCGCGTGCGTGAAAGTTTTGCGCATGCGCATTGCCAATCGGGCCGGAGACGGAGATTGGGTAGTGACAACAGCAGCAGCAGCGGCAGCAGCAGCTGGTGAAGGAGGTGGAGGAGGAGGTGGCTAGACTGGAGCTAAAGCGAGTCGCTCCGGGGGGAATGGACAGCATCTAAGCCGGAACGGTAATGAGTACATTATGTTTTCACGGGTATATTTTAATCAGAGCAACGAATTGTTTGCGCGACTGATTTAGTCTGCGTTTACTAATTGCGAATGGGTGTCTGGCGAGCTAGCTTTCATGCTAGCGTTCTGTAGCCGTCTAGCTAACGCTCTAACTAGCTAAGTTTTGCTGGAAGTATTTTTATGTTGGTTTTTTTCCTTTTGGTGTTTGAAAGCTAGCCATTGGCTCTGACTAACTGGAAGAGTAACTAGCTGCTTTGGCAAATAATGACACCCTGTCACAGGCTGTCAAAGTTGAGACCCTCCAAAAAAAAAAAAAAAAAAAAAAAAGGCTGTAACTAGCTAGCTAACTTAGCTAGTCAACTTGACATGAGAGGTTTGCTTGAAGTAAATGTCGGCTTGACGTGGGTTTCGTTTTTGCTAGCCGCTAGTCATTCTGGGTAAGTTGTTGCAGTGTGTAGTTAGAAAAACAATAGAAGGCCCGGTTTAGTGAGCAGTTTATTTAGTTGCTCGGTGCTTTGCAGCATGGCTCAGAAACAAGAAATACCCTGCTAGCTAGCTCAACACTTAGATACCACTTTGACAACTACTACATGACAGCTGTGTAGTGAGGTTTTGAGAGGAATATTATTAGCTAGTTTAAAGCTATAAACTTGTTGAAGGTTGCTAACTAATTTACAAACCAAATAACTTACCTTAGCATGAACTTATGAGGGGGAAAAAAAAACTTCTACACAAGTTCCTCATTTTCTGATCCAGTTCTCACTGGCTTGCATTTTTGACTCATGTCTTTCAAATTTCACTGATTTTTAAATTTTTTAAATTTATTTTTTGGTTGGTTTTAACTGTGTACTTGAACCAAATTTATATCCTAGTCATGTTTCTTGTCAGGATTAAGCCTCCATTAACTGAATAATCACTTTCCATATTAATCAACCCTTCAGCTATGTTAACCCCTGTGACTGCTTATGATTTGCATTATGATTATGTCCCAGGGTGATTTGGATCAGTCTTTGTCAGTTCTGGTTCTTCACATTTCACACACACACACACACACACACACACACACACACACACACACACACATCTAAATTGCTGTACAACACCCTCTTTTTGAAAGAAAAAGAAAAAAAGAATCTGGTTTAATTGGATTTGTTAACTAGCTGGTGAGTTCAGTCTGATTTGTTTGTTGGGAAACAAGGAACATGTTAACATCCAGCATTCTGAGATTCTCCAGGACCAAGACTGGGACACGACGGACTCGCCGGATAGAAAGTGAAGTGCAGAAAGTTTGCTGCTGTGTACCAACAGAAAGCGCTGGGCAAAGAACAGAGCTGGTGTTGGGCAATATGGCGTCACGCAGTGCACCTGAATGCTCCGAGGGTTCACACAGGTCGACTGTCCTTAACGGTTTGTTTGGTGCAATTTAGAAATGGCAGATGTCTTGGTCCGTAAAGTTAAATTGGGTTAGATTAAACGTGTATCAATGTTCGGGTTATGTAGTTGGAAAGAACACGGTTGCCGCATAGATGAGAGGTAATTCAGCTTCCTGGAATGGTTTATATATATGTATAATGTGTGTGTGTACAGTACTGTGCAAAAGTCTTAGGCACATGCAAAGAAATGCTGTAGAGCAAAGATGCCTTGAAAAATAATGAAACTAAATGTTTCTACATTAAAAAAAAAGTACTATAAAGAGCAGTAAACAGTAATAAATGAAAGTCAATATTTGGTGTGACGATCCTTCACTTTTAAAAAGAAGAACTAGGAGTCTCAGGTACAGTGTGTGCAGTTTTGTAAGGAAATGAGCTGTAGGTGTTACTGAGCATCTGGCAGAAGCAGACACAGCTCTTCTGGAGACTTTGACTGTCGCACTCGCTTCTTACTTTTGCCGCAAAACCCAGCAGCCTTCATTATGTTTTTCTGTCTGAAAAAAATGGTCTCTTATGTAATACACTGCTCTCTTTACTGACATACAGACATTTTTCTGTAACATTTAATTTTGTGCTGGAAAACTAATGTTTGGAATCTAAAATGTTTTTGTACTGAATCAATAATGTAGAAGTCATGAAATAAAAATCTATAACAAAGTTTGTACTGAAAAAAAAAGGGTGCCTAATACTTTTGCACAGTACTGTATATACAGCTGAAGTTGTAGCCTCACCATTTTTTTGGGTTTGTCCCTCAGAGTGCTACTGTTTCCATACCGATCTTGTAGGTGGGCGCATTATGGCGAGCATATAAGCCTTTTTTCCTGCTGGGCTTTCCCTGCTAGAACAGATGGAGCCAGGCCAATTAAGCCACGTGCCTGAGTAGGCCTTATTGCTTTCCATCTGGTAAGCGCTGCGCTTTTACGGCTGAGTTTCGCTTTACAACAAGCTGTAAAAATGCTTGTGGTTGACAGTCTTGCGATCTGCTGATGTCTAACAGTGAGCATCAAACAGGTGATCTCAGCGGTGATTGGAAATACAATACTTGTGTTCTGCTGGAAGTTTGACCTGTCCTGGAGGATTTTGTAAGTGAAAGCGTCATGTCTGCGTCTGTTGACTTTGTTAGCCTCGCTAATACGGTGCCTGGGCTGGTTTTTGGAACAAGTGCCAATCTCGAATATGATGCCGGTATGAAACCGCTGTCCCCAAGGTGTTGGAAGCAGCATCATTTTACTGCCAAGACAGCAGCTAAAGCTATTTTCATGACTGCCATTTAAATTAGGGCCCCAGCTATCAATTATGTTGACAATTCTTTTAGTTTATTATTCAGAACTCTTTAATTAGGCTTAATTAAATAACAGGTCATTAAGTGCATTACTGGCATTAAGCAGATCTTTTTTTTTCCCCCCCTTTTCTCCATTTTCTTCCCAATATGACCACCACCCTCCAGCCAGCTCTCTCTTATCACATGACAGCTGCAAAATGTGGAGGGTGTAGGCTAACACGTACTTCCTCTGAGACGCGTGAAGCAAGCCAGCTGCTGCTCGTGCTGCATTATAGGGCAGCGTAACGCACTATCTGCCCTCTTCTGCATACATGAGCTTACAGATGCCCACAGAGAAGACAGAGTATGCCAACGTATCCCTCCTATCCAGAGAGCACAGGCAGGTTTGTTCACTTGGCTCCCGGCCACAGATGGCTGTGGCATCATCAGGAATTGAACTCATGATTTCCGGAAGATAGGGGGACCCAACTCTGTTTTACCTGCATTTCAAGCCCTGATTTGTTCAGTTATGCCCGGACAGAAAGGCAAAATAAATTTCCACTGGCCGTCTTGATGACCGAAACACTCGGATGCTAAATTAATTTGTGTGCGCGGGGTGAATCATTTGATTCAACTGACTCCAAAGCTTTGTTGGATAACTCTCAACTTTGAACACCTGAATTCAGTGACTCGACGTCACTGTGAACCAAAAGCAGGGTGGTGACTTGATGCCATGTTATACAAAACATAGTGCATGCTAAGAAATAATGTAGCGTAACACGGCTGAGCCGCGAAAATAGTTTAACAACTTACAAGTTAGTTGATTCAAATAGCATTGCTACTCACTGCCCAACACTGCACATGCTTCATGATGTGTTACCATACGAGTTACAGACATTTTAGCATGAGATAATGTTTTCAGATAGGGCAGGAAAGATGGATCTAAATGTGTGAAACAGCTAGAAAACCGGATAAGGTGGTTCAACTGTGAATATCATGCTCTCACTGTTTCTCACCTTCCCACAAACAAACAATAACAAATCGCAATATTACTCACATGAAAATGTTATGCCAAGAGGCCAACATGTGAGAAAATAAAGCTACATGCTGTATTTTGAAGATTGTTGTTGAAAAATGCTAGATGATTTGTTGAATCAGATGTCTGAAGAGAAAGGATCTGCAACCGAGTGGAGGACCACCAGAGTGGTTTTCTTTGGAACTAGTGAAGTTTTCCCGTTTGCGCATGTCTTTGCCGAGTACTACTAGCAACGTCGTCACATCATGACCGTGACCTTGTGCGTGTATGCTGTAAAATGCTCTCGCTTCGTCACTCTAGTCCTCTGGCCATTCTCGTCGCAGAACCATGGATACGTACATGCATAACTTTCTGTTCTACGTCTTTTAATTCCTGACCACCGTGGACCCCTGAGGCTGCTGTGCCTGCGGCGAATCACAGCCGCGCTGATATTCAGTGTACCCGCAATCTTGCTTGTGTGATATTGCTTAAATAAACCACACTTTCATAGCACTGTAATTATCTCACCTTCGTGTCTGCCTGCGTACATGATCAGCTTCCTGTCTGCAAGTATTCCTGCACGATGACATTACTGTGCATCCAAAAGCATTTTTTTTCTTTGCCGCATGAGTGTTGGTGCCACAGGAAAATAATAAAAACAACAAAAGGATGAATCTAGTGCCATATAGAGCACTAGGTAGTGCACAGGAGTGACATATGGAATTGCGAAATTGAGCCATGGTTCTTCTATGAATGCAAGCCTGTGATTTGAGCCCCGCCCCCATGCGAGCCCAGACTTGGTACTGAGGGCAGACTGGGGTATTCGGACCAAGTGTGAAAACGCCCTAAGTGCCTAGGTTGCCCAGGAGGTAGTCATAGCATATGTAAAGTGGCATTTGATGGAAGAAAGCACCTCTTGACCTGCGTTCAGGTGTTTTACCCGATGGGGAAAGTAAGCGATTGTTCAGGCATACAGTAGGTCACTGACCCACCAGCTGGCAGTCGGGTCCACACTTGAGAGTGCTCACTTGGATTCTTACCTGCAAGCGTAGAAAGCTTGAAAGATTTATTGATATGCTGCAGGGTGTACAGTTATTACACCCTGCAGCAGAGCTCTGGCCATGTTAAACCTAGAATAACCAAGTCCCAAAATCTGAATATTTTTTGGGTGCTGAAATGATGTTCAGGGTCAGGGTCTTTGTAATTACAGCAGAAGGTTTCGGGTTCAAATCTACAGCATCCAGGTGAGATTGTCCACTGATAAAGTGCAATCTTTAGGGTATCCTTGTGGGGCCATCCACAGCCGCAGAGAGTGAGTCACAAGTGCAGAAACCCTTCAAGCACATGTAGAGCATCAGGATGCTTCACCTGATCGTGTCCTGCCAGTATATTCAGTAACTCTGACTTGGATTTTCATAGGGCTGCAATAACCAATAGACAAAATGCATAAAAATCGAAGAAGAAGAAAAATAGCTGGCAAGGAATTTTTTTCATTGATTAGCTGGCCTGTGTTTTGAAGTGCTACGTAACTTCACTTAGACTAAAGTTAGAGGTTCGCACACTTGCCTCGCACCTCCGGGGTTGGGGGTTTGATTCCTGCCTCCACCCTGTGCGCATGGCGCTTGCATGTTCTACCTCTGCTTCAGGGGTTTCCTCTGGGTACTCTGGTTTCCTCCCCCAGTCCAAAGACATGCGTTGTAGGCTGATTTGGCATTTCCAGATTGTCTGTAGTTTGCGAATGTGTGTGTGATTGTGCCCTGCGATGGGTTGGCACCCCGTCCAGGGTGTCCCCTTTCTTGTACCCCGAGTTCCCTGGGATACACTCCAGGCTCCCCGCGACCGTGTAGGATAAGCAGTACGGATGGATGGATGATTTGTTAGTTGGAGCCCTAAATTATAGTGTTACTAAATGTGCAAGTTTGCCTTTTAAAGTTTATGTCCTTTTAAATTGGAAAAATACGTTTTATTTGAATTTTGAGTTAGTTTTGCATTTATGCTGAATGAAGAAAAATGGCCATGGCAGCAGGCATGCTTACCTATACCTTTAGGTCAAGTCCAAATGAGAACCACTGTATTTAATAGTATTAAATTGTGACTTGAATTAATGCTGGGTGATTTTCACGATTAATTTGGTTAATTCGAATTAATTTCAAGTTTCAGTCAGTGTTTTCGATTAAAACATCCATAAATGCTATTTAAAAGTTTAAACCAATACGAAAGAAAAACACCGCCTTCTTACACTGATAAAAGCCTGCACTACTCCCGAACACTGCGCCCTTAGATTAAAAAAACACCGGCAGGATAAACAGGCAGCACTTCGCTGAGGACTGAGCTCGTAGCAACAGCTAAAAAAAAATCACTTCAGGCATATGGGATTGATACAGGCTTGAAAAGTAAGATGAACAAGTTTTTGTAAAATATAATGCTGCATCACATCCTAAGCGTTAATTTGCCAGTCGGAATTATGTCATTTTCAACTTCGGCACATTCAACAGAAGAAGTGGAAAAATTAACGCCCCCATGTTCATATTTTGTTCGCAGCAAGCTAGGCAGCTAACTCGGATGAGTGATGTATCTTTTCTTTCTCAAACAGTGAACTGTATAGTCGCCGTTTTAGATTTAACAAACGAATATGTCTGTATGTTGATTAATCCAAAGCTAATACTTGTATGTACAGTATAACAAGTATAAAATTTAAAGAAGTCAAGATATTTTTTTTGCAACATTGCCCAGCCCTAACTAAAAAAAATTAAAAAAAAAAAAAAACTTCTGAAAATAGTAATGCAGCAAGGAAGCTGTAGGATTCATGTTCTTATTTATACCTCAGACAACTGTCCATAGCTTGTACATTTTTTATTATTACTTTTTTGCCTCAGACAAAGTGAACAGCAGCTCATGTGTTTTAAATAAAACTGGTGAGATCGCTTCATATTGTGCCCGGGCACAGTACGCTGAACCTCTTCAAGCAGGTTCGGTTGGACTCAGGCACGATACGCATCTAGTGTGATCGCTAACCGTGGCCGAGCTTGGAACTCTAAACATGACGTCAGTGATGCGACTGTTCCATTTAACAAACACTGCGGCAAAGGGATCACTTTTCACACAGCAAAGGTGAGTCCGCGAGTAAAGCTGCATATTCCTCCCTCAACGTCAGCTGCCTCCGTAAAAATCTTCTGATACGTGCAGCGTGATTGAGTGAAAAATCGCTGTGCTGCATGCATGATAAATCTATCAGGCAATCTGTTAGGCATGTGAGAGGGCCGTGTATCACTGCACCCCAAATGACTCCAAATAAGCCCCAAAGTAAGTAACATTACAATGATGGTCTCCATTGTGCTGTGCAAGGGCACTTTTCTTCCTGTTTTCTTCAAAACAAAAAGTCACCTCGTAATGACGTAAGTGTGTTCAGGCCCGGAACATTAAGTGCCATGTAACTGCGGGTCAGCAAGAGAGTGGGGCAGTCATGCTTGGGCACGGTACAAGGCAACCGGGCCTAGTGTGAGTACGCCCTCAGAATGGGAAATACTGCAGCTGGACTATCTCAGACAGAGTCAGGATAGGGCATCAGAATATTTTTATCCTCCTATTTAATAATCATGTTTTTTAATTTAATTTATTTATTTTAATAATAATAATTCAGTCAGGTCTGTAAGTATTTGAACAGCGACACAGTTTTCATAATTTTGCCACTGTACACCACCACAATGGATTTGAAACGAAACTATCAAGATATGATTGAAGTGTAGACTTTCAGCTTTAATTCAAGGGGTTTTACAAAAATATTTAATTAACTGTTTAGGAATTACATAATCCCTCCATTTTCACAGGCTCAGGCTCAAAAGTAATTGAACCAACTAATATAATTATAAATATAAGAATTATTTATAATACTTAGATGCAAATCATTTGCCATCAGAGACTGCCTGAAGTCTGTAACCCACAGACATCACCAAATGCTGAGTTTTCTCCCTTTAGATGCTTTGCCAGGCCTTTACTGCAGCCACCTTCAGTTGCTGCTTGTTTGTGGGTCCTTCTGCCTTCTGTTTTGTCTTCAGTAAGTGAAAAGCATGCTCTATTGGGTTGAAGCCATTGGACATTTAAGAATATTTAATTTCTTTGCCTTAAGAAGCTCTTGGGTTGCTTTCGCGGTATGTTTTGAGTCATCATCCATCTGTACTGTGAAGCCCTGTCCTGTTGGTTTTGCAACAGTTGACTGAATCTGAGTAGGAAGTATAGCTCTATACACTTTAGAATTCATCCTGCTACTTCTGTCAGCAGTCACATCATCAGCAAACACCAGTGACCCAGTTCCACTGGCAGCCATCCAAGCCCATGCCTCCACATGATTGACAGATGATGTGGTATGCTTTGGATCATGAGCCCTTCCTTTCCTTCTCCATACTCTTTTCTTCCCATCATTCTGGTACAAGTTTCATCTGACCAGAGAATCTTGTTCCAGAATTGGGCAGGCTTTTTTTTTTTTTTTTGATGTTTTCTAGCAATGTCTAATCTGGCCTTTTTGTTCTTGAGTGTTACCAGTGGTTTGCATGTTGAGGTTAACCATCTGTATTCATGAAGGCGTCTCTTGATTATAGACTTTGACAATGATCCACCTACCTCTGCCTAAGAATTGTGATCATCCACTTTAGTTGTCTTCCGTGGTCTTCCAGGCCTTTTGCTGTTGCTGAGCTTGCCAGTGCATTCCTTCTTTTTAAAAATGTACCAATTGTTGATTTGGCCTCTCCACTATTTCTGCTATCTCTCTGATAGGTCTGTTTTGTTTTTTTCAGCCTGATAATGGCCTCCTTCACTTGCATAGAAACCTCTTTGGGCCGCATATTGGGAGTTCCCATGAACAGCTACCAAATGCAAAATCAACACTTGGAATCAACCCCAGACCTTTTTATCTCCTTAATTTGTCATGAAATATTGAGGAAACAGGCCAGACCTGGCCATGAAACTGCTTATCAGTCAATTGCCCAATTACTTTTGAGCCTGTGAAAAAGGAGGGACTCTGTTAAAAAAAAAAAAAAAAAAAATGGCTGTAATTCCTGAACGGTTCATGCAATATTTTTGTTTAAGCCCTTGAATTAAAGCTGAAAGTCTACACTTCAATCACATCTTGATTACTTCATTTCAAATCCACTGTGGTGGTGTACAGAGGCACAAGTATGAAAATTGTGTCGCTGTCCAAGTACTTACGGACCTGACTGTATAATAATCCTACACACAGCAGCGTTACGGTATGCTGGCGTATTGAAAATAGCCTAATAACTGAATGAGGCTAGTAACAACAGGTCATGCCTGGCTAGTGTGCTATTTTTCCTTGGTCTAGAAACATGTGATTGAACCCATGAGTTAATGAAGATAATTCAGCGGCATTAGGGAAATAATAACACTACTCTGTAGAGAGGATTACTCTATTTTTATAGCAGTGATTGATTGGTATCGGGTGAGTGGTATCTTCCTACACACTTCTCATGTACCAGAGGCCTGAGAGTTAAAGGATGTAGTACTGAATTGCACACTTTTTGTACTGAGCGCAGTCTTGTCATTCCAGTTTAGGAGCACAGTGCTTTCATCACATATGAACCAGCCTTTGCTTTAACCTTCTG
This sequence comes from Pangasius sanitwongsei, assembly GCA_037576675.1. Classification (NCBI taxonomy): domain Eukaryota; kingdom Metazoa; phylum Chordata; class Actinopteri; order Siluriformes; family Pangasiidae; genus Pangasius; species Pangasius sanitwongsei. The sequence goes on from CM075010.1 coordinate 17,820,468, forward strand.
TGTTCTTTGCACCACTCTTTCAGTCCCTGCTGTTTCTCCAGCTTTCTTTGGATGTCTGCATCAATACCCACATTCTTCACCACTGAGGTTTCTCTACTCTGTACAAATTAAAAACAAACTTAAGTATCTGACTATAATAGCACTCCTTAGATTGCTCAGTGTTTCACTGATACGTTCTGCTAGTGAATAAATCTTACTTCGCTGAACAAGCTGCGCTCTTGTATTGATTAATAGTAAAATTGGCCCAACTCATAATAACTTGTTCAGCTCAAACTACCTCAAAACTCTCGTTGGCAGAGATAAGAACGATATGTTGAACAGATGTAGCTAAAATGGAGTCAACTATAAGCTGCTTGTTCAGATGATTAATATAATTATATTGTGCAAGTTCAAAAGGCCTACTATAATCAGATGTTATCAGAAAATTTAATGCTTAGTGAAAAATGTCCCATTACGAACAAAAAAAGGCAATGCTTTTTGCAAAAATACACAACAGTGGTCATATGACAATAATTAGAATGTTGTTTATGTTGAAACAAGACTAAAGTGCAACTTCAAAAGCAGGGGCTTTTAAAAATTTTTTGGGAAAGGTTCAAAAAATATGAATGTGAAAATAACATATGTTGTAATAAACCAAAACACAATTATAGTTAAACCGAAAAAAAAAAAGAAATGCATTGCATGCAGAACCTAAAATGGATGACAGAAATAAGAGAACATTGAATGGGCCAGTTGAATATGTCGACTGGTTGCTTCTTAAAAAAAAAACATTTGTAATTCCTTACGAGTATCACTAGTTGCTGCTTTTACGTACCTAACTAAAGTAACTAGATTTTAACTAACTGGTGTTACAGATGTATTTGAACTCTGTTACATTTTGATGTTTCTTTTCAAGAATGAATAATAAAATGAACAAAAAAAAAACAAGCACACAACACGCACTCCTCACAATAGACTAATATTTATTCACAGAATTCAGGATGCCATGTTTACTTCCAAAAGTGATCAAGAACTGACCCCAGCTCCACCCACTAACGGAAGACGTCAGATATTATCACATTTGCCAAAGTATTGCTTAGTTGTAGTTGTTTTTTATTTGTTTGTTTGTTTTTTTTAGTGTACTTACATCTAATCAAGCTATCAAAAAGTAACACAAGCTCTAGAATGTGAATTTATTGCTGTGCAGCGGATGCAATTTACTACCTAAAATTAGTACGATTAAATAAAATAATCATTATGAAAGGTGTAACCTCTCGTGATATGTAAGCAGAAGGGCTTGGAATTAAGCCTGGGAAGGGCTCGTCCTGGGGATTGAGTTCCTGGTTATACATTTTTCAAGCCCAAAAGGACCAGGAAGCATGGGATCAAATTCAAACCCTATTATCAATTTCACATTGGAAACTGGGTTAATGTTGACTGAAGCAAATGTTCAGGCTACAACAATGAAGTGTTCACTCAGTAGAGTTCATGAAGAAGAAGATGATTTTTTTTTCAATATATCTTACATAGTTTTGACTTGCTTAATAATTGCTAAAGGACAAAATCCAGGGCTGTAAACTTGCGAGTACAGCCTTCTGGAGCTTAGCCAAGGACATTTGCCCCTGGAGTCCACCAGACCACATCGGTGTACATTCTCTGGCAACCTGTCAAATCAGCACACATGGCGTAGGCGAGCAGCCTCCATTTTGCCTCACACTGTAAGATTCACCTTCCATAAAATTAGGACAGTGTAAAGAAGATATGGAAAATGAATGCCTCTTTCTTGGGTATTCGTTTCAGTTTAAATAAAGCAGTGGCACTTGCTGTCCACAAATGGGACCTTAAACTAAAAAAGATTAGGAACTGCTGCTTTAGACCGTGCCAGGATGCAAATACATAGTTACAGGTACAGGTGTCTTTACAAGCTGACTGGTGCTAAACCAACAAGCTGGCAGCTTCCCACATTGTTGAGACTTCAAGTGCAGATGTTAACCAGGGAGCTACAAAGCAGGCTCAGGAGAGAGCAGTGAGCACTCAAAGCGTCTTAAACATGGTTCTACTTGTTAATTGCTTGACCCGGGTTTTAATAAGTTCCATATTCTGATGCGCATCGAGTAACATGGGGTGTTGAATGGCTGTGTTTGATTAGGTTTTGGCTTGCATTGTGGTGCACTTCTTCATGGCCTCATATCCATCACAATCAAATGATATCAGAGGTGGCTTGGCCTAAAAAGTACACATTCTTTCTGAAACTTGGATAGAGTTAGAGTTCTGTTCTGTATCCAAAGCCCCACCGTTCTTTTCCAAATCACTGTGAAATTGGCCAAATGCAGTATATCTTTTTACGGTTCATTTGGGGCCAAGTAGAGAAGTGACCATTATGTTAAAAAATGCAGTAACATGTTCAAGTAAACCATAATATTAAGAAAAGCCAACATGTTAAGACTGAATCAGAATACATCATCCTAGAGAGACAAGAACCAAATCTCAATACTGACCTACAAAAAGTGACCTAAAATCCATCACGTTATGTCCTGTAACAGGAAAACAATCAACAGTGTAGTGGTGTGACGTGGCCCAGCACAAAGCAGAGTTACTGTCATCACCCCGGAGTTGATTATTTGCCTATAACAGCACGTCCCCAAAGTGTTTTATTACCCTTATATCACAGCAGTTCAGTAACAGTTACACTTTTGTGTTTGTTAGGGATAAGTCCAGGGATATTTTCAGTTATTTGGGAGAATCTTTTTGTAGCCGTAGCATCCTGCATTCAAGGAAGGCCAGTCACTGAGCTGTAACGAGGGCTCTGCGGCATGCCCTCAGCTCCAGAATCAACGGTTTCAGCCGCGTCTGCCACCAGGTCATGTACACGAGTGCATCGAGGCTAAAATGGTAGTTTGTAGCCTGTGTAATAACAATGTCCTGAAAACAGGTTTTTGGTTTAATTATCGAAAAGACAACTGGTCAGCTACAGTTTTGAATTGCTGGTCGACTAGTTAAAATGAATGGTTGTGAAATCTCTATGCTTTACATGTCGTTTTTCATACGCTTAATAGTTTTTTTTTTGTTTTTTTTTCTTCGAAATCCCCATCCCTGATATATTGGCAGTGATTCATTGACTGTTAAGCAAACAGTGGTTTACCCAGGGCACTTTGAGCATGGTTCGAAATTGGACTGCAGCCTGCCACTAGAGGGCATCTGTTTTCAAATGTAGTCCATCTTGTCCATGTGTCAGACATGTACAATCATGACTTCTTCCAGTTTTAACATAATATTTTACCAACTGCAGTAGCACATGACTGCTAACGCAGTACTTGAGTAAATTAAGGCCACTGTTATTTGATGGCTTGATGGTTGACCTGTCACCAACCTAATATCACCACATATTAACACACGCGGAGCTGGCGATGTGACAAACACACTGATCAGTTCTTATTTTTACTTCTGTGAATAAGTACTTTAGCCAGTGTTACTTATTAATAAGCACTGCCATTTGTCACTGCTTGGTGTCTAAACATATAGCAAAGCCGTATCTGTTGACTCACGCTTGCTGCTGTGTTCTGTGTTTGCTCCAAATTGCATCAGATTTGAAGGTTGACTATTTACTCAAGCCTATCATCTTTAACCAAACACTGTTAACGTTCCCCTCAATGAAAAGAATGTTACAGATCCCTTTTTAAAAGACAAATTTCAAGCATTGTGTAATTTTTCACGGTGCTTACTGTATTTACTATGGCGTTTCTGTCATAATGCAATAAATGATCGATCATTTTGGCAAGGTCAGCCTCCTGACCCCTTGACAGACTTGGAATGGGTTTATGTACTCTCCTGTAATATACATTGATCTGTGCTCTGTGACACACTAACATTTGCCTGTCAGGGTCGAGCTTACTTGAGTTTTCAGTAAGGTTTTGAGCTTTTTTTATTTTATTTTATTTTTTTTTTATCAGTGCAGCAACACTACAGGGTGTCCCATAGGGGAAATTAACACTTTTTAGCAAAAATCTTTCATACTTAGATGGCCTTTAAGAATGCCTTTAACAAAAGTATTGAAATCATTCTCATGGCTGGGTCGGGAAGCTGTCGCAAGGTTGCGATGGACTTTAACAGGAAAACATGACAAGCACATCACACACAATACTGTTGCCAAACTTTATTAACAAATTCAAAAAGACTGGGAGTGTCGTGAACCAGCCGAGAAGAGGACGTCAACGAACACCCACCGACGAAGGCACAGCCGTTGTGCTGGCATACATAGTCCCCTATGTCTGGAGAGTTTTGGGACACCCTGTACTACACTGACACACTTTAAAAAGTTTCTGGGGAATTCATTTAAGTGAGCAGATTGATAAAAGGGGGTCTTTCAAGCCCATTGGGCAAATTAAAGCTCTAGTGTGCTTGCCCAGTCACATGTTTTAGGGGAGCGTCACCAATTCAACTGGACTAAAAAGTGTTTGCTAACATAATTTAACTCAAATATATGGCAAGCTAGGTGTGTATTAATACAGACGTAAGAAAATGAGTGGTTATTTGAATTACCAGGATGTGGATGACTCGTTTGTCCTCTTCTGATGATGTTTCTGATGATTGATATTGTGTTTTACCTTTAAAAAAAAAAAAAAAGACTTTTTGATGTTCTCACCTTGTAACACTTGAGATAAAAAAGTGGCTTTGTTTCCGTTTGACATGTTTCTGTGAAGATTGTTTTTCTCTGGGAATAAGCCTATACTCCAAGGAGTTGAGCAAAACAACATTCCAAGGGAAGAGTTCTTGAGTTTTACTGATGTGCAAACGTAAAAACACATAGTGGGACAGAAAAATAAAGCAGACAGATTTCCAGAACACCACAGTTTTAGTAACTTACTGTAACTGTAATGTTTCCTCATTTTATTCAGTATAGACTTGTGCTAAAAGAATCTTCATCTGCAAAATGCTTTAGAATAAATAAAAAAACAGTCTTTACAAAGTTTTGTAAGTGTATTTTAAAAACAAACCAAAAAAAAAAACCAGAAATACCACATTTACACAAATATTTAGACCCCTTGCTATGACACATGAAATTGAGTTCAGGAGCATCCTGTTCCAGTTGAGATGTTTCTACTTGATCACAAATCATCTGTGGTAAATTCAGTCGATTGGTTGTGGTTTGGAAAGGCACACCTCTGCCTGTATATCTGATAGAGCATGTCATCAAAAAAACAAGCCATAAGGTTAAAGGAATTGTTTGTATACTTCAAGTCAAGTCAAGTGGCTTTATTGTCATTTCAACCATATACAGCTAGTTAGTACACAGTGAAACGAAGAGACGTTCCTCCAGGACCTATGTGGAGACGGGAGAATGTGCTAGAATTCCCCCTCCATCAACCATCTCTAGATGCTAGAATACAACCATCTTTGAAGCACTCCAGTAATCAGGCCTTTACAGTAGAGTGTCCAGAGGGGAAGCCATGCCTCAGTAAAAGGGGCATGACTGCGCAGTTTGCCAAAAGACATTTCTCAGCTCATGAAAAGAAAGGATGTAATTAAGATTGGAGCATTGGGCGGAGACAAGTGCCTGCTTTTAGGGGCTTGCTTGCTCAATGTGATCAGCTGTGCACATATACACTGTGGTGGAATATGCCTTTGCACATGTGAGTCATATTAACACTATCATGTTTTAGTAGTAATTCTGAAAAGCTCGTAGGGTTCAACAGTCAATGCAGTAGGAATGAAGAAACAACAAGCCTATAAAGGAGTTCCTTAAATTTTCCCTATGAAACTGACGCTGTCTGACTCCTTCTCTTGCGATTCAGTGTGACATGACTGCAGCACACTGATTTAAAGCGAAGTGATTGAACTTGGAGACGCCAAGTTTCAATTTTAATTGAATAAAAAAAAAAAAGCCTGATTACCTATAGAAAAAAAAAGTAAATGTGCTGACCAAGTAATATTTACCTAGAGAAATGAATAATTTTTTTCTGAAAAAGTTTAATGAGACAGTGCATGATTCTTGCCCCTTAAATCAGAATAACACATCACACACTCATTTGTGTTGTAGCCACAACGTGTTTTTTAAAGGTCCTATATCTTAACCTCATGCGACATCATAAATATCTTAACCTCATGAGACATCATAAAACAAGTCCTTCAGTGTTTATTTAAAATTCATTATACTATCAATAGCCTTCTCAAAAACCAGGAAATAAGGTATTTTTGGCTTGGTACAATTTTATTTCTAAATGTCTGTATTGTTTGGCCATTATTTTCCCAGTTTGTGTTTGCTTTATGTTTGTATAATTAAAAGTTATTTTAAATAATGTAATTAAACATGTTTTTCGGTCTCCTTGTAGGCTTTCTGCAAACCAGGTGAGACATCAGTGAGTCATGGAGGACGACGGCAGCTTCATAGAGTTTGATGTGCCAGAGTTCAGCAACACTGTTCTTAAGCAGCTCAATGAGCTGCGGCTCCAGGGTAAGCTCTGCGATATTATTGTGCACATCCAGGGCCGACCATTCCAGGCACACAAAGCTGTGCTGGCTGCCAGTTCACCGTACTTCCGTGACCACTCCTCTCTAGGCACCATGAGTGGGCTCTCCATCTCGGTGATCAAAAACCCAGCAGTGTTTGAGCAGCTGTTAACCTTTTGCTACACGGGACACATGGAGCTGCATCTGCGTGACGTTGTTAGCTTCCTTACTGCCGCCAGCTTCCTGCAAATGCAGGCTGTCATCGACAAGTGTACACAGATCCTGGAGGGCCTCCACTCAAAGATCAGTTTGCCTGTGGTTTCTGGCCAAGCAGAAGCTGAAGAAGACCTCGATTCCAGAGCGGGACACAATGGTGCAAAAGAGATGGGTATTTTTTTGAATCCTACCCAGATTTCCCCACCCTATTACCCTAGGAAAAGCCATCGAGTAGAGGCAGGTGGAGGTGGAAAAGGGCTCGCGCACTTAGCAGAGGAGGGGCAATCAGATCGAGGGAGCGATTGCGCTTCAGAGCAGGAGGCATCAATGGAAGTAGAGCCTGACCAGGTGGACTTGATTGAAAAGAATGGGCAAGTCGCCGATATTCACATCAAGTTGGAAAAAACGGAGCGGCCCAGCTACTCAGACAGCTCATCGGCGGGCGATGATAGCTACCACACAGAACTGGTGGATGGTGAGCAAGTTGTAGCTGTGACTGTGGGACCTTATGGTCCAGTGCCACCCCCTGCTCAGTACACCTATTCCTCACTTCCTTCATCCTGCTTTGTCGGTATCAGTCCATCCAGTCCCTCTCAGTCAATTCTCAGTGGATTTCGAGGTGGCCGCACCAGAAGTAAGCGGAACATGCCAGTCCCGGCTGATGTACTTTCTCAGCTTAAGCCAGGCGCAGAGGAAGGAGAGGGAATAGCATCAGGAGTTGTTTTTGAGAATGACGTGAGGGAACGAGGTCTCCGTGGCCATTGGTATCCGTTCAACGAGCGCCTTGTGTGTGTCTACTGTGGCAAGTCCTTCAACCAGAAAGGCAGCCTGGACCGCCACATGCGTTTGCACATGGGCATTACTCCATTCGTCTGCAAGTACTGTGGCAAGAAGTACACGCGCAAAGACCAACTAGAGTATCACATCCGTGGCCACACGGACAATAAACCCTTCCACTGCCAGATTTGCGGCAAGTGCTTCCCTTTTCAGGGCACCCTCAACCAGCACTTGCGTAAGAAGCACATGTGTTCCAGCGTCGAGATGAACAACCACACAGGCCCACAAGGGGAAGCAGCAGATGGCCAGCGAGGGGCATCAGTGGAGGTTTCAGAGATCGTCTACAACGATACCTATAACGATGATGGGTCTGCAAAACCCGCAAGCGAGGAGAGTGTAAAGGGCAGTGCCGAAGAACCCCCTGGGTCCAGATGCGATTAAGAAATCGAGATTGTAGTGGGTTTCATTCTGTGATGTGCAGCCTTTAAAGGTTGACCGTTTGTAGAGAAGTGGATGTTGAACCTGCCTTGCGCATTTTCTACTAGTACATTTTTGTGATTTGGTTTAAGAAGAGATCATGCATTCTTGATAAGCAAGTTTTTCAAAGGTGAGGGGAATTGTAGTCAGGGAGAAGGATTGAGTGGGACATCTCAATAATTAAGGCCTTCAAAGAGTTTTTTTTTTTTTTTTTTTTTTTTAATGTTTTTTTTTTTTTTTATATAGATAAATATTTCCATGTTTTTAAGCATAGAGTAATATAGGCATGTTGCAATAATGAATAATGTGAAAGCTCAGTTAAGATGCTTGTCATATCATGCTTTTACCTGACCTGTTTTTGCACATTTGGCCTCAAGTAGGCCGATAACTCACAAGGATCGGTTTTACCTACCAGTGCAAAAGCTCTGTGACACATCTGTTCAATACCTCATCATACAATGTAACATACTCACAATATGGCAGTATTGTCAAAGTTTATTCAGCTCCAACCGGGTTCTACCTCAGTCCAGAACCTGAAAGGAAGTGAACAAGCATCTTGTTTTAAAAGGTTTCAGTTGCTTTACATAGCAATCTTGGCACAACACATTTTCACTACACAAAGCCTTGGTACTACAGTGAACTGTTTGTTTGAGACTGTATGAAATCCAGACTGCTGTCATTGGATTTGTTAAAAATGCTATGTTTTTGAGAAAGGTGCTTTCCAGGTGGTTAGGGTTAAGTTAGGTTATAGTCTCCCTGCTCTATGCAGCATTAAGGATGGGGAATTAAACACCAGATATTATGAATTGTATAGTTATTTACAGTTTGGGTGTACATCAGCAAGTAAATATCAAAAGTAACTGATCATAATGCAAGAAAACCCATTTCCTCTAGATCTTTAGAGATTTTAATGCAAGGAAGTCAGTATATTTTTAAAGCCAATAATCAGAAGAGCTGATTTTAGTTTTTTCTGCCGCAATATTCATTTGCTGGTTGTTGGCTTTCCAACAATTCCTTGTGCTGGACCACATTTTCCACTATAAAAAAAAAAAAAATCCTGATGCCCACAAACATATCTGAGCAGCACAAGTATAATCTCAGTACTGAAAAAATCATGCCAAAAAATTCTCAACACTAAACAATGGTGAAATGCATTATAGATTAGTGGAAGATGAGGGTCAGTACATTTATTTGTTTTGCAGCTAATAGACTGCGTGTAGTTTACACAGTTCTGATGAGCCACATCAGGCAGTTTGGGGATGAATGTCTTTTGTTGCCTTTGAAGCTTCCTTTTAAAGAGATTTGTTCTACATAAGAAATACTCGCTGGAGGACGTGTAAATTTGAATTCTGTTGGTATAGTCTAAACCAATATCTTTGTGAAGGAATTTCCACAAACCTTAAAATCTGTTGAAATTTCATAGTTGTCTAAGCTCATTGTTCATTGTTCCAAAGTTGGCACTCAGTTCCTTAGCAATTTGCCAAATTAAGAAGGGATGGGTTATGATATTAATTTCAAGAAAACCATAATTGGACATCCTGCTTCCATTGTCAAGGTGGCATGGTCTACCAAATTCCAGCCTAGATAATCCAACAGTGCAGCATCATTTTACAAAAAAAAAAAAAAAAAAAAAGTGCAGGAGTATCAGACACTAAAAGCAAAATAAATGATTAAACTGAAAATAACTAGACTGGTCAGTATTTAATAGTTACAACAAGAATATAAGCACAGTCTACGAGAACACGTTAACAATACTTCTACTTACAGTCATTAATTTTCATAGTTATGATTGTGATTTTTAGACGTGAAAGTATTGTTTGAGCTTGAAATGTTTAAAAATGCAAAGCCTGTAGATACAGAATTGGTTCTAAGACTGTGTTTGGCTAATAATGAGAGGAGCACTGCTGCACCATTAACTATATAGTCTGACTCTGGAACTCTAATCTATAAAAACCTATTGTTTAGTCTTTAGGCCGAAAGAAGTATGAATAGTTGTACTGTTCAAAGTTGGTTTACTTTGGCTTCCAACAGTGTTGTTTTAAAAAAAAAAAAAAAAAAATCTACTGAAAAATGAACTTCCTAGCCTTCGGATTAAGGCTTGTGTAACTGATGCATGTTGGCTTAGAAGGCACCCAAGTTTTCATCCCCAGGAATGAAACTTTTATGTAGAGCAAATTTTATGTACTCTGCATGACTGTAGGGTTTTCTTTCTTCACTGATCAGCATTAGATAATAGCGTTTGTTCTAGTCTCCATGGTCTCCCGTTCTAGTTCTTTCTATCATGTAGATGCGGACACACATCCATTACGAGTCAGGTGGGAAAAAGTTGACCTGTGACAATCGCTGGAAACCTTTTTCGAACAGTGTTTCGGAAAGCAGTGACTCGCAATGCTCTATTTGTACTTTTTCGAAATGCGTGTCATGTTAACAGTTCTGTCACTGCTCCGAGGAGACACTCGTGCAGATTGCTTCAGGGTCGCCATGCCTGCTTAACAGATACCACTTGTGCTAGGCATTTCCCATTTGCTATCGACACCCCCCCCCCCCCCCCTTACTGAAGATCATAGCACTTAAAGTAACATGTGAGTAGCCTTTTCATTTTACAGCTAGCATACAGCATCTTCTTCCCTAGACCAAAGCAGATGGTTTGATTTACTAATGGTGCTTTTTTTTTTTTAGGGGCGGGGGGTGGATTTTCATTGTTTTCTGAACACCGCTAGTTTATTTAAATCAGTTTGTGCTTGTATTTGTATGTTTTTTTTTTTTGTTTTTTTTTTTGTTTGTTTTTTTTTTTTTTTTATATAAATGTGAGTACTTTTTAAGGAAACTGTCAAACCCTTTGTCTTAAAAAAGGCTTGTTATCTAAGGTGAGATTTCGCACTGAGAAGTAACAGTGCTTCATAGAATCCTGTGGAGGTTCTGTTCTCTTTAACGCTTTCTTAAATTCGTTGTATTTAGCTTTTTTTCTTCTTCTTTTTTTTTTTTTTTTTTTTTTTTTTTTGAAAGGGTTTTTTTTTTTTTCTTGTGAAAAATCACTCGAAAGGTTTCAACGCCTAGGTTTGTAAGCAGGTATAGACTGATGATTGCTGGTTTCGTTTCTGTGCTGAGAATGGCAGTGTGCAGTCAGCAGTGGTCCTCTGAAGGTCCCTTTCCATTTTGGGGAGTAAAGAGAGGCTGACCTTCTGCACAGCAACAGATGACCTACAGTCACTTATCTACCTACCATATGATAGGTGCACATAGCCATTGTTCTGGTGAAAATGACCTGTTTTACCAGTTTGTGATTGGTTAGATCACATGCAGAAAAGAGATTAGCTTATGTCTGCCTAACAGTTAATGCAATTCTTGGCCACTAACCAAAGAGCAAACCAAAAAAAATATATATATATGTATGATAGTTATATATACGCTGCACAGCTGAGTGTTGAGAGCAAACCCAAATCCCACAACCAACGAGAATCATGAAACTATTTTCCAGCCAAACACCCACGGTCATGACGAAAGGGGTACCAGTGCTTGAGTTCTTGCTATGTTTGTTTTTCTTTTTCTTTTTTCTTTCTTTAACTATGTATGAACAAAAGAGAAAATGTGCTTAACTGCAGTTAAGGTATATGTGACTTAAGCCATAAACATGTGATGATAATGGTGGAATGACTGGATGTTTGAGCTCTCTGAAGAACAAATGATTTAGAAACGTCAGTTCTTACTGAATAGGAATGAATAGGATCGAATCTGTGCCTTGCCACAAGAAATGCCAATTTACCCGATAAATACCCCTTTTCTAAAGTCATTTACCGGACAGATACATTGTGCATGAATCAGCTCATTTTGGTCCATATGTATTTACCAAGCAATTGACACTTAAGCTTATTAACACCACTTGTCAGGGTTCTCGCTTTATAAATGCATATAATCTTTTACCTTTTCTGTGTGTTATACTATGTGTTCAAGTTTTATGGAAGTTAAGAAGTTAAATGCAGTAGCAGAGGTGTTGCATTAAAATAAATGTAATATGCAGTTTTGACCGGAAGAGATTGTAGCAGGTCATAAAGGGACAATCAGACGGCTTCATACACGAGAAGCTACCTCTTGAAATAAGTGAATTATACCTTCACCTATTGAATTTAACTTTTAATTACATCTTGGCCAAATGAATCGTTTCATTGTGCCAGCCACTCTGCAGTTTAATACTGAAGTGCATGCTAGACCACTCGTAGATGTAGAAATGTACTGCATGGTGGTTACCACATCTTTAACAAAATCCGAGACGGAGATCTATATTTCTGTTTTATATATTTTATTTTTGTTTTTAACATTACTGTCTGGCATGCACTTAAGATGAACTTACTCTTTTTTTTTTTTTTTTTTTTTTTTTTAATATATATATATATAAATATAATCAAAAGATATTCTACATAAAGGGGACTAGCTTACCATATCTTTACTCCTCTTTAATGGGACTCAAATATAAGGCCTCAAATATTTCACTTCTAGGGAGTTTTAACCTTTTTAATGGTGCTTTTAGACTGGTCAGGTGTATTTGATTTTATATACTAATACATATGTACATAAAGGACATAGTGGTGATTTTAAACATGGTTGAGTCTAACAAGATTAGCATCAGTCAACTCGTTTTGACAGGATAACTGTTGACTGTTTGTTTGTGTTCCGACCACGGAGCGGCCAGGCAGTTACTCTGGGCTGTGAGCATGAATCAGAAAGAAGCGTGCACCAGAAAAGCTACAGGACTACTTTAAGAATGCGCAGCTTGTCCTTATTATCAAAGCTGACTTGCTTCAGGTAGTTTATGAACACTGATATTAGTTATAAAGTCTTCCATTGCTTCTCTGCTTCCAACATGTCCCCACTGTGTAATATGCAAAAGCAATATCCTTTTTAAAGCAGTTTGGCACTGCGGTCTGTTGCACATCATGTCTCAAAGTAAGTGCTACCAGTGCTATCAGGGAGTCGAGGAGGAGGATTATAATAATAATAATGATAATAATGATGATGATGATGATTATAATGACTATAACTAAAAGACTTGTGAACATTTGGATACATTGTGTGAAAATGCTTCAGAGTTTGGCTTCTTGGTTTACTACAGTTCACAGGCCCTGTATCAGCTGAAGGCTATGAGTTTCTGAGCCTCGTGGATGTTTTTATTTGTGCATCTGTCTACATTTGTACTCCATCCATCTGCCACTTCACCGCAGCCAGCTGAATGCTGTATCCGTATCAAATATGAAAGGCATCCTGGGAGGGATACGCTGCTTCCCTGACAGCCCCAAAGATCTCTTCCACATCCTCATGGATTGGGACTGCAGATCGAATTATGACCATCAGTGCTCGAACACACCGTACTGAAAGTAATACGTATGTCTTATTGGTGGATTTCTGCTATTGAACAGTCCCTGGAATTCTGTTTGCTTCTACTTCTCATGTATTCTGTGATATGGCAAAAAAAAAGAAAAAAAAAAAAAGTACAACTCAGGGTTTACTAGTATTCAGCTATGGCCACTTTGGACATGCAATGCATTTTGTATGTTCAAATTTAATCATGCACTTTTTACTTCAGGTTGGGGAAGCAAGTCCTCAGTCAATGGTTCCCAAAAAAAAAAAAAAAAAAAAAAAACACTCTGCCTCATGGGTGTCTGTAAAACACCCACCTTTTTTTTTTTTTTTTTTTTTTCTCTTTTCCATTTTTACTTTCTGTATCCATGGGATGAGCACAGGGCTTTAGCATCGAGGAAACGCTGGAGATCTTTGAGCTTTTTTTTTTTTTTTTTTCCTTCCATGGAAGTATCTCTCTGTAATCCACTATATTAACAACCTCACAAAACCCTACTGTGAACCTCAGAAATTCTACTGTTTTATACAATTATGAAGTACATTAAAGCTAGCTGGTGCCAATGCTGTAAACGTTAACTCGCCATTTCTGAATTTTGTTTCATAGCATGAAATAATATATTTATTCAAATGATATATTTTGCTCATAATCATTCTGTGCTGCTTTTTTTTTTGTTTGTTTTACAGAGCTTGTAAATTGCTTTTTTATGATCTATAAATGACAATAGGTGCACAAAATGCAAAATGCATTTGTTCGTAAAATAAAGATGCTGATTTGGCACATGTGGTTTGTGTGATTTGTGTGTGTGTGTGTGTGTGTGTGTGTGTGTGAGCGATAAAGCAAAGCAGATGCTTTCTGTAATGCCAGACTTTAGGTTGGATATCTGGATGGATAAAGTAAGTAGAAGTCAGCCCTGTGTGCTGCTGGTGTCAGGTTTGTGTGCAGCACCGTCTTCACCCCCCCACCTGATGTCGCAGTTGTACACTTGATTGCTAAACACCGTGCCTTGGTGTTTATGTTTACATCCCTTATGCGCACCTACAACTGATCTCATCATCTCAAGTGATCATATTGCTTTTGCATCAAAAAAAGCCTCATCAGTGCTACTTAAAAGCTTTCTAAATCCAGGTACTCTAAAAGCACATGAGATGCCTGAGTGCAGAATGGCTCCTCTCTGTAATCTCTCTGTAATCTACATATCCAGTGTATGATCGCTACCAGTCATAAATTTGTTTTATGGATTATAGTGTTGAAATTTGCTAGAGTATTAGGAATGCTGTTTAAGCAACGTATTTGTTGTCATGGTTGTCTCAGTGTTCAGCCGTATGAACTGAACTGAATGGTGTGAACTATACACGGACTACATTCCTGGTGAAACCTCAAGAAGCCGATTTCGAACGCTTCTCGATTTCTTTCATAATCTCCGTCCACCTGAGCTGGAAAGCACTGCAGCCCGTCATCTACTGCCGCGTGTGAACTCGAAAACCAGGCGCACCTGCGCGACACGGTGCTGACCTAATTCATGATTGGTTGCTGTGCACGGGGCGGGGCTTAGCAGCCTAATACGACAACATGATTCGTCGTTTATTGCTTTCCGTCAGGAAACGTAGCTGACGGAGCGTACCTGACACTAAGCGATGTCTATGGCCAGCTGTTGGGAAGTGGTCCTGTCCGCCATCCTGTAGTAACGTGGCCCGGAACGATACACCTCCATACGTGCCGCGTCACTACGAGGCTCTTGAGGAAGAATAAGCATGCTTAAAGAATAGCAGCATTTAAACACAGCCGCTTCCTTCCAGCCACATCGACAGTGGGATCAGAGCTGATATACGCCACGCTCAATCTCTGGACTCTGGCTAAAGAAAGACACGGTACCTTCAACGGGTGAGTTGGGGATAAAGAAAAGAAGGGGGGAAAAAAAACAAGCCAATTAAGCACATTCGACTCAAGAAGACGCGCGGCGACGGCAGGACTTGAGGACGCAGGAGGAGGCAGGGAGAAGAAGGTGCCATTTGCCCGCTTGTCAATATCGCGCCTGCGCCATTGCTTTGAAAACATCCTTCAGTACGAGATGCTGTTCATTCTGTCAGCTCTCGGGTAAGAGGCTGATAACAGCACGCTTGGTGTTCTGTCAATGATTTGTTTCTGTTTTCGTTACGAACAGGCTTTCTGTTAACGCCAACTCTCCAGGCTACCCGCTTGCTTTTGATAGGAGTCACTGAAGGCTGAAAACGACAGGCTTTTGGAAATGTGTGTTGTCAGCAGTTGCTGTGAAAACCATCCGCCTACACTTTTGAATGCTACTCTAACACCTCGAACAACCCGACAACCAAGTCTCATGCGATATTTACACTGTTTACGTTTCCTGGTCGAAACAAAGCCAACTGTTTCCTTGTCAAATAGGAATCCTGTCTAGCTAACGCCATGGCATCAGGGAAGTACCTGTGTTTACGTGTGGCTTCCACTTTCACATTAACACCCTGACACACTGGTGCACTCCAAAGCAAAGACAAAAGCACAACAGTGCTGAACTGGAGCTTGTGGCTGGGGTGCTACCCTCAAGGGCACACCTTTTCTACCTTCAGGATCTGTCTTTTAGCTCGAAAGAGTCAGATAGTACATCATTAAAGGCTTACTCTGAAACAAGGCTGTCAAAGTCATGGTTTTGGCCGAAGTGTGAAGCAAAACATCACCCTGCTGAAGTAAAAAACAACAGAAACCCTCATAGAATTTGTAATCGTTTTAATGGTTATAATGGGAATTGTATTGGTTTTAATGGAAACCGTAATGGTCCCTGTGGGTCTCTACTGGTAATATGTTGCTTTCTATTGGTGGTATGTTATGTCTAGAGGATACCATTAAGGACCGGTAATGGTTTTAATTGTTGTAATAGGAATTGTATTGGTTTTAATGGAAACCGTAATGGTTCCTGTGGGTCTCTACTGGTAATATGTTGCTTTCTATTGGTGGCATGTTATGTCTAGAGGATACCATTAAGGACCGGTAATGGTTTTAATTGTTGTAATAGGAATTGTAT
Organism: Pangasius sanitwongsei; assembly: GCA_037576675.1. Lineage (NCBI taxonomy): Eukaryota > Metazoa > Chordata > Actinopteri > Siluriformes > Pangasiidae > Pangasius > Pangasius sanitwongsei. The sequence continues at coordinate 17,836,751 of CM075010.1, forward strand.
TGGTTTTAATGGAAACCGTAATGGTCCCTGTGGGTCTCTACTGGTAATATGTTGCTTTCTATTGGTGGCATGTTATGTCTAGAGGATACCATTAAGAACCGGTAATGGTTTTATTGGAAACTGTAATGGTCCCTACGGGTCTCTTCTGGTAATATTTTGCTTTCTATTGGTGGCATGTTATGTCTAGTGGATACAATTAAGGACCCGTAATGGTTTTACTGGGTATAACGGGAATTGTATTGGTTTTAATCGAAACTGTAATGGTCCCTGTGGGAATCTACTGGTAATTTGTTGCCTTCTGTTGGTGGCATGTTATATCTAGTGGATGCCATTAAGGACCGCTAACGGTTATAATGGGAATTGTATTAGTTTTAACAGAAATCGTAATGGTCCCTATGGGTCTTTACTGGTAATTTGTTGCCTTCTATTGGTAGCATTTTATGTTTAGTGGATACCATTAAGGACCTGCAATGTTTTTACTGGGTATAAGAATGTTGTTCTTTCGGCTGCTTCTGTTAGGGGTCGCCACAGCAGATCACCTTCCATTGTCCACATATTGGTTTGGCACAGTCTATATATATATATATATATATATATATATATATATATATATATATATATATATGGGGTTGGTGCCCAGTGTGGGGCTCAAATCCTCAATCCTGAGATCAAGAGTCCCATGTTTCAGTGTGAACTCCCTACATTAGTTTGTTTGGAAAGATGGAAGACGGAACAAGGTTGCAGTGGCTACGTTTACATGCACATAATATTCCGATAGTAATTGGAATTTCACAAAATTTTAATCATTATTCAGTCATGTAAACACCGCAATCCGATTGCCCGATTCAGACAATATTCTGATTCACCAAATTCTGATTCCCACCCCTCGAATATGCCTGTTTTAATTGTACTAACAGACGCTTAGCTGTAGGCTAGGTATTTAGGAATGACAACTCAGGCATACTTACAACAACCATGTATACAGGAATATTCAGATGCCTGTACGCAAATAAACATTGAATTGAAACGGGAATATGGCTGCAACCTGAATATAGACCTTAAACGGAATTTGACGTGCATGTAAACGTAGCCAGTGTCAAGCTTGCTAATCAAGAATTACATATCATCAGCATATTTTATTAGTAGCTGATCTTATGGGTTTATTGCTCTTTTTTTTTAATCTTCTAGTGGAATAACATGGACTAGCTTGTTTTTTCGAAATGTTCAATTCAATTATGGTTAACAAAACAATGTTTCTTTAGAGCACGGATTCTAATTTCATGTGGTGGACCAGACTGGAACGTTTAACAGACCGGCTCCCATGTACACGGTGAAAGCTTCATATGAAAGGTACGAAAGATGTACCGTTGAGTTGAGTATGTGTACCATACAAGGTCAACATCTAAATCGGAATGCTGGTGCGCTTATGTAGCCGTATGTGATGGTGATAGTTCATTATGCCTTACATTTATAGAAAAAAACTAATTCTCATTAATGATGAAGTAAAATTTACATTCAGGCGCCAAGTTTTCCATGCAGAACTGTTAATTCACCAGCTGTAGGGATGTTGTCAGTATGTCATGATCATGATTGCAGGCACTGATTTTTGTAGACTCTAGAAGCATATTTTGCATGCACAGTACATACACACACATTCTTAAGATCAGGACTGCATCTTTCACAGAGCTAAGCAACGTTATTATTCAACAGTGCACATCCAAGCCAACTTGTGCACAAACCCAGTGGAGATCAGTGACAAGCTTCATGGCTTCTATTCCACCCTGTATTCCACAGAGATAAGTTATAACGAGCAATCCCGCAGCAGCATTTTGAGCCCTCTACAGCAGGCGTCCTCTCATCTCCAGTCCTGAAGACCCACGCCCCGGCAGACTTTCAAGTTCTCTCAATGCACCTGCTCTAACCACAGGGAGGGCTTGGTAATTAGCCCATTAGTTGAATCAGGTGGGTTTGTGAGCAGGGAGAACTTTTAAACTCTACACGGCAGTGGCCCTCCAGGACTGAAAGTGAGAAACCCTGCTCTTACCTCAGCCCGTTTTGCATTAGAGCTTGCATTAGTGACCTGTGCGATGTCTGAGACGTGCAGAGCTTTCGCTCATGTCGAACAAATGCAAATCTCTTGGGCTCGATGGTTTACCAGCGGGGTTTTTAGTTTCTTAGCTCCATGTTTGTCCGCTAGGCAGTAGTTTGGCTACAAGGTTTAGATTAATATGTTCTTTCTAATACATTATCTTTTCTCTAGTAAACAGCTTGCACAGGGACTTCTATGGTGAATGTGCCACATAAACAAAAAAATCTACACATGGGTGGTGTGTATATATATTATATATATATATATGTATGTGTGTGTGTGTGTGTGTGTGTGTGTGTGTATATATATATATATATATTTTCAGTAGTCTCTCCATTGTCAGTGCATTGTAACAGTCAGAGATAAAGGAAAGTCTTCAGGATGGAGGCCTTTGCGGTTTCTCAGTAACACGAGAAGCTGCGTTTTTCGGTGTATTAACTTAACAGAGTTGTGGTGAAGGAAAGACTGTTTATAGTTTTTTTTTTTTTTTTCAACTTCTTTTACAGACATTCCATGACATTAAGTGTATAAATGAATAATAAGCATGACATGGCCTTCTTTAATAACTAAAAAAAAATCCTAATGGGTGACAGATTGGTGTAGTATAACAGAAAATTACGCGTTTTGTAATGTGCTGTTATTGGATAATAATCAAGTTCAGGGAGGTGACGGTGAACTCCACATTACACCACCCCATCCTTGATTAGCTTCAGTAACAGATTGTCCCATTGTGTTGTATTCCTTACTTATATTTCACACAAACGTGGAGCAGTACAGCGGGTAGCGCTGCTGCCTCACAGCTCCAGTTCTATCCTGAGCTCGGGGTAAATGTGTGCGTTTCACATGTTCTCCCCATGGTGGGTTTCCTGTAGATTGATGACTCTAAATTGTGAATGAGTGTGAGAAAAGGAGTTCCCAGCTCCAGATCCACATCATACCTGACCAAGATGTATGTTCCACACTTTTTTTTAAAATACTTTCACTGAGGTTATCTCATCAGATTGTATCAAATATCCAACGGGGGAAAATCTATATTAATGCCACTAAATGCCTCTGCTATCAACATGTTCCAAACCTTTTTCATTCTACTCCCAGAATTCAGTAACCAAAATGAACATTCTCCAGCGATGAAACTTATTCCTACCATTATGTTCGTGCTCCCGTTGAAACCACCCTCCCCACCACTCTCTATACTTCTCTAGAGCAAATAGAAAACCAGCCTTAAACTGTTCCTCACACGTTGAACATTTTAACAGGCTTCTTTTTTAGATGCATTTTGTAGCCCATCTGTCGCTATGCCATCTGTTTCCCAGACACCCCTTTACACCATCCATTAATGGAAAGAGACAACATTAGATTGCTGCTGACCTGTTAGTATTTGGATGGTGGATGATTTTTCACGTTTCACACACTTTTTTTTTTTTCTTTTCCTAAAATACATTTTAGCGTTTTCAGACACAGCACCATTGCTGGGGGGGTTTTTAATCTTGGTGACCGCTTTAATTCACTTCAATTCAGTTTTATTTGTATAGCGCTTTTAACAAATGGACATTGATGATTTTTAATGCACAATATTTCTGTCTGCTGATCACTTTCCGTTGATGGACAGGGTTGGGGGTCCTGACACATTCTGCATAGCAACAGATGGGCTACAGTCAGTAATTATACACCTGCAGTGTTCCACTAAATCAAGTCTACTGTGCAAGTGTACTGGTGATCTACTACCCTGGAGAGTTCACACACACATACACATATATGCCTAGTTCTAACATTCAGGTCCTTCCTAAAAGCGTTGATTAATAAGGATCCAGTGTGTTAAGTTCGAGTTGGAAATAAACACTCTAGGGAGATAGATGACCAGGACCTGTCGTACGTAAACCTGAGAAAAGGGCTAATGAGCAGTGTAGCAACAGTGTGTAGGTCTACCTAGTCTAAAGGCACAACTGTGTGTGTGTGTGTGCTTTTTAAAAAAAATAGTATTATTAAAAAGGTTCTTATGAGGTCTTACGTTTACATTTATGGCATTTGGCAGACGGTCTTATCCCGAGCGACTTACAATAGTGCTTCTATCAAAAATACATTCTGATATTGGTTCACTAGGTCACAAAGTAGGAATACCATCAGCCCAAAACTCTGTTGGGGAGGTTTTTTTTTTTTGTTAAGTGCTAACTTAAGTACTTTAGGAAGAGGTAAGTCTTTAGACGTCGTTTGAGGACTGCCAGTGACTCAGCTGTTCGGACATCTAGGGGAAGTTCATTCCACCACCTCGGTGCCAGAACAGAGAAGAGTCTCGATGCATGCCTTCCTTGTGCCCTGAGAGACGGTGGGACCAGTCGAGCAGTGCTAGAGGACCGGAGGGAGCGTGGTGCCGCGCGAGGTGTGATTAAGTGTTTTGAGATAAGTAGGTGCAGGTCAGTGTCTTAAATCCGATGCGGGCAGCTACAGGAAGCCAGTGCAGGGAGCGCAGCAATGGGGTGGTGTGGGCATTTTGGATCAGTTGCAGAGCTCAATGGCGCTCAGAGGCAGGTCTTCTTACAAGTAATTATTAAAATGACTTTTGTTAACGAAATGTGAGAAGTTTCTCCTGTTATTTGAGTGTATACAATCAACATAACACTCAGTGATACAAAAGGTTCAGGCTCCTGGTTCCTATAATTCTGTAGTGTAATTCCGTCAAGTGTAGAGCAGTATCCTGCGTATGCCAAATATTGTCAAGTGTTCCTCCCTGTTCTGTAGATAAATGTACAAATAAACTACGTGTATAAGTCTGATCTATTTATTCCATTATAACCCTATAAATATACCACAAACTTGCTGATTACTACTTACCATAATTGGAGCTGGAACCATTTTCCAGATTGGGCCGTGTTCAGAGATTGTGTTGAAATGTAACTACAGACGTAAGCGCTATTCAGAGAGTAGAGTAAGACCTGTACACACAGGGTGGAGTTTGCTGAAAACAGGGGTGTGTTTCAGTTATGTGGGCGTGTCTCTGAACTTGGACATTTTTCTTGCGCGACATTGGCCCGAGCGGGGAGCAGTATCAAGTGCAGCACCATTGTCTGACCATTTAATGTAATCACAATATGTCATGCTGAAGTTTATGTTTTAGTCTGTAAATACACTCAGAAAGCTATGATATGCCATTTCGGGCCAATATTAAATATATAAATATGACCATATTAATTAATTCATAGTATAGTCCCTTTAAAGTCCACGAAAAGCTTTTTATTACCGCACAGAGGAGATCAGCGCCTACATCCCGCACACACTTTACAACATCATGACCTCGATTTAATATCTCATGGCTACATTAAGTTGTGTGAATGAGTAGCTGGCACACATTATATAAAATTTTTTTTAAATGGAATATAATAGGATGTGCTGGATCAAGTGCTATTTTATAAGCTGCCACATAATGACTTTTGAAGCCACACTGTTAAACCAAATATGCAGTAATTAATGCGATCCTTACAAGCAGGACCGTTCATGCAGCAATATACTTGTAAGATACTATAGTCCTGTTAGATGTGTATTTCAATGCTTGCCATTTTCTTGTTCATCTCACTGTATTAGACTTTATTTTTCATTTTTAAATTGGGGGCGGGGGGGGGGGGGGGGGGGGGGGGGGGGGGGGGGGGGGGGGGGGGGGGGGGGGGGGGGGGGGGGGGGGGG
>CM075010.1:17844582-17877915 GCA_037576675.1 Pangasius sanitwongsei
TTTTTTGTTTTTTTTTTTTTTTTTTTTTTTTTTTTTTTTTTTATTTTTTATTTTTTTTTTTTTTTTTTTTTTTTTTTTTTTAACCAACCCCCCCCCCCCCCCCCCCCCCCCGCGTTTACGTTCCATGACACTACATTTGACAGCAAAGAAGAAAAACACAGTTTCCTTCTTCAGCCTGCATTTTCTATCCCTGATTTATTTCGGGCTTAAAGCCAAGTGCTTGTGTGTAAAGGCAGTTCTCTACGCACTATCGAAACACCCCGTCTCAGACACTTGTACTTAAGAAAAATATATCGCAACCGTGGAGGCGTGAACTAGACGTAGGTCATTTGCATAATCCGAAAATGCATTTAAGCGAAATTAAGTAAAATTCCTCATGTAAATATTGACAAAACCCGCGGACTTAAGTCACCAACTCTGACTGCAGCTCATTGGGTTTAAAGAATAGCTCCTGTTAGGAGAAGGAAAGTTATCTAAAGTCTGTAGGGGTGTGCTGCTACCAAACTGTTGGCCACTACTGCTAAATATTTAACCATAAAACAGTTAATTTTATATATATATATATATATATATATCTCCGTATGTAAAGCTCTCTAACCATTTATATTGACGAGCCCAAAGTGTCTCCTATTTGATTACCTTCCAATACATCAATAAGTTCCGTTGTAGTTGAACAGAGTGCGGTGAGACGTGCAAAGCTGTAACACGTTTATTTTTAATGTTATGCTCCTTGAATATTAGGTAATTAAATTTTAAATAATGCAAGGAAACAAAGACGATCCTGTTTAAAAAAAAAAAAAAAAAAACACGTTAACCTTGACCCAATAAAATGTAATTACAGTTATGTAACATGATATCAGTGAGAGCAAGCTTTGTGTCATAGAGGAGTCCACCATGGCAGGTTACTTTAATGCTAAGAACTGCAGTAATAAGACTTTGTTATACAGTATGCTTAGGTGCATCTGTTTTATAAAGATTTAAGTCATTTTACAATAAGTATAGATATTTACAGTGCCTTGCAAAAGTATTCAGCCCACTTAAGTCATCAGATTCATCGGGATTATAAATGACACATAAACAGATTGTTCCAGCCAGAATATTTTTTTTTTTAATTTCAAGCCAGTATGCTCTTAATGTCATAAAGTCTCAGTCAAATTATTCATTATTTGTCAGATCATTAAATGCTTGCATAAGTATTCAACCCCTTCATTCTAGTAGGATTGGTAGAACCATCTTTTGCTGCGATAACCGCTTTAAGTCTGTTGGAGTAAGTACCAGCTTTGCACACTGAATAAGTGATTTTCACTCATTCTTCCTGGCAGATTCGCTTCAGGTTCTTCAGGTTGGTTGGATGTTGTTTGTTGATTGCGATTTTCAATCGGTGCCACAGAGTCAGAATTGGACTTTGACTTGGTCACTGTAGAATATTCCCTTTTTTTTTGTTTTTAACCATTCCTGCATTGTTTATGCCTTGTGTTTTGGACTGTTGTCCTGCAGGGAGGTTTCTCCATATCTTTTTTTATTTTATATTTTAGCAGACTGGTGCAGGTTCTATTTTAATATCTCCCTGTACGTTGCTCCATTCATTCTCCCTTCAATATTGGCAAGAAGCCCAGGTTCTGAGGATGAAAAGTGTCCCCCAGAACATGATGCTGCCACCACCGTATTTGATTGTAGGGATGGTTTTAATGGATGTTTAGTCTGCAGCAGGTTTGTGCTACACATAATGCTTTGAAAGTTGTCTTGAACAAATATCTCGGTCTTGGTCTTCACTGGGTCACTCTTGTGCTTTCATATAACTCTTCCTGAGCAATAGTTTCTTTCTAGCCACCCTCCCATACAGTTCTCAGTTATGCAGAGCTCTTGAAATGGTTGTCTGGTGCACCTTCATGCCACTCCCAGCTACTGTACTCTCACTGTTACTCCTTCAGAGTGACTGTTGGCCTCACTGTGGCTCTATTTCCTTATGTGCTTACTGACATGGCCAATCTCTTCCATACAATTTTACACCCTATTCCTAAGTTATGAAATTATATTGCCTATCTTTTACTTCCTTAGAATGCTCTTTAGTCTTCATTTTCACGCCTTTTCGTCATGCTGGCAAAGGTAAAGTCTCTTTAATAACCGTTCAACTGAGGTGGTTTTTGTTCAGAAATTGGGAGCCGTTTTAATTTTTCACAGGTAAAGGCCAATCATTGTCCTCATTTAGACAATATGTTTCATCTGGAGCTTCTGGAACCTGGGGTTTACTAATTTTATTCTATAAATAAAATATTTACTATTAATTCTGACTTTGAATATTCGCCGTGAGAGAACATGAGTTTGCAATAAAAATACTGACAGAAAGAATATGTATAGTTATCATTCGTTATTCAGACACATTTGATAAATTCCAGACGCGCTGAACTTTTGCCAGCCACTGTAAATATAAGTCTATAGACGGGACATGCATACCATATATCACTGAGTATGAAAAAGGCGTTACTGTCAAGAAACTGTCTGCATTTCTGTGTCCTATAGAGGTCTTATTATTCCATTGCATGGGTGTAACAACAGTATCTGTATCAGTATCTGTATCAGTATCAGAATCTGCCTAGTGCTCCAAATGCACAACCTGTAATCTCAACCTGTGTACCTTTCTGGCAAGCTTCCCAAACATAAAAAAACAGAATAGTGCGCTTGTTTCTATCTTTATTTGTGTCTATTTAAGAACACATTATCTGTTTGATTCAAATAATGTTTTTTTTTTTTTGTTTTTTTTTTTTATTCAGTTGCATCTCTATTTCACTGCTCGTTTGTGACGTGAAGTAGCGTTTTATTTATTTCCCGTTGTGTGCTGAACTGATATACGTTCACCTGCCGGATAACACACACTGATGAAATGGCTGCTTTATAATTGAACCTGGATTCACCGTATTTTCGTCCACGTTTCTGTTCTTTCTTGCACTCCTTTGAGAGAGTACACTGGCAACTGGCGCACATCCAAGTCAATTTCGTTTCCGTAGCGGAGGCAGCTGTATTTTTCTCTTCGTTCGGAGCGCGCGTAGTGGAAAGTGTGCACCTGCTTTTAGAAACAATACACACTGCGAGGTCACGTGCTACATTTATTCAGCGCTACAAGAAAGGCATTCTTTTACAGTTAAGCGCCATACGAAGCTCGTCATTCTTATTTTCAGCTTTGTGTAAAGGTAAATAATCAGGCCTGAAAAACAACCTCCTTTTCTGTCATTCTTTTATAGTATTTTAGATGATTTGACCGGTATTGCTTTCAACAGTGAAATAGATCAGATCTTCAAGACCGTAAAATGCTTATAATGCTTATTTTTATATTATATTTAATATGATATGCGATATTTTAGATTATATTATTAATATTTGTAAAAAATCTATTATTTTAATGTACCCTTGTACGTTGGCTATCACAGTTTACAGTTTCAGATTGTCAAAGTGTTACAGCTAAAGACTGAATATTTCAAGCACAGTGTTCGGTGTTTTGTGTTCTAACGAGAAGCACTGGTTAACTGCTGCTTTTGCGTGTTCCGATCGCGTTCTGTGCTGACGTTACGCGTCAGTGTACCGTTGCTGTTGGTCGCTGCAGACTGCATTGCCTCCAGTGTGGAAAAAAGAAGTCGTCTATGAATGCGTGGAGCTCTTTGTGTTGCTACAGAAACCAGGGATTTCTCCGCGGTTGGTGTTCAGGCGGAGCTTGTGTGCGTGATGAAAAGGGACACAGATCTGAAGGGAACCAAAACACATACAGTTCACCAGAGCTCTTTTTATTTCTAGAACGTTCAGGGTTCATCAGGGCAAATGTCGCTTTGGAGGTTTTGGAAAAGGCATTTCTTTTCTTTCTTTTTTTTTTTTTTTTTTGTTTGTTTTGTTTTGTTTTGTTTTAACTGAACAAAGTACTAAGCGTTTATGCATTTGAAATTTTATTGCACAGATCAGTGTACGTAAATTGTGTGGATATTTTGCCCAGATTCTAAACATTTCTCCTGGTAAAATTAAACACTGAAGGAAAGCGTTTTGACAGAACTGTAGAAATGCTGTAACAAATTATTATTTTTTTTTTTTATAATTGTCAACCATGTTTTTGATAAATGACTAATCTAATGATAATTCCTTGTTCCAATGATGACAACCAATTTTAAATTTTAAAACAATTTTAACTCATGACAACAAACACTTGGATTACGTTTGTCTCTTTATCTACTGCATCAGTATCTCTACTCAGTTTCTCTTTACTAAAGTACATTAGCGATTCTGGACAAGACTACATGATACAGGTTAAACCTAACCCATCTCATTGAGCTATGGAATTGCCATGCTAGCATTGCATATATTTTATATTATTTTGATGGTACCGTTGCGAAATATTGAGCCACATCCGTGAAGCCTTATGTAAAACCAGGGAAATGTCCAAATGGATGCAGTGGTATGCATTTTGCTCACGTGGTAATCGCATGATGCATTCAATCACTTATCTTCAGTAACTGCTTTATCCTGTTCAGGGTCACTTTAAATGAATGAAACGTTTTAAATCACTACTTGGTTGACAAATTGGTTGAACTATTTCCAATTAAGTTCAATAGAAACACCGCAGGCAGGTTTTAAACAAAAATAATACAACTGGGAGAGTGGGCAAGATCAGTTAGGAGTGGGATAATAAAACGTGGTTGCGAGTATGCGTTACGTTTTAATGTAAGCTAATCTAAGCAAACAGACTATATGAATTCTGGTCTGCACAGAAATGGCTTATATGTTGCGACATACTAACGTTTCTGCTGTTGGTTAAAATTCACGATCGGTATAATCTTGGTCTTGGGGATGAATTGAATGCATAGAAAGTTGAACCAGTACTCTGTCATCACAGTCAGGCTTCGTCTTGATTCACGCCTCAATTGTAAGGTCTTGCCGTCCACGCCTCTGCCATCATGTCCAGTTCCGTGCTTATGGTTGGAACATTAGTGTACGTAATCACAAGAGCAGTGAGTGCAACACCGAACGCAGTAGTTTCGTAGTTTCTCTCCACAACAGAGGGAGGCGCCAGTGGATAACGCAAAAAAAAATTTCACATACTGCTCCTAATCCAGCCGTTGCACATCTGGATTTTGGCCTTTTTTTGGCCCGTGAGCTCTCAGTGAGCCAGTGAAATCAGCAAATTGCTTGATGATGATGCTGTAAGCTGTTAGCTTAGTGTATCTGGTTCTGGTTTTTTAAAAAAAAAAAAAAAAGGTCAGTAAATACTGAAGTTGAACTGCAGCTTCGGGTCGACCCTTACTCTAATGCTTCTTGCGCATTCCTGCCCTTTCTAAAGGTTGCCTAGCACTTTGTTCCCCTTCCTTGCAATGTGTGTACGTGGCGTCTGGGCCTCTTCAGAGCTTTTTATTATCATCTGTTTCATTACAGTCTTGGCTCCGTTCCAGAACGCTGTCATGCACGGAGGCCAGTAGGAAGTTCTCTGTGCCCTAGTATTCCTCCGCGGACGTGCTCACATCGACCCACTGAGCCCTCGTGTCTTGCGGTTTCCTCTGTTTTCCCCTCGTTCACTGGTTCGCCGGAGACATTTCAAAGTTCATTCTTCAAATTCAGTTTCACTCCCTAACATGTGCCCGAATGACGATCGTTTGTGTGTGATTCTGTGTGTGGGATTGGCAGTGTGTATGAACCGCCGTCATGTTTCGATGAGAATGCTGTGCACTCCTAGTCTAGTATTTGGTTTTCAGAATTAAGAGCTGCATTTAGTAATAATACTGCTGCACAACTGTTATTTGAGCTCATGGATAGTAATAGGCAATACTTTTCAAAGAACAAAAATTTGCCAAATGTATTACTTATATTCATAGAACATAATATTAACTGTTATTGTAATATACAGTTATTTTGTATAATGAACACGCAGTGGGGTCCAAAAGTCTGAGAATACTAGTGAAAATATTTCTATTTTGCATCCTTTTGTAATGTAATACAACAATTTCATTACAAATTCTATTACTGACAACAACCTGAGTGAATATTTACATGAATTTTCAGATTTTCTTAGTATTTGGTATTTCCCCTTTTTTGCATTAACGACCGCATGCACGAGCTAGCCTGGACTTATCACTTTTTAAAAAATGATCCATTTTAGATCAAATCCATCGGAGTGTCGTCTGAACGCATGCTTCAGTAGAAGAGATTAGAAGAGAATAGAAGAAAGCACAGTAAAATATATAACAGACAAACAAATCTACAATAGACAGAAGACAGAAAAACAAAATTTAAAAAATGTAAAAATTACCCCCTTTTTTTTTTCCTCAGAATTGCAGTATCATGAAATTGGCAAGATCTGGTGCTACCCAGTCCATCACAGAGCACAACACACACACACACACACAGCTCACAGAGATATTGGGAGAACATGCACAAAAGCCCGAGTTCAGGATTGAACCAGTGATCCTGGAGTTACATTAAAATAACCTTCAAATTAAATAAAATAGATGTACATTAAAATAACATGCAGGTACGGTAAAAAGCAGTTTTGCCATCAACCTCTTGGTTTTTTGACATCGTTAGAACAGATTTGTCAGAAAGATTTGTGTGTGTGTGTGTGTTATGATAAAGGAAACTTCTTAATGTCTTAATAGTATGAATGTTTTTTTTTGTCTTCCTTATTTTGTCCTAAGGATATTCAGCTGTATGTGCTATAAATACAACATGACTACCACACACACAGGATAAAGAAAACAGCAGTATTTCGTTAATACATAGGATTGTGTGTGTGTTGTAAACGGACTGCTTAGCAAGAGTATTTGATGATAACATTTGATGATAAACCTGTGGGTTGGTAGGTTAAAAACAGTATTCAGTTTGTGCTGATAAAAACTCTCCCTGCAGTAAAGGTGTGACTGTTTATTAGTTACTGCTGGTTACTATGCCACACTGTGGTAAACACAATAAACTCCTCACCTGCTTAGTGCTCTCCTTTGGGGGGGGGGGGAACCCAAAACAAAACATGCTAGAAAATATGTGACAACGAATATGTTCGATACCGATAAATAAAGAAACAAGCAAATCCGTCAGTCGGAACTGAAAAACTACCATCTGTCACAACAAGAAATAAAGCCCATGTTCCAGTATTGTCTGTGCTTTTATTTGGTAATCTTAGGTAGAAAATCCAGTAAACATTTTGAGTGCCCTAAACCCACTAGGTCAATGTTTTCTCTTTGGGTTTCTCACAGTAGTGCTTCTGCCTGTTGGTCTGAGCGATAATAGTGAAAGGATACAAACCAGATCAGCAGTCCAGATTGTAACAAAATAGGCAAGTGCCTGTGTTCATTCATCCATTCATCCATCTTCAGTAGCCACGTCGGGAGCCTATCCTGGGAACACCCAGGAACACACCCCAGCTCCGATGCCAGTCAATCGCAGGGCAGCATGCACACATTTCTGGTGAAAAATTCCCTCCATGATAAAATCGTTTCTCTACTGTGACGTGGGGTCAAGGCCTATTGATGTGGCTGGAGCATTGCAGGCAATGGGTTCAATATATGTTTATAAGATATGTGTGCTGGCTGTTTTTCTTTAAGGTTTAGTGTTTTTCCCAGTCTTTCCAAGACGCATTTACAACAGAAGACGTTAGCTTTACTAAGTCAAACTCTTCACTCTTTTGTGTTATGTAATGGACCCTCCTGGATCGCAGGAGGGGCCTCTGTATTGAAAACGAGCAACCAAAACAGTGACACCTGGCAACTGGGCATCATTGCAAATATATAATCCTTAGGACTGCTAATGGGAGGTTTTTTTGCTACTTTGGTTTTATATACATTATTACATTTCACACAGCACAGGAGAACCAGTGCTTGAGCTGAAGCAAGATTGTTGATGCACACTTTTGGTCACCTAGTGCAAATGGTCTAGTGTACTGGTGGTAGATATTTATCACAGTATTAGACTTATTTTTAATCATTACAATGGTATTATACTGGCTGCCTACTATAATGTCACATTTTATGTAAGAAATAAAACATAATGTAGCATGCTGTTGTGAGAAAATAATCAACAACATAGGGCCGCCGCCACCAGGTTGTTGATAGGGGTAGGGGGTTGTTGGTTGTTGGATGTTGATGGGGGTAGGGGGTTGTTGATGGGGGTAGGGGGTTGTTTGATGGTGGTAGGGTGTTGTTGATAGTGGGTGAGGGATTGTTGATGATGGCAGGGGTTGTTGATGTGGTGGGGGGTTGATGATGGCAGGGGGTTGTTGATGGGGTGGGGGGGTTGATGGTGGCAGAGGGTTGTTGATGGGGGTAGGAGGTTGTTAATAGTTGGTAGGGGGCTGTTGATGGGGGTAGGGGGTTGTTTGATGGTGGTAGGGTGTTGATAGTGGGTAGGGGATTGTTGATGGGGTGGGGGGTTGATGATGGCAGGGGGCTGTTGATGGGGTGGGGGGTTGATGATGGCAGGGGGCTGTTGATGGGGTGGGGGGTTGATGATGACAGGGGGCTGTTGATGGGGAATGGGGATAGTTGTTAGGTGGTAGGGGCAGTTGATAGGGGGTAGGGTGTTGTTGACAGGAGCTAGGGGGTTTTTGGTTGTTAATAGGGAATGGAGATTGTTTGTTGTTGGTTGTTGATTGGTGGGTAGGGGGTGGTGATGTGGCCCCACATGAAGCATAGTCTTCTGTGCTTCTGTGATTTAGTGCACTGGCATGAGGATATGCTTTAGATAGAGACTACAATGCACTTCTGAACATCTCTATACAAGGATAAGGACATCTGCTAAATGCTGTAAATGTATTATTTTTATTTATTAAAGAATGTTCAGTCAGCTTCTCTGTTCATAGTTGCTTTTAATGTCATTTAAGGACTGTCTGCAAAACAAGTTAGCTCCTGCCACTTACTGTTGCTTATGTTATAGCAGATATAAACAGTCTCCTTTTTTTCTCTGTCTTGAAATTAATAAGACAAAAACTGCAGCATGCGGAGAAACTGCAATTCCCTCCATCCGGAAAGACTTCCCATGTTGGAAAACTTAAAAAGTTACAGCTTTACTTCTGACACTTAAAAAGTGCCGACACATGAAACTGATTCCAGAAAATTCTAAATAAACATCTCCTTACAGAAAACCCCTTTACACACACATCTTTAAAAGTCCAAAAACATATGAGCGAGAATATTAATATAAATATCTGCGCTGCTGTCCTAGAATATTTAACAACATCTCTTGACCAATCAGAATTGAGACTGACGCACAAAAATTCTCTGTAGCACAAAGACTCTTTGTGTTTAGAAGTCAAATGCTGCATGACCACACATTTTTTTCATGTTTTTTTTTTTTTTTCTTGCTTTCTGTGGAATTACAAATCAAATCATTGTTCTCATTTTACATCAACAGGGATATATGAGTGTAGTGAGGGGAGAATTTGCACAACGGATAGGATAATGGAAATATGAAATGCTATGCTTTCCCAGTTCCCAATACACCTAATCCAAATCACTGTCTCATTAACCAGCCCTCGATGTGCTGAATCCGTGACTGGAAAACATAAACTTGGGCAGGGCAGTGGGTGGCTGAAGTTGCTGTCAATGTAGGCCACAGGAATGGTGAGAGGAGAGAAAGCAGCTTACATTGGTGGAAAATCTCCCCATCTGCTGGATGTGTTGAGCATTACACACTTGACACACACTCCGTAGAACTGTCAGTCTCAGAAATCTAATCTGCTGTAAATTATGCCGCACAGTCTTCAGTGTAAAGTTCTTGGTGTTTGCCTATCAATTGCTTAAATTGCTCAGTGAGTTGCGTCATATAATTGTCACTGTTCTGTACATTTTATTTTATTTATTAAACAGCAAGCGTTGCATTATTAATATTACTCTACTTCCTGTGTCTGCATTTTCATTAAATTAAAATTCGAAGAGGATTTCTCCCTATGTATCCTGGTAACTGTTTGCCCCCCAATACTACACTACACTACACTGTACACAGTCATGGGAAAAAAGAAAGTACACCCTCCTCCAATTTTAGGTTTTTATTTATCACAGCCTAAGTAACAATTGTGTGGTCCTCATCAACTTATAACGAATAAGTGACCAAGTAACTTCAGGTGACAATATTGGTGACAGTAAAACAGAAAAGATTTCAATATGTAATAATGTTTCCCAAGAAATAAACCAACATTCAGAGATCAGGTGGGAGTTACTAGTACTATTAGTTAATCGTCAGGAACTGTGACTACCTCTATAAAAGCAGAACTTTGGGCAGTTTGGTGTTCTGGAGCGCTCGGGTGTGTGTCTACATCATACCAAGAAGAACGGACATCTGCCAGGAGTTCAGACCGGCAATTGCCGTTGCTCATCAATCTGGGAAGAGTTATAAAGCCAGCTGCAAACAATTTGAAATTCACCGTTCTACAGTGTTGTTTACAAATCAAGACAGTTGCCAATCTTGCCAGGAGTGGGACGTCCCGGCAAATTCAGTCCAAGGACAGACTGTTTAATGCTCAGAGATGTAAAGGAAAAACCCAAGAGCTGCATCATTTGACCTACAGGCTTCTATAAGTACATTAAATATTTGTTTATGACCGCACAATCAGAAAAAGACTGAACAAGTATGGCTTTCATGGAAGGGTGGCCAGGAAAAAGCTTTTTTTTTTTTTTTTTTTTTTTCTCCAAAAAAAAGAACATTGAGCAAGAATTTTTGCATCTGAACAAACAACAAAAGCTCTGGAGCAGTATTCTTTGGACTGATGAGACCAAGGTGGAGATGTTTGGTCATCATGCACAGCACCATGTTTGGCAAAAATCAAACACAGCATATCACCACAAAAACCTCATGCTAACTGTCAAGCATGGTGGTGGAGGGGTCATGATTTGGGCTTTGTTTTGCAGCCACAGGAGCTGGGAAACTTGTAGTCATTGAGACAACGATTCCACTTTCTACCACAATGTTCTTGAGACAGATGTGAGGCCATGTGTCCGGCAGCTTAAGCTTGGCCGAAATTAGGTCATGCAGCAGGACAGTGATCCCAAGCAGACCAGCAAATCGACATCTGAATAGCTAGAGGAGAAAAAAAAAATGAAGGTGTCGGAATGGCCAAGTCAAAATCCACACCTCGGTCCCATCGAGATGCTGTGGCGGGATCTTAAGAGAGCTGTGCATAAACGAATGGCGTCAAACATCAATGAACTGAAGCAATGTCGTAAAGAAGAGTGGGCCAAAATTCCTCCAAAACGATGTGGGAGACTCCTACAGAAAAATGTTTACTTCAAGTTATTGTTGCTAACGGCGTTTCTGCATGTTATTGAATTGAGCAGGGCAGTGCGTAGCTGAATTGCTACTGAAATGTTTTTTTTTTTTTTTTTTTTTGGAAAGAATGACCAGATATATAAATCTGTTGTAGTTTTTTTTTTGTTGTCACTTGAGAGTATTTGTTTATAGAAGTTGGTGAGGACCACACACTTGCTATTTAGGCCCTGATAAATAAAAAGCTGAAGGAGTTTATCCTTTCAGAAGACTTGAAGGAGGGTGTACTTTCTTTTTCCCATGACTATACACATCATACCGCCCCAGTCAAACACAAATGAGAGTCAAACACACGTCTTAACTTGAGCTGGCTCTTAATCATTACGCTGTGCGAAACAGCTCTGGCGATGAGATTCACTGGAACCTTTTTGATTACAGTTGGACCGTATGTGACTAATGACTCTAATCCTAGAATTATGAATATAGAATGATGCATTTTGATTGAGAATATCACATTCCAAAAATAAAAGCCTCTTCAGAAAGGCAAGTCGGATGCAGACGTTCAACTAAAAGAGTCAAAAAGGTCAGCTCGTTCAACACGGACAGCACATCATTACTAAATACCGAATGTTTTGTTTCTTGAATCGATGTGAAATCGATCTCGCATCACTGAATTACAAAAATGATTAATGAGCTCTATAAATGCACTAACATAAATTGCTACACTTCTAAGTGTCAGGGCAGTTGGATATATACAGTATGGATGTGATATTTTTGCGTAGCTCTGTGTAGCCAAAGAATACAGATACAGTACATTCGACTTGCCAGCTGATGCCGAATGAGCACAATGAATTTTTGCAAAAATCTGTTTTCAGGGATGGCTGAGACGTCGTGTGTGTCAGTGACCAGCTGAGGTCTGCTCAGAGCTCGCTCTACTCATCTGGCTGAGAGCATGTACAGGAAGAATGGACTCCCTGTCAGTGTCAGCATCACCTCTGCCACCCAGGTACACACACACACACACACTTTCTTTGACAAGCATTATATTGTGTGATGCCAATTATATGTGGTGTTTATTGTGTTTAAAATTTGGGATTTCATAGATAAAACGTTTTGAAACTTATAACCAAGTTCTACGTGAATGATTATACTATATGATTTAATCATAATCAGGTCAACACATGCATTTAAGCACCGACAAACTGAAATACACTGTATATGTATTAGGGATATACATTATTTGTGAAGAACAGGTTATGTGTCCTAAACTGTTACTGTACTTATGTGTGGTGGCTGAAAGGTTAAGGTTCTGGTTACTGATCTGAAGGTCAGGGGTTAACACCCCAGCACTGTCAAGCTGCTGCTATTGGGCCCTTGAGCAAGGCCCTTAACCACATCTGCTCCAGGGGTGCCGTATCATGGCTGACCCTGCGCTCTGACCCCAGCTTCCTAGCAAGCTGGGACATGCGAAAAACTCTGAGGCCCTCTAGTGGCTGGCTGCAGTGCAATATTTAACCCCACCCATTCCCAAGTTAGTGAATGGACAATGAGCCAATCTTACATTTTTATATCATACATTTTCTCCGCAGATTATTTTCAGGAATAGTGTTTTGTTGTTTTCACATCTTCAGTTGACCATGATATCTCCCCCAATTTTTTCCTTACGATAAATGCTTTTTATAGGAGTTATTTTACGATAAATAAAAGAGCATGGTCGATGAGCTAATTGACAGGTTTGGACGTGATAAAGGAGCCTCATAAACAAGCACACACTTTCCAATACACACGTGAGGCTTTTGACATTTTAGTAGCAAAGCCGTGTGGTGTTCTGATGTAAACTGATGTAAATAGACCCTAAGCGGAGAGTGCTTCACAATTTTTCCTGTATGTTGCTTTTGATCCTTTGATGTCTAAGCTAGGTCATTGTTCCGATATTATAACTAGCAAACCAAACGTGCGTAATGGCACAAATGATTCCAGCTAACACTAGCTAAATGTCCTAACAATTCATTGACTGTATGACCTTAGAGAACATGCGAAGTGAGGTTAACCAGTCACTCCTTTTTAAACAAACTCCACTGACAGAATACGTGAAGCATATAAGAGCACGCTTCATTATATAGACGGGTATGACGAATTTTCTCCTCCAAAAAAAAAATAGGTTGTGCTGCGTGTAAGTTTTTACCAGTATGTTTTCAGTTGGTCCATGCTTACATTGATTAAAAATAAATAATGTCAGCTAGCTAGCAAATGGTAGCTCAGTCAGTCATGACTCAAAGCTCTCAAATCTTTTCTTTTTGACAGAGTTATACAACTACAATTCATCATTTTATATATTAATTAATAACGCTGTACTTTCCATTTTGAGTTAGCCAATGTACCATCTTGTAAGTACAGATGGGAATGTGAGGGTTTTTTTTTTTTTCTCTCATTTGTTTATCATTTGACCGTCTGATCCGGGCCTCAGTGGTTTAAATGAAGATTATTTTTAGTTTATTTATAGTCTGGGAAAGAGAACCAGCTAAATTCTTTCGAAAATGTCATGGGCAGATACAAATAATGCTGAGAACGTAAAAGGCCCTGCGTCAGTGTAACTTGCTGGTATTGTTCTCAGCATGGCTCTGTTGCAAGTCCTACTTTATGCTTGAAGGTGAGCTTCACAAACCAGTGGGATTAGGTTGCCGTAAGAACTGGAAGAAAATAACTGGTCAATAAACTAATGGAAGCACTATGCTGATACAGCTGTCTGTTTTTGCACTCTGTTATATTTACATAACGCAGTTATGATAGCATAATAGCAGTTCGCTGTAGAAGAATAAGTCAGAATGTTAGAAAAGTTTTCATCATTGATTTATATTGTATTCTGATTTTAAATGTTAATGTGGAAGGTGCCTGTACACTTTTTTTTTTTTTTTTTTTTCCCCCTAATTTTTGCATAGTGATTTTAATTTAAACACTAGGTTAGATCTGCTTAATGTTTAATCTTTAATTGAGAACATTATGAACTGTGTGCAGGCACCGTCTTATTGTGCGTCATACTTTCACATTGTATTCAGATGCACGTTACATGGGTGTGTACTTGCAGGACAGCAGTAGTTCTGAGTCTTTGGACTGGCAGAGTTTGGACTCTGCTAAAAGCTACGACGCGGTGGTGTTTGACGTGCTCAAAGTGACACCCGAGGAGTTTGCTGTGAGTTAGTTACTGCGCACAAATACACACAAATACACACAAATATAACCGTAAACATCGTTCGAAGCACTGCTGTTGGTCCTTTCGAAGGGCGGGATCATCTCGCACCTGGATACTGTGCATTTCTACTTTCTAAGAACTGCTGCTGTAATCATAAAGACTCATTCAGAAAATATTCTCATACTGAACATCCTCTCAACACACTTAGTGCTGTTTGCCTTCACTATTCTACACCTGCATGCTGTTATGATTTATAATCTCACTATCTGGTGCCACCCAGGAGAGGACGGGCTCCTTTTTGAAGTCTGGGTCCTCTTAAGGTTTCTACCTCATGTCTCAGGGCAGATCTCTTTACCACTGTTGCCTCACTAGAGGTCCAAATCTACATCCAGATTCCTGTAAATCTGCTTTGTGACAGTGTCTGTTGTTGAACTGAGCTATTGGCCCTTCTAGAAGGGAATTTAGTAGGGCATTTAATATGCCACATAACACACAAAGCCTTAATTAAAATGGACCAAATTAGACCATGGTTTATGCCTCACTGATGGGTTTCACAGTTTCAGGGGTTTATTTAATGAAACGTTATGAAATGTGTCATCTATTATAAACGTTTTATTCTTTCTTTCTTTCTTTCTTTTTTGGCAGGGCCAGATCACTTTGATGGATGCTCCTGTATTCAAAGCAATACAACCTGAGGTAAGGTTCTAGATCTGCACTTCCCTTTATCCACCTGTTTTTTTTTTTTGTTTGTTTGTTTTAAAGACTTTAATTTAAAGGAAAGTGTTTAGACATTGCATTAATGTTTTCTCTAGCACCAGATAGCGATGACTTGAGGTTATCTCAAGACGCTGTAGGCTCATACGTTTATTACATTTACGTGGAGTCGCAGCACTTTTTAACATACTGACACGGGAAACCCGTTTTATTCAAGGAAAGATGACAGAGCAACGGTTTCATTTGCAGAGCAGTCCACATGCCGTAGAGTTTCATCTACAGAACCTCTCTAAGCTCTCACAATACATGTGCATGAGCCTAAATGTTTTTTGCACTTGTATATAAATCTTTATTATTTTTTTTTTTTTAAGTAAATAAAATGCACATTTTAAAATATAGCACGGCTCTTCGCATGTAGCTGAGAAATGCAGCCGAGGCAGTGTAGCACTGCGGGGCTTTAGGAATGAAAGCATTTTAAACAACACTGCTTTCTTCAGCAGTCCAGCGCTAGCGAGCCGCGTTCTGTTGCTGCAGCTGTGTCCTTTCGAACACTTGTACCCTGTCACTGTAGAGATTCCACCGATGCTGCAGATGTGCGTCTGTGACAGACTCACTCATGCTACGCATCGCCAGCTCGTACACATCACAGTATCCCAGCGATGTTTCTCTTCTAACCTATTCTGTAAACTATATTAATCAGTTTAATGAAGTGCGGATGGAAAACAGTCAGGGTTTTTTTTTTGTTTGTTTTTTTTCCCCTTGTAGAGGGAAAGAATTAATAACCATAACCCCTTCCAAGTGTTCCAGACAGTCTTTCTAGCAATGATGTCATGCTGAAGCGTTCTATACTTGGCACATGGTTCTTTTCTCCACCATCCGCTGTCTGGTTTGTCATAAAAGCTTTTTTTTAAAATTATTATTATTATTATTATTATTATCTCAAACCTGTCATTATGGCCTTTCTCAGCTTTTCTGAGAAGCAGACCTGATTTGAAGGAACCGTGTGAGACGGTGCATGGAAGGTTTAATCTTGATCCAGTGTTTAGATTGGTGTGAGTCTGAGTAATAGTAGCGTCATTAAAGAATGATGTGCAAGTGGTCGACCTACTTTCCAGCAGTCCTCGGTTGCCATGCGTCTCTCCTTACACCACTGTTGGGCAGATATCAAAGAAGAGGCAATAGTTTTATGCAGTATGTTTTACGACCTGTAATGCGAAGCACATTATCTTGTCCACAAGCAGTTTGGTAAGATTTATTTCTGATTTCTGCAACAGTAATCATGTTCCTGTGAGTATCTCTCCGCCGTGCTAATGTAGAGTCCCTAAGCTCCCATTTACGCATGCACTCTTTTTTTTTTTTTTTTTTTTCCATGCAGCTTCTCTTGATGCTGTTTAATGTAGAGTACTGTTATTGCTCCCTGTTATTGCGGGATGATGTATGCTTGAGGTTGCACAGCTGCACAGCGGTACAATAACCATATCATCATGGCTGGTGGAATCTGCTTTGGCATTTATACTGTTCCAAATCACTAATAAGAAGAAAATAATAATAATAATAATAATAATAATAATAATAATAATAACATACACACATTTCTCCCTCTCTTCCTCCATAGATTCATCATTTACTGATCCAGCTCTCTCATGTTTATCCGCGAGTTTAAACACGATTCCGTGTGTCATGTGATCCAAAGGTGGCAATTCAATTGCACTAGTTTTGGAATGTACCAATCAATTCTAACAAGTTTTATTCCCGTATTTACAGTTGTGTGTCACATTTGACAGAAAGGATAACTAAAATGTAATCTGGCGAAATGTGTGCTTCCATGATGTGTTAAATTTACACCACTGGCCGAAAAACTTCAGTTTCTTTCTTTCTTTCATTCTTTCATTCATTCATGCACATAGTAGTTTTGAGGTGGGGAATAGGAGTGAGCTGGAACATCAGGCAAGTGTAGGAGTCATAAGGAAATTCAGATTTTTCAATATCAGGATCCTGTAGACTCATTTCTTACTTCTGGATCTCCAGCATATTTTAACATGTTAATAGCGAAAATAGATTTGGCGTTGTAGATATGGAGATAGTTATGCACTTCAGGATTTATCAAATGCTATTTTTTAACTTTTTACTTTCCTTTACTTTTAAAATCTTACTTGTTTTAATCTATAGTTTTACTACCAGTAGTGAGTGAATTAAAATGCACATTGTAGCTACATGACACTCGGTGCAAATAGCTAAGAAGAAAAAAAAACAAACAAACTGCCGTAGAGGTCATGCAGCTCATCCACTGGAGGGCTGAGTCAGTCCGCATTCCCTCCACACTACAGGATGTTCATTTTAAACAGGGATGTGAAGTTTGAAGGGGTTTACGAAGGGGATTTTGCCGGACTTCCTAAACCTAACAGCCCACATTTGGAGACAAATATCAAGGAAACTGTGCTTCAGCATTGTTTTGATGAGAGTTTTGAAGGCTAAGCGTTTTAAATACATATTCAAGCAGGTCTTCTAACCTTATAACTTAATATTTGCGCTGTTGCTATGTTACATTGTATAATGTGACATACTATGATCGGTGGACTTGTCTTGGATTTGTTCATTTTATATAGCAGAAGGGGGCTACAAGACATGCTTCACTTCACAGTCTGAATATGTTTGGGCTGCAAATCATGAATCAGCTTGGGTGGTCTAAAATGGTCGCTTTTAATATTCCCCCCCAATAAGGATTAAAATACAAAACTGCTAAAACATTCAATTTCAGCTTCCAGAAACCATGACTTAAACACTTCTGCATAATTCCATTTTTATTTTAACTGTGTTGCCTGGAGGCCTGCTGGAAAACTGTACCATCTGAGTATTTCCTTACTTTATGTGAACCTGGGAATCCATCATGGGGCTTTGAATCATAAAATAACCCATAAAGCTGGGACTTTATGGCATTTTTTAAAATACAGATCACAGCAAATGCTTTCTCAGCAGTGGAGACGTTTGTAATGAGACGGATATGGAACAGATCAGGCAGATACAGAGATGTTCATAAAGATAATGAGCAACATGTTATCCTCATTTGTAACCATGACAATGGACTAGAAAACAATTGAAAGGCACTGGTATGACCGCATCAGTGAGTCCTTATCAGGGTCAGTCCTTGTCATAGGCAATGCACAGGGTGCAATTTAGAGAAGGGCTCCATTTTATCCAGTCAGCGACACATGCCGAACTCCACGCAGAAGCTCCTGAGCGTCTCCATGACATGAGTAATATAAATATAAATGCTGATACATTCCAAAATGTCCTAAGCCTATAAACGAATATTAATTCAACTTGTGCCTTCAAAGTGGAAAATCTGCATGCAAAAAAAAGACTGCAAGTGAAAAATTAACAGCTGATGTGAAAATATACAGTATATTGACTGTTGATGTGCACAAAAGTGGCTTGAATGACTTTTTTTTTTTTTTAATGGAGGAGGAGTATATTTGTTGTAATAGATGACATTTATCACATTCTATAAATTGTTTATTGCCCCAGTGTTCTTAAAATTTGGACACCGTTGCATGTTTGTTATTAGAATGCCCATTAATAAATGTGATGGTGAAATATGATATTTAACCCCAACAATTAATAAGGAGTTGCCACGGAATGGTTAGGTGCAAAAAGCATAAATTGTAATATATGTGTGCAGCACATGATGGATATGGTGTTAATGTAAGAGTGAAAATTGACTATGTCCTTCAGACGCGTAGGTGACATTATAAGATTCCCGTTCATTCTTGACGCAGATAGAACCGTTATAATACTAAGGTCAGCGGCCTAAGAGGATGCGATGTTTTGTTTTCTGTTTCAAAATGTGTTTCAGGAGTTGGCCAGCTGCGGATGGAATAAGAAGGAAAAGCACAACCTTGCACCCAATGTGGTGGCCTTCACCCGGAGGTTCAACCAGGTGAGAACGATGGTCCTGATTTAATCTGTGAGGAAGCATGGTTAGACAGAAAAGAACCTGATCGCCTCTGTTAAGTACGGTGGAAAAGCTGTGATGTTGTCGTGGGTATGTTTTTTTTCAAAAGCCCTGGGAACCTTATTAGGATACATGGCATCATAGAGTCCATGAAGTATATGTATAAAAATCCATGATTTTGTATAATCAATGTAGTTCCCTGACTTAAATCCTGTTAAAAAAAAACTCGCGAGCCGAGTTGAAGGGGAGAGTCCACAAGAGAGGACCGAGGACGCTGCAGGCTCTGGAGAGACTCCGTATCGAGGAATGTGTCCTGATGATTCCTTGCTTTGTATTCTACAATCTCATGAGGTATTCTAGGAGGAGACTCAGTGCTGTCATGTTGGCAAAGGGAGGTTGCACGAAACAATAAATGCAGCTTGTCAATAGTTGTGACCCACATTTTTTTTCTAAAATATATATATCATGCCAGTAATTATGGAGCTATCTAGAAACAAGACTCAGGAATGATAAATAAGGAACCAAGGTTTAGACATGCAGTATAAATATTATACATGCCAGACCGCAGTAAGGCAAGTTACAAACAAAGGCTCCCTTTACACCTCGCACCGACATGTTTGCAGTGATCCAGTTAGGCTCTGATACTCATTGCCCAGCCAGAATGCCTCCAGGGTGGAATTCAAATTTCAGTGGGTATCAAGGGTCCTAATGTGTGCCAGGAAAACATTTCTGCCACATGTACCAAATTCAGATCCTTTCATCAGCATGATTCAAAACCAGGCAACTTTTTTATTATTATTTTTTTCCCATACTTCTTACTGCTCCAGCTCTGATGCTCCCTTGTCCACAGGAGATACAGTTTCTTGCATCAATCTTCGGCTGTTGTCTAAATCAAAAACAACATCCAATAAATGGGGCCTTTTTGAGATGACATTCTGCTGCCAAATGTTTAATTTGGATGTAATTTGCTTGGTTGTAGCCCTCCTGTGGGCTTACATGATTCTTGGCATTATCCTTTGACTCCTCTCATCCACAATTGTTTTCCTTCCACAGGATCACCAGGCACAGGTAGTCGTTTGCTTTTTCAGTCATTTATGACAAACGCTGGAAATTTTGTATAAAAAGCCCAGGGTGACTGCTTGAATTGGCATGGTGTTGGTGTTGTTTATGCTTTTTGTTAGGGGTGTAACGATGCATTGCGATGCAAAAATGTGGTGATTTTTGGAAAACAGCATTCTATTAATTATGCATCTAATGCAATTGCACCGTTTGAACACCAGAGGTCCCAATATGGGCAACCCATAGAGTTAAAAGTCCTAGACAGCGTGTTGGTCACATGATTGCATTCTTACATGGTAAATCATCTGCCGCTTGTGAAGAGGCTGATAGCTCCGGATCACAACAACCCACACGCATTATAGGTTATATGGTTACACAGCCAGGTTATAACAGCTAAAAATAGCTTTTCGATAGCTTTCAAACAACACCAACCCCGCACCACTGCGATCTACAGTGCCCAAGAAGGAGGGTCACGGATGACATTTTCGGTCATTTTCGCCGACTTTGGAGCTCTATTTCTGGTTAAACCGATGCCTCGGACACTGTTACGGAGCTCTTTATGCTTCACTCGATCTAATTTTTTCCCCAGGCCATTGATTGTTTATTCAATCAAATTTTTGGGAGAATTTATAAATTTATTAATTTACTTTTAAGTTATGGCAAACCTGTAGTACATTTTGTTTACAATATTGAACTAGCAATTTTTGATTTATTTAGTTTTGTACAGACAAAAATGCACATTGTTTTGCATTGTTTATGATCCAGAAATAAAAAGAAATTGTCTTTTCAGTCATAATTTTTCTTCATCAAAATTTTGTTCAAAAATAATTCTGAGAATTTAATCGAATCGTGAAGCCAAAATCGTGAATTGAATTGACTCATGAGTGTATCATTACACCCCTACTATTTATGCCACTTTATCTTAGTGCTTTTACTCTGCTTTCTTGTTTGACTTACACTTACCTTTTTCTCCCTTGTGAATTATTATATACTAATGGTATCCAATCTTAAATTTGACTATACAGTCCATTTAGGAGCCAACTTTCAGGGACTCACTTTTACTGTTACTGCAGCAACGTTTTTGGTAGTGCAGCTGGTAGCATTGCTGACTCGCAGTTCCAGGACCCCGTTTCAGTTCTGAGCTCAAGTTACTGTCTGTTTTGTCTCTCCGTGTCCGCATGGGTTTCCTTCCATTTTCCAAAAACATGCCAGTAGGTGGATTGGCTATGTTTAATTGCCCCTAGGAGTGAATGTGTGTGAATGTGCGTGTGCCCTGAAGTGGACTGGCCTCCCATCCAGGCTGTATTCCTCCCTCAAGCCCACTGTTCCCACTGTTCCTGAGACAGGCAGTGACCCTGACCAGGCTAAAGCAGTTACCCAAAGATGGATGAATGACTGAATGATTGCTTTTTTTTGACCACATCCTTGGGAATGTCAGAAAAAGGCCAGCATGCACTGTATGTGAAAGTGATTCCTATTTCCCCAAAACTAAAATGTCATGGAAGATTGCTATCAGAAAGTGTTAGATTTCAAAATGACTTTTCTGTCATCTCTGTCATCCTAGTGCCGTGCTTTAATGTGATGCCTTTGTTAAGCCAATAATTGCAACAATGCTTGTCTCATAAGTGTGTCTCATAAGATGTACCTAAAATTTTGTCTTGCTACAAGACCTGTGTTTCCTACAGTCAGCTTTTTCTGTGTGCCTCTTTTTCAGACATGTGTAGGAAAGATTGTATTCAGGACAGATAATGGCATATATTACCTTTTTTGGATGGCATACCAGATTTACAATGCCTTCCCTTCAGGGGGAACTACAACATGCAGCCTGCGTGCTCTTTAAAAGTCTCCTACTGTTCGGTGGTGTGTTGTTTTTAAGAGGACTGGGAAATAGCTTTAGGTGAAAGGTCCAGTATGAAATGAGAGACACTGGGGCTAACACAACACATGTTTTACAGTTTGAAAGAGGGACTGTTTTTCTTTGTAACATGTTGCTTGTTCTTTCTACTTCTTCTAATGCTTATCATAAATTGAATTTACAACTAACAGAACGAATGAACAGACTGTATCTGTTATGTCTATTATGGCTAGCCAGAGTTTTGTGGCACAAACTATTTTCTTTATTTGTTCACAGTGCGAGTCTTTTTGCACTCATATCTGTTTAAGTATGGCCATGCAGAGGTGGATAGAAAAAAAAAAGTTGGATATTTTTTTTTTTTTTACTAGGTCAAAGATGCTGAGCTAGCTAAATCCGTCTGATTGGTCGACACAGTAAATTATCGATCAGAATAGGAAATTTGTCTTTGTGTTTGATGTGGAATCCACGTGCAGATTATATAGTCCTCTCTGAAAGTACTGGAACGGCAAGGCAAATTCTGTTGTTTTTGCTATACACTGAAGACATTTGGGTTTGAGATGGAAAGATGAATGAGATAATAGATCAGAATTTCAGCTTTCATTTCCTTATATGTACATCTAGATGGCTAAACGACTTAGAACATGGCACCTTTGGTGGCAGACCACTCAAACTACACGTGAGCAAAAGTATTGGAACAGATCTAACGGTCTTTAAGTAATTAACACTTAATATATGGGTGCATGTCCCTTGCTTGCAATAACCGCATCAAGCTGGTGACCCACTGACATGACCAAACTGTTGCATTCCTATTTTGTGATGCTTTTCCAGGATTGTACCACAGCTTCTTTAAAATTTTCCGTCTGTTTTGGAGGGTTTCTCCCTTCAGTCTCCTGAAGAGGACGTGAAATGCAAGCTGGGTTAAGGTCTGGTGAATCTAAAAGCTTCCAGTTTTTTTTTTTTTCCCCCTGGTGAAGTCCTTTGTTGTGTCGGCAGTGTGTTTTGGGTCATTGTCTTGCTGCATGATAAAGTTCAAACCCAATGTCTTCAGCGTATAGCAAAAACAAAGACTTGGCCTTGCCGTTCCAATACTTTCGTAGGGGACTGATATGTTATGGTTTAGAGAACTGATCTGATATTTAGGTTTAAATATTAAAACTAATATAGAAATCCAAAGTAGCAGATTAATAATTTAACATATTTAAATTAATGGGTCTTCTAGAAGATCTACATCAGCATATAATATCAGCTGTCCCAGGATTAAGTGCCTTTTATGTGGAAAAATTTATTCAAGCCTTCTGTGTATGTTTAAAATATGTTGTTGAGGATTTTAACTGTGATCAGTTGTGCACTATGGGGGGTACACTGGTAATGCTGGTTATCTTATTTCTGAGTGCAGTTACAGAAAGTCATTGATTAAATATAGATAAAATTTGAGATGTTTGGGGTTCTGGCCTAGCTGAATCATATTCTTTCAGATTTCACATTTGAATTTCATTCTGTGTTCAGGTTAGTTTCTGGGTGGTGAGAGAGATCCTGACAGCACAGACTCTGAAGATCCGTGCCGAAATTTTGAGCCACTTCATCAAAATCGCTAAGGTGGGATACGGTTGTTCTCAATCGTCATTACAGCACCACACACAACTTTTTTCAAATAAAGCGTTTATTTCTGTTTTACAAGCAGTAACTATTTGTGTTCAAGCAATTTCTATTTGCTTTCTGTATAATTTCCCATGGGCTTAACCCAGTCTAGAAAGGAACCAGTCTTAAAATCCTGTGAGCTGAGCCCGTTTGTACCTGACATTTACGGCTGTGTGAACAGCCATGTGTGGTTACAGGATTAACGAGCTTCTTGGTAGGCACTTGAGCACAGAAAACATTTCTAAACTTTCTCATAAGGAATCTGAAAGCTATCAAGCGAATCATGACTGCAAATAGTGCTTGATTTAAAAAAAAAAAAAAAAAAATTTAACTTAAGGGAGCTCTTCTGAAAGCAAGCTTAAATATCTTAGAGATTTTGCAATGGTTTGTGTAAACAACTCTGGCTTTCATATATCCCAACTGGGTTGGTAAAACAAATATCCTTAAAAAACACTGAAATTGAGAAACAGCGAATATTTCTAATTCCTAACATAAACACAACTTAAATTAACTTTTCTTTTCTTTCTACTTTTCTCATTTTTTTCCACATTTCTCTCTTTACATTATTTACTGAATAAGAAACACACAATACATAAAATCCCCGTTTTGTATTTCCATTCAGCTGGTTAGTCATAAAACACTATCTTAAGGCTCCACATGTTGCATTTAACAGCTGTCATGAGTTTGTTTTCTTATCCTGAATGATGCCTGATAGTAAATTGAATTAGAATTTATTAGACCAAATTAAATGTTTTAAACACAAACACAAAATAGTATATTTTTTTTATTTTTTCTCCCCCCTTCCTTATTTTCCATTTTCATAGTTGCTCATTCTGCCTCACACAGGAAGGCTAGACAGCCACATGCAGTTACTGCATTAACCTTTTCCCCCTGCTACCTCCAGGCATGCTTCAGAGGGCTTGAGAGGGCGATGCTAACAGCTACTCTAATGGCCAAAACAGATGAGCGAACCTTAGAAAACTTTTTCAGCAACAGCCATTCAGAAAGACATGCTGTGTAAACGTGAGAAATGGCAAAAGCATGACATCATCTGTGTGCGAATGAGCCCCGGGGAAAAGAAATTAGAGGGCGAGAATGATGGAGTTCTGCTGTTAGCGAATATCGAAGAGACAGGATTAAAACCTTTCTTCTTCCAACCACCTAATACCTACGATTGAATTGGGGTTCATTCTTAATGCACTATATATGTTGTAGTAGTATATATAAGTGTAGTGTGTGTCATTAATCTAAAATAACAAATATTTTTTTAGATTTCTCACACTGTTAAGTTGAAAGAGGCAAAAGCTTGACCTATTTGGTTTGATTATGGATGGAAAAACAAATTAAGAAAGGAGGAATGGTAGATCTAGTCTTAGACGAGTAAATGTGGGAGAGATGGGATTGAAAATAGCTTATATAAAAATGATGAGGTTCTGGATTTGGGGGGAAAAAAAAAAGCTCTAACCTGAATCGAAATCTAACCCGAAGCCTTCAGAGGTGAGTTAAGTGTGTATAGTTAGGATTTAA
This sequence comes from Pangasius sanitwongsei, assembly GCA_037576675.1. Taxonomy (NCBI): domain Eukaryota; kingdom Metazoa; phylum Chordata; class Actinopteri; order Siluriformes; family Pangasiidae; genus Pangasius; species Pangasius sanitwongsei. Next base: position 17,869,738 of record CM075010.1, read on the forward strand.
TTCTGAAATTGCACACATCAGTACTCAGACTACAGAAGTAACTACAAACTTAAGAGCTATTCAGACAGTTATCCGAGACGTACGCAGACATACAAGAGTTTGCCTAAAATATAGGCGTATCTCAATTTTGTGTGATTCGGACCACTGCCATTTTTCAGACCCTTTTTTTTCCTTGCTCAAGATCTGCTTGAGTGAGCAAGCAAGCAGTGGTTTGCTGTAACCATGATATGTCACACTGAAATGTGTGTTTTGGGTTTTAAATACACTTAAAAAAAACTACGGAATGCCATTTGAGGCCAAATATAAAAATACATAATTATGGCGCTATTAATTAAATAGTAGTAAGTCCATGAAAAGTTGTGGTTTTTTTTTTTTTTTTGCATGGAGGGACAGTGGAGGAGACAGAAGTTCAATCAGAGACATTGCTCATCTTGAGGATCGATTTTTCTAAAGGATGATATTGTGAGCTACACGTGCTTAAATTGTGCTCAAAGCGTAGCAGATGAATGCTTTGTCAGCTTGTCCTTGAAACTGTGGGTAAGTTTTTATGCCTCCACCACGAGCTAGTTCAGGAACTCCAGATCCAGTTTCAGACTACCCAAGATTTTTGCCACCCGTTCGAAATTCTCGTCAGCGGGAATCATCATTCTCAGATGAACTGATTAGATTTTGTATTTGATCCAAACAGGGTCAAGGGCACAGCAAGTTCAGATGTCTGCAGTAGATTTTCCTCCGTAGTTTCCTTCCTGTTTGAAGTATATTTTAAGGGTATTTGAGGCGTACAAGTGATCAGCAAGAAGGACTAGACTTGTTGGCGGTGGAGGAGGCATCCTTGTTGGCGCCACTGGCGTTGAGTTCTGCTCGTCTTTACGTGGGAGCACATCAAATTAACAAGAACAATAGCGTTATTGTATGAATTCATTTCAAGATAGCGAATTAAAAGCACAATACAATAACCTGCACCACACACACATGCAATGTGATTTCATGACCTTGATTTAGCTACGTTCTGGCTTCATTAAGTTGTGTATAAGAGTAACTGCACAACATGTGTATAAAAATACAATAAAAAAACGATATAATGTCCTGGACCAAGTGCTACTTTATAAGATAATGAGAATAATGAGAGGTAATACATATGACTGCTCATGCATTAATATATTGGCACTAGAATCATGTTCTAGACTCCTATCAGATGTTTATTTCAGCACTTGCAATCTTCTCATTCATATGTCATCATATAAGGGATTTTTAAATTGTATCTTTCTTTTATATGCTTTTATTGTCCCTTGCTTTTATATTACATTTGACAGCAAAGAAAAAAAATACTGTCTGCCTCTTCAGTCTGCAATTTCGAACCCTCAGTTGTTTTCAGGCTTAAAGGCAAGTGCTTGTGTTTAAAGGCAATGGTCTAAATGCTGTCTAAAACCCTGAGTCTGAATATATGTAACTTTCCCAGCGTAAATGTTGGCATAACTTTTGGACTCAAGTCGCCAACTCTGAATATGGCCCATAGTTCTCGTGTATATTTCTCATATTATTAGTCATATTGCAATAAAAGTTACTTCCAGTATTGGATACAGCAACGTACTGGATTCAGTATTGTATTGATGACCCTCTTTTTGTATTTGTATTTGTCAGAATTTTGCCTAACATTATAATTTCAAGGATTTTGTCAAATCGTATGTCTTGTTGATGTCCCTGCAGAAGCTGCTGGAGCTGAATAACCTGCACTCCCTGGTGTCTGTGGTGTCGGCCTTACAGAGCGCACCGATCTTCAGATTGAGCAAGACCTGGACAGTAGGAACACAAACGTTTTCTTTTCCAAATGACTGTTCATTTGATCGTTGTGATGACGTTATTCTCATCTTACCTTTTAGTCTGACTGTAAAAAAGAATTGGGTCATAACACTGCAAACAAGTTTAAAAAGTGGTAGACCATGCTGAGGAAAGACAATCAAAAAAAAGAAAACCCCTCAGCATACAGTATGTCTGCAGTGAGCTTGATTGAGTCATGCTAAATGGCAGACTACTACTGGCTGAAGTTTTTGTCTTGTTACAATAATAGCAAGAATGTGTATTTTTTTTAAGCCTCAGAACTGCATGCTAATGAGTGCAGTTCTCCCACTCTTTTTGCTCAAGCAAGCGCTTTTTTTTATCACAAACAAAAAGCCAGTTTTCAGAGAAACCTATTTCAGAGGGACATTTTGCATAAGCTTGTAAGGATAGTCCTTAAGAGGGAAATCCCATGCTGTGCTCTTCAGGAATCATTGCAGATGGAGGCACCTCACCCCTTTCAAAAAAGTTTGTAATAAGGGAGAGATCCATGGGGTTGTGGCTTGCTACAATTGCAGCCACATACACTCACCGAACACTTTATTAAGAACACATTTTACATTTACATTTATGGCATTTGGCAGAACACCTGTACACCTACTCATTCATGCAATTATCTAATCAGCCAATCATGTGGTAGCACTGCAATGCATAAAGTCATGCAGATACGGGCCAGCAGCATCGAGTAATGTTCACATCAACTATCAGAATGGGGGGAAAAAATATGATCTCAGTGATTTTGACCGTGGCATGATTGTTGCCACGGCTGGTTTGAGTACTTCTATAACTGCTGTTCTCCTGGGATTTTCATGCACAATAGTCTCTAGAATTTACTCAGAATGGTGCAATAAAGAAGAATTATCCAGTGAGTGGCAGTTCTGTGAACGGAAATGCCTTGTTGATGAGGCAAGTCAACGGAGAATGGCCAGACTGGTTCGAGCTGACAGAAAGGCTACAGATAACCACTCTGTACAATTGTGGTGAGCAGAAAAGCATCTCAGAATGCATGGTGAACCTTGAGGCAGATGGGCTACAACAACAGAAGGCCACATCAGGTTCCACATCTGTAAGCCAAGAACCGAAAGCTGAGGCTGCAGTGGGCACAGGCTCACCAAACCTGGACAGTTGAAGACTGGAAAAACATAGCCTGGTCTTGATTTCTGCAGATCCAACCTGCCTTGTGTCAACAGTCCCGGCTGGCGTAAGTGGTGTAATGGTGTGGGGAATGTTTTCTTGGCACGCTTTGGGCGCATTAAAACCAATCAATCATTGCTTGAATGCCACAGCCTGTTTGAGTCTTGTTGCTGACCATGTGCATCCCTTCATGGCCATAATTTACACATCTAATGGCTACTTCCAGCATGATAATGCACCATGTCACAAAAGTTGTCTCAAACTGGTTTCATGAACATGACAGTGAGTTCAGTGTTCTTCAGTGGCCTTCCCAGTCACCAGATCTGAATCCAATAGCATAGAGGTCCACCTGAAAAATCTACAGGAACTGTGTGATGCAATCATGTCAACATGGACCAGAATCCCAAAGGACGATTTCCAACATCTTGTGGAATCTATTCCATGACAAATTGAGGCTGTTTTGAGAGCAAAATGTGGTATAATGTGTTTGGTAAGTGTATGTGCAAAGCAGAGAGAGTCATCTGACCTAGTGCTGCCCTGAAGATTGATATATCTGACTGTTGAAACCATGTCTGTGTCCCCAGCCACTAAGGCAGGCATCCTTAATTCATATTATGGCTGTTTTTGACATTTGGGATCCAGCCTTAGGATGATAAACTACTTCTGAAAAGCTCTTGGTTCTGGCAAGCCCAAAGAAAATAATGCTTTGTCTGCTGTCAACAATCTGATGATCCTTAACAGGAGCCAGTACCACCCATAGCAACCTGGCTGAATCTGATAGGCAATGCAATAATGTCTGCCACACATCGTCAGTGAATCTAGCTTCACATAGCTGAAATGTTTGGTCTGCTTCACATGTTCAGTTCACAGTGAGTCCAAGCACCTCAATGTGTGCAAGGAGGGTGGACATATCTTGTTAGGCCTGCTTCTTGTTGGATGTGCACGATCATTAAACTATGGCAGTATCCTGATGTCTCTGGCCATTTGGGGAGACAAGGCTGCTTACATACATCTGAAACACCCCCATGGCTGTAAAGAGTGCCTGAAGGGTAAAACCTTGAATTGGAATGCATGTACTAAGAAGACAAACCTTAAAAAAGCATCTGTGTTCTTGGGATATGGTAAAATAGGCATTGCTTATATCCAATGATATGAACCAATCCTGTGGTTTCATGGCATAAACTGATAACCTTGGAAATATGGCATATGGAAAAGGAGGGCCTTTAGGGGCCAGATCAACTTTCTCAAATCTAAAATTGAACGGAAGCCACATTCTGAATGTGAAATATGTTGTAGAGCTCTTTTTTTTTTTTTTTGTGAACTGTGTGGCTTCAATAGCTTCTCTGTCCAAGAGGGAATGTTCTTGAGGCTAGATATAGATGAGGCGCTAGGCCCTGAGCCCTGAGAAGCCTGTCTGCTGAAGGCCAAACTGGACTTTGTAGCAACTGCAAAACTGGAGTTTGAATTATTTGTGAAACTGTAGTTTGTAACCTGCCAACATCGTCATCAGTGCCAATTGATCTAATGTAGCCATTGCGCTATAAGCATTGTTTCCTATTGCAAATCCCACCACCAACCCTTTAATGGCATGCCATGCAAGCCCCTTTAGTGGTGGGGGTGGTGCCTTCAAGGAACTGGAGGGCATAATTCTCCCTGCCTAAAGCAGACAGGAAAAAGTCTCCCATGTGTGATTGTGCTCCTCTGATGTCTAATGACTAGCGGGTTGTATAGATTACAGTATCTGGGACTGATTAGACTCTGAATCAAGGTCTAAATCTGCCAACACATGGGATGTCCAAGCTGCTTTCTTAAGATGATCAATGCCAAGCCAGTAAGCGCATAGCTGGTGTCCATCTTCGGTTTCAGTGGGATTCAGGCACTGCAGGAAACAAAGATGCAGTTTCCCTTGACTTGGAACTGGACTCTGCTTTTTTTTTGGACTTTTTTGGAAGTGTACTTCTTCATGAGGTGCTACACGCAAAAGCAGTCACCTTTGCTGTAGTCCACTGCACTCAAATAACCAGATACTAAATCATTTCTCTAGAAAACAGAAAGTTTTCTAAGAGTAAGTTTTATCATGACATAATTGTTTTAGGATTAATTAGTTTGAAAGCTTGAAAGCGCTCATTTTGCTACAAATCGATATTCCACTCCGGTTCTCTGGCTCTACATGTCAAGGCACTAGATGGTGAGCTCATAGGTACAGGGGAGTACCATCGCTGTTACCCTTCATCCACAAAGATGCCTTAATCTTGTTGGTAATTCAATCTTTTGAATACCCCATTATGCTCAGATACCAAAGTCTGTTCATTCTTCCAAAGGATAATCATACTAATGCTGTTTTGATGAGGGTAGTGGAGAGGGCTCGGTCAGTCCAAAATCCTGCATAAGTTTTAAATTGCGTTGAGGTCTGGTGACTGAAAAGGCCATTGCATATGATTCACGTAATTTTCAGTGAAATATATATTTTTTATATTTCTTTGATATCAAATAGAATACTCTATTGTCCTTTCTGTCTAAAAAGTGCATTTCTTTACATTTGATGGGATGGGAGGATGTCATGGGAGAAATGAACTTGTATGCTGACTTGAATGCTTGCTTGAATGCTAGCCATGGTAAAAAGGCTCCATGTCATTAGTGACTCAGCGCCTCTTTACTAGCAGTTTTTATGGTGGGTAGGGGTTTTAATCATTATATACATTGATACACTGACTTTGATTCCCAAGCTTATTAACACTGTGGGTAGTGTGAAATGAATTAATTATGAGTCTCAGGTAGTGTGAACTAATGTAACGCTTGACCTGTACAATAGGTTAAATAAAGATAACAGCTCAATTTCTGAAAAGATTAATGTTCGCTGTTCGGTGCTGGACTTTGGTTGATGTTAAATGTATTTGAAATAGTTTTACTCAACACTCAATTTGGAAGCATGCTGCTTCTGGGTTTTACACATGACATTCTGAAAAAACAGTGTAAACCTATAAAAAAAAAAAAATTAAAACTATGGAAACAAAACAAAAAGCAACAATTTAAAAATGGCCTTAAGGAATTTGGAAACCTAGGCTGCATGTCAGCAGTTTTGTACTAAGACAATTACACCAGTTGGCTTTGTTTTCATTATTATGGTGGAAAGAAGTTTTATAAATTCTCATTTTTTTCCAGTTTCTCATTTATAGCCCACCAGTAAATCTCCTACCACTGGCTGGCCTCTACAATTACATTTATGAGGCCTGATTTTGGGTGATCTCTCACTAGAGTGGGGTTAACCGTGCGTATGTGTAAGCTAGACACGCTCAAACAGTGTTTTGACAGCATGGCAATAAAATAAGCTTGTGCACCGGGATGAGCTGAGTTTACAGTACATTACTCACACCTAGGGCCAATCCCCAACCTTTTTGTAATATATGCTAGTAATGGAACATTTACCGTTTTATACTTAGTAAGTATAAAAATAAGAGAGAAAACAGTTTAAAATTACATGTTACGTTTTCCATGAAATATGCTGGAATTGTGCAGCGTAACTTTGCCTGTATTCCTTGCTGTAATAAGATCCATTTGTCTACCATTGAGAAGTGGCTGATGGGTTTTCAGAGTATTTTAAATGTGCATGAGTATGTACATGAGTGTTAGGGGTGTAACAGAATATGAATACATTATTTGGATCGAACAGATAAAAGTCCAAAACCAATACAAATACAGATTTAAAAAAAAAAAAAAAAAAATGGGCAAAGGTTGGTGGGACTGTGATTCTGCCAGATTAAAAAAAAGTGTTTTTTATTTAAATGTTGAACTTTAAAGAACAGCGCACTGAAGTTTGTTACGATGATTGCCAGGTCTCAGCAAAATTCCCACCCAACTACAACTCAAAACGTAAAGACAAAAAAGACTTGAAACTAGCTCAAAATGTTCAGACATAGGAAAAAGTAAATATATATATATATTTTTTTTCCCAGAAGTTGTTCTGTTCACAGAGCTACATATCTCTGTGGGGCTCTCCACAAAAATAATGATTTAATTAAATTTTAAAAAAAAATATTGTAAAACCTGTACGTTCATTGCATGTGTCATTATAAAATCATCGTTCTCCATTGTTATTAAAAGAAAGTATTCTCAGAAAAACATACAGGCATTATAATGAATGCTGCTTAAAGAATCTCTCCCATTTTGACACGCATCAATGTAGGTGCATCCCAGTTTTATAATACATTCTGATAGCATGTCCAACAAACATTTCTGATCTTTCTGGAATGTAACAAACCCCAAACCTGAAGTAAATCTGATCAGATATTATTAGATGGGTATTGTCGTCAGCTGTAGCTTAAATAAGTTTCTCCATTTGGGAAAGACATCATAGGTGGCTCGCTTACTCAGTCACATTAGAAGATTTCCAGAAAATTCCACAAGGCATCTGGTTCAGGAGGTAAATATGTTATGTGCTCCAAATTGCTATACTTCATAATTTGTGAATAAAAGGTTATTTCTTTTTACAGCAGCCCTGGTTCCAAATATGAAAACAGATACAGATATTTTGAGCACTAAAAATAAACAGATAATGGCATTGCATTACACGCCTACTGCGTACATATTGCTATTAGGACAGTACAGTAAGCAAAATGGTTTTCCTATTGCTGTGGTTTTTGAGTATGATTTGCTAAGGGAGGGCTCTCTGACACTGTAGCACTGGGCTTCCCCACCTTATACCATTCTGTATGTGGAATGTAGAATATAAAAGTGCTGCATGGCCATCAAACACACGCACACATATTTTAGACTCTTTGAAGCAATTTAGTTATTAATTATCCAAGTTATCAGTTTATGGTTCACCCAGATGTGGATGGGTTCCCTTCTGAGTCTGGTTCCTCTCTAGGTTTCTTCCTCATATCGTCTCAGGGAGTTTTTCCCTTGCCACCGTCGCCTCTGGCTTGCTCATTAGGGATACATTCATACATTTACAATTTATATCCTTAATGTTTTTATTTCTGTAAAGCTGCTTCGTGACAATGTCCATTGTTAAAAGCGCTATACAAATAAAACTGAATTGAATTGAATGGTGTATGATATATGATTTCATGATTGCTTGAAGTAAATTATAATGCCATTTTTATAATCTGGCCCTCACCCACCTGGATAAAAAAAAGACACATATGTTCGAATGCTGTTCATAGACTTCAGTTCAGCATTCAACACAATCATTCCTCAGCACCTGAT
>CM075010.1:17884593-17912677 GCA_037576675.1 Pangasius sanitwongsei
GCGTGGGCAGTGAAGGCTAGTCCGTCTGGTCTGATCCCACAGAAGAGCTATTGTAGCACAAATTGCTGAAAAGTTAATGCTGGCTATGATAGAAACGTGTCAGAACACACAGTGCATCGCAGCTTGCTGAGTATGGGGCTGTGTAGCCACAGACCAGTCAGAGTGCTCATGCTGACCCCTGTCCACGGAGCAATGGGAGAAAGTTGCCTGGTCCGATAAATCACATTTTCTTTTACATCATGTAGAAGGCCGGGTGCGTGTGCATCTGAGGAAGAGATGGCACCAGCATGCACTATGGGAAGAACGCAAGCTGACGGAGGCAGTGTGATGCTCTGGACAATGTTCTGCTGGGAAACTTTGTGTCCTGGCATTCATGCGGATGCTATTTTGACACATACCACCTACCTAAACATTGTTGCAGACCAAGTACACCCCTCCATGGCAACGGTATTCTCTAATGTAAGTGACCTCTTTCGGCAGGATAATGTTCCTGCCACACTGTAAAAATTGTTCAGGAATGGTTCGAGGAACATGACAAAGAGTGTTGATTTGGCCTCCAAATTCCCCAGATCTCAATCCAATCGAACATCTGTGGGATGTGCTGGCCATCAAGTCCGATCCATGGAGGCCCCACCTCGCAACTTACAGGACTTAAAGGATCTGCTGTTAATGTCTTTGTGCCAGATACCACAGCACACCTTCAGGGATCTAGTGGAGTCCATGCCTCGACGGGTCAGGGCTGTTTTGGCAGCAAAAGGGGGACCAACACAATATTAGGCAGGTGGTCATAATGTTATGGCTGATTGATGTATACAACAATGACTTGGCATTCATTGAATATATCAGGACTTCAACATTTCAGCAATTCCAATGTACAGTTTCAGACATTTTCCAGCAGATTTATACTGGTAGTGGCAAAGCATCGATCTGCTACTAGCCATACTACTTATGACTTGTTAGCTCAATTTCTTTCTGGTATTGCAGATTTTCAAGGATTACATTTTCAAGAAATTGGACAGTGATTTGTAATCATTGAAATAAATAATCAACCACTTATCAGGATTTTTCTTTTTTTGCTTTACAAAAAACTAAAAGAGCATAACTTGTCTACCACCAGATTGTACATCCTGTGTCTCATGTCACAGATAGTTTTTTGAAAGCACCGATTCCTTGCTGTACTATCACATATTTGATATGATCACTCAAAAATAGATTAATCTATTATGAACAGAAGTTCAATTATAATGTCTATGTGAGGACAAGTTGTGTTTTTTGTTCTTTGGGTAAACAAATTATATTGCAAATCATTTCTGCAAATGACCACAAAGCGGAAACTGTTATGACAAGTGGAACATGAAGGCCATAGGTTTTCTTGATGACAAGAATATAGGGGGAATTCTTTTGCCCCTTGTCCCCTTTATCACCCCAAAGTTGCCTTGTACCATAAATATAAACATCTTAGATGTTTCTGTATGTGTAGGCTATATATATGAGTGTGGATGTTGAGGGATAGTTTTCAGTCTTTTCCTCTGATTTGTATGCTGTTCAGTGAAAAGTGTTGGGGTTGGGGCGGATCATCATCACCACTTTCTTTAGGGAGTAGGCTCCTCCTCTGAATTCAGCCCAGTACACTCCGTCTTGGTAGCGGCTGCGGTAGTGCCCACCTCGATACCACACACCATTCAGGTTGGAGTGGGCACAGGAGTTATACCACCAGCCTCCCTTCTGATAGTGAGCACAGTTACCTGAGAGAAGAATAAGCTGTTTTTTTCTGGTTGTCCAAGTAAGCATTCATAAATAGCTCTAACGAGTTAAGTGTGTTATTTACAGCAGGGTCGAGCACTGCCATGCCAACTGGACCGGTTTCATTTGATGATTATCAAAAAAGAAAATAATGTAATGATATTTTCTAAAAAAAAAAAAAAGTATTTTTAAGAAATTCTTACATGATTTTTAAAAACATAATCTCGTTCACAGACCAGTAGCTTAGTATCTCTTAGTATTTTTTTTTGTTTTTAATCGCTGATGACATAATTCATTTAAATGCAAAAACACATGAATGAACCTAATACACACTTTTACATGTACTCTTAATAAGCACCTGATATTAGAACATGCAAGCTATGCATAACTAAAATGATATACATATTCCAACTGTAATATATATCATATCAAACTTTTGGACTGTACTGTAATGGCTATGTAAAAAATTAAGTAACGTTGAGTTAAACTAGCCAAATGGTATCTAGGTAAATGGTAAGATGTTGTTTTAAGTGGAAGCATTCACTAACTTTGGTACTTGTTTAGATGACACCTTTGTGAAAGTTTCGTTGGTCTTGCCACTAGTCTCTTGGTAAAAACACTTTGTTATTGTGATATAAATCATATGTGTGATATAGTACATGATATCATAAGTCAGATAAATCAATAAATTCAAGTCCCTACCTGTGTATGCATCATGATCTCTGTCCAGCGTGGTGAACTGCTTGCCGTTGTGCCAGGTGAGAGAATCGCCGGCGTTGCCATGGTAACGTCCCACCCGTAGTTTGTAGAAGTCAGCCTCAGGTTCCAGCCTGAAGCTGGCATATTCTGCAAATGTTTTGCGCCCAGCCCAGTCCTCCAGGGTCACCAGAAGCTTGTAAGTGGCCTGATTGGTCAACCAGTAAATGTTCTCCAGCCCTAGCCAGTACTCTCCATCTATATTCCCAAAGCCTTGCTGTGAGAATGAAAAGAGACAGTAATCTGACAAGTAGTGATCGACACTTATTGGTTCTCCATCAAAGCCCCACTGTTCAACACGGTGATTAGCATATGCTATTGATTAAAGAAATATTATTTAAATTGCCCTTGATTGTTTGTTTGGATGTTTACTTTTTATTAATCACTATTTACCATATAATCCATGCACTATAACATACAGAAAAATGGATCAACCAGAAGTATGATCTCCAAAATAGAATATCTTAATATTAAAAACTATGAGATTTTTAATATTTCCTTGTTATAAATATCAAAAACTTATAGGCTAAGGTTCAAATATTACATTCTTGGTCTATGTGGTTGTACGGATAGTGCGGTTCTAGAGATTCAGCCTCTCCTGCTCTATTTCTCACGCATATGGTTTTTATCAGTGAGCATGTGCTTTCTATCAGTGTAAAACTCCTTCTGCCCTTGTACACTTGTATTTTGTGTTTCCACTATGATCAAGCATGTCTTACAGACCTGATTTATCTGTTGTCCATTGTTAATTCCGGAAGGGATTCAGTTAATATCCTTGAAAATAATCTGTTTGTGAGGTTTAGCATAAATTTACCACCATCTTGTTGCAAGGCTTGAGACTCTTATCCAAGATTGCTTAAGTGAAAGATTTGTATGGATTTTTTTTTTCTTTCCTTCTCTGTAATAATAATATTACATATTCAGGGCATAATTAAGTAATGGCTTGCCATTTGTGGTGTGGTGATTTCTGCTTAGCATATGTTCTTCATTGGCCCTCCATTGATTGTAAAGGTTGCTGAACAACCTCTGGTCCAGATTACGTAGCTGGAAGCTGTTGGTCATGATAGAGTGACTGAAGTGGTCATAGCATCAGAAAGTAGTCATCGCTAATCAAAGTTCAGATCATTACTTCACTCCACTGGTATGTAGTTGAAAGCAAGTGTAAGCTATGGTTTTCCACTGCCAGCACTAGTAAGGTGTGTATGTGATTATTTCAAAATGATCCATAATGTACTGGTGCTTATTTAAATGAACTCCCCAAGATACAAGAAGAAATAGCCACATTTACTCTTACCTTGTATGTCTCCCAGTTCCTGAAGAAGTTAACCGAGCCATCCATGCGTCTCTGGATGACTGTCCAGCCTCCAGGGTCCTGTTTCTGGTCACACCACACCTGCATCAGCTTGTTGGTATTCTCAGGCTTCACTAGGTACATACCGCTGTTAGTATGGCCATCTTCCAGGGCCTGCAGACAGTCTTTCCAGGGGCCTAAGGCAAAAAAAAAAGAAGCTAAATGACTAAATAAACCATTTGTACCTGACATGAAAGACTAATGTGAAGACTCTTCTTTTGAATCGTAGCCCTCTCCAACAGTGTTCTCCTCTTTGAGGAAGTCTCTTACTATTTCTAGTGGGATTCCCCTGTGCTCACGTTCCAATGTTGGGATTACTGTAGTGTGAGGGGGTTATTCCGTTTCAGTGGGCTGCCCACAGTGATCTACTGTGGCTCATGCCTTTGTTTCCTTTTCTTTTCAGCTGGTAAAGTTCTCAACACAACACTGGCATATACTTTGGCTGCCATTTCTGGCCTTGGAAAATGCCTGCGTTTTGCAGGCCAAGCACAACATGAAGGCTGAAGAGTGGCCTGAATCTAATACCGTGCAACTGTTGCAACTTGATTAATGCACTTCCTATTTCTAAAGCTCCCTAATCATGTATAGTATAATATAATGTTTATAATGTAAGTGTAATGTTTTCATGTAGATGTGTCAAAAATGATCCAAGTTCCAATAAATAATATTTCATACAAGCTCTCAGAATTGCATCCTTAAGAGAAAATATTTTATGCTCTTTGGTTTAGTGTAGTTGTTTTAGCCAGTTTTGCAAGACTAGCACCAATTTCCCTGTTACTCCGAAGTTCTGTGACACATAACTGTAACTGTAACCACAAGCTTTTCGCATTCTCTTCTAATTTAGCAGACTGTAACTAAATGTGGTGTTATAACTCAATCTTAATACTCGTATCCATTCAAATCATAGTGTACCAAATCTCCATCCAAGGTCCAAAACCCTGAGAGCAAATTTTAGTGGCTGTCTGGGGAAAACCCTTTCACATAGCGTCTGGTTGAGATTAGACAAAAAAAAAAAAAAAAGGGGTCATGCGACATTTATTAACATGAACAAATAATGCATTTACACCGGTGTATTTACAGTCTTGTTTCATTCATCCTTTATAACGGCCTGGTCAGGCTACTAGAATGTTTAGGCCTATTTTGGGAAATACAGTGGAACTAATTAAATTTAAAATACGTTAGAAAATGCCATGGGCAGGAACGAACGAACAAACAAACAAACAAACAAAAATAAATAAGTGAATAAATAAACATTTGAGTGGGATTTTTTTTAAAAAGTGGGTTTAGGCCACTCCTAAATACTGATACCACAAATCCAAATACCGATACAAATACAAATATTTGAAGCAATTAACAGATACAAGTACGTTCTACCATGCTGATGAACGAATTACATAGGTTTAGTAAACATCGTTTTTAAACAGGTCTTTAATTACCATAATAACCCATCAATTGTACCTTTGTGTAAAATTTTTGTCTTTGTGCACTTGCCTGCCAGTGTGCTCTTGGGTTTTAGACTCAACATAAGCCAAAGCTTCATAAATATTTGTTCCTGCATGTTATCAGCCTCAGATTACTTGATGAATAGCCATTAGCATTAAACTCTACAGATCGTATTAATCATCAGTCTAACTACAGTAACATGCTGTCTGGCTTCCAGTATTTATTACAGCCTGATGATCTCAGAAACCACAGAAACACAGCTTATTAACGTCTCACCTCAGCCAGTACTTGTTTCAGCATTCTTCTTATGAAATTACCAAAAACACCACCTTGTATACTGTTTTGTTTTCACTCACTTGATCCCTTAACATTCCAACATGGACTCCTTAAGCTAAATATCAGTGGTGAATATAAATGTTGTCAAACTAGCAAGTTAGGAAATGGATTCTGTGCACGTTCTGATGTGTGGAAGACGTTTTAGAAGTTCTAGAAGTTTTCTAGCTCAGCTCAGCATTAGCTCAGTATTAGCTCAGCATTAACTCAGTATTAGCTCTGCATTAGCTCAGTTTACTTGTCCTGTTAGTATTCATAAAAACAAATGTAAGCAGACTATTATTTTTGTTGGCTTATTATCCTGGAGCCTGCTAGGCTTTCTTACAAACCTGTGTGTCATCAATTTTTAAACTTTCTCCTGGAAACTTCCCCCTGTTTAATTGGTTGTGGAGGATTTTCCAGTATGGACTGGTTGCCACAACACAGACTTTTTCCAGAAATATGCAATTAGGAAATAAGAAGCAGTACTTATTCCCCAGCTAGTGGCTTCTACTAGACAATCACTGTTTATTTTATTTTATTTTTTTCCATATTCTAAATTTTAGTTTCCTTTACACGGTTTAGTTAAGCTATTCAAAGTTTTGACTTATTATATGTTAATGCTTCCACTATGAATTGTTATGAATTGTTACTGATTTTATTAAATATTCTGTGACTGATTTGATGTCATTTTTTTTTAAGCCCCGATAGCTTTAAGTGTTCAACAGAGGTGAGGAAACAGATGGTCGAATGGATAGCTTATTTTCCAAATTTTTCCACACATGCCCTAACATATCTATCACTCTCTAACTAACCATATCAGTTCAATTTTTTTTTTATAGCATAGACATTAGGCAATAGACATTGTCACAAAGCATCTGTACAGAAGTAGATTTATATTTAGATCCCTAATGGGCATAAATACATAAACCTCTAAGTGTAATTTACTCTGAGGCTTGATAGGAAACCACAGATCTAAATTTCTTTTTAGTTCAGGTTGCTCAGGTACATAATAAGATTAAGTTATTGTCACTGCAGAGTTAACATAAAAACACAGAGTCTAATTCTGCAGCTTAACAAATGCCTCAAATTCTGATTGTTAATAGCAGGCAGGCTCTGCAACACTGAACTGACACAAAGGCTGCACTATGTTATAAAGACCGTTGTGTAAACAAAGGTAAACTGCTGAAAGATGTGCGGGTTGAACTACGTGAGCTACCACTGACGTGTTCCGGGTTTAAACAGATTTGGTGAACTCATAGTGTGGCTTATTGACAAGGGTATGCCTAAGTCTGTTCTAAGGTGCATCGCTGTCAAATAAATGAACAAAATCCCTAGAAAGATCAGTGAATTTTCTTTTGGTTGGTTGTTGGTTTGGTTTTTGAGGTTTTTGTTTGACTATTGAATGACTTCATGGAGAAATGATTGTCTTTTTACCACACTTATACTTTTTTTTTTTTTTTTTTTTTTTTTAAGCAAACTGTTACCTTATGGTTCTTTAGGCTTACCAGATATACCCTTTGAGATTATGATGTACCATGCTACTATGTGTGTTCAAGTTATAGGGAGGAATGTCAATTAAAAAACCCACTTGATTTGTATTCGTTTTTAAGTCTTTAATATGTATTTCCTGGATGTTCAGCAGATTGAAAGTATTCTTTGGTCAGCCACTGTTGTCTTTTTGTGGTTGTGGCCTCTTTGAGAATCCAGCCGTATGTTCCCCTCAAGTAGCTTGGATGGGTCTGTACATGCAACGACTGTGATTCCCATGTTGTCATTGTCTAGTTACTTAAGAAATGTTGTGTAAATTGTTTATTTAACCTTTGGGTACTTAATGATGTAATGATCTTAATGCTTGTATGGATCCACAAATAACCAGATTGAGATGACATATAACAAACCATGCTGGAAATCAGTAAGTTTGTTAAGTATAGAAAATTCAGACTCTAGACAATTCTTACAATGTCTAGTGACCCACTATTTTAACCCTAGTTTTAGAGTAAAAACTGAAACTCACCAGACGGCCTGTTAGTTGTAGAAGGGCTGTGAGTTCCACTTGGCATGGTGGGCAGTGGAGCTGGTGGCACTTTGAGGTTTTGATCACTCTGGATCTCGTTGGTTATCTGGTTGTTGCGGTTGTACATATGTGGTTGGTGTGGCTTGTTAATAGGTGGAGAAGGCCTAGGTTGAGGTTGTGGCTGGGGTTGGGGCAGTGGTCTAGGTGCCACCACTGGGGGTCCCCTCTGACACTGTACCTCAAGTAGAGCAATGAGAGCTGACTGATTGTTTGCCAGCGATGACAAATGCTGGTATTTATGTTCCAGATCTTTGTAGCGGTTGGAAAGCTGCAGCAACTCTGAGGTCTGGTTCAGAATCTTGTTCTCCAATTGAGAAAACTCCAGTGCATTGTCTCGCTTGCGGATGATCTCATGGAGAAGCTGCATATAGAGTTGCGTCACGCGAGAGTTCATGTTGCGTGATTCTTTGCGCAAGAGTTTCACCTCATTGACAATACCACCATCCACTTCCACGAGCTGCTGTAGAGTCTCAATCTGCCTCTTCTGCTTGTGGAGCTCAGTGTTAACAAGTTCCAGCTCCTGCTTATTCACCCGATTCTCCAGTACAGCCTCGGGCTCCTTTGAATTAACGCAGATAGCACCTGTGACCTTCTGCTGGGGAACAATGAAGGTATAAGAGCACTTGTCCTGGGCAGGGACTTCTGGGGCCCGGCGGGTGCGTGAACCTGAGAGGAATCCAGGCTCTGGGCCTTCATCACTGTTGTCAAACTCCTGAACTCCAGTGCTACCTTCCAGTAAGGGGAACAGATCACACACCAGGAGCAAAACCATCAAGACCAGTGCAGGGACTTCCATGGTAACACCAACACACACCTAATTGTGCTGTGATTTGCTGTCAGAGATAAGGGAAAGTGTGAGAGATGAGGGGAGGGGAATTAAAGAGTACAGAGAGGAAGAAGAAAAAGCTGTAAAACTGTCAGAAATGTGCAACTAAAGATTTTTTTTTTCCTTGTGAAATGCCAGTACGCATCACTAAGCGCTAAAGATTCAAAATGAGAAACCTGCCTAGCTCCACAGCTGGCACAAAACCTTACATTCTTTAGAGTCTTAAGTAAATTAGGACTTAGATACAATCATTTGAATAAATTGTAAGATCCTCTCATAGCATGTTTTCCAGCTCGACTTGCCTGCACATGCCGCTCTAAACCATATAATACGTCCTACTCTAGATGGGCAATGTGTCACCTTTGCCTGTTTGCTGAGCTATAGACATGCCACAGAGCTTGTTAGCAGCAACATCAGGCTGCTTCTGTTTTTAATGCAGTCTTGGGCACTCCTGGTCTTCAGGGATAGGTTACATTTCAACTGGATAATGGGTCTGTCACATTACTATGTTCCTGTACAGCTGGTGGGGAAAAAGTGAGGAGTGTAGTTGGAAAGTATTGGTTTGTTTGTAGGGATTATGGCATGTCATTTACCTCAGTTTGGAAAGCTCTTGGCGTGATTGGAGATTCCAAAATGAAGCCACATTCTTTAAAGCTTCAGATGAGACAGATTATGATCAGTGTTTGAGGTTCAGCATTTGTTTACTTAGTGGTGGGTCGTTAGACTTAGCAGATAACACGGTCTGAGTTCCTATAATAAGCTAAACTCTCCCACATTCTCATAAGCAGTCCATCCCTGACGTCCTGTTCTACAGCAAGCAGCCCACACAGTGCACCAGATAAGAAGCCTGAATCTAGTTGCTAGGTGATTGGGACTGTTTTTAATGATGTCAGTTGAATTTGTTTGTATGGATGTCTTGGCATTGTTCTGATCTGGCTATCTGCCACTGCAATGAGTGTTTGCAGACGCCACCTCCTATCTTTGACTTCAGGCTTTAACCTCACAGAGAGTGGAAATTCTGATGCAGTCTGCAGTTGAGGCCAAATCACACTTTGTGGCACTTTGATGAAAAGTGCAGATGTTGTTACCTATGATTTCCAAGCAAACCTTACAGCAATCAGACAGTCTGAGACCTAGTCTGTCACTGTTTGACTGCTATAATCCATGCTGGCAGTTATCTGTGATGTTTATCTAAATTTTAAATTGACTCGACAGTGGTTTCTTATTAGGAAAACTGAATCTAGACACATGAATGGAGGTGAATGAGCGGCTTCTAAGAAGGAATAATATGCTGTCATGAGGATTTTAATGGAAAGCTGCTGGTGGATAAGGTTGCAGAACAGTGCTCTACCACACACAGAACTTTCTGTCCGCATCCATGTACACGTAAATACAGAGCTTCACTGAGGTAGCGCTAGGTCATTAAATATTAAAGTGCTTATAAGATTCACTGTCTATAGAGTTTGTATTGGCTTTTGTAAATAGGATATTGTGATATTTTACTCTAGTCAGTATTTTTTTTGTTCACTTTGTTGTGTATTGAACAGCCCGCTGTGTAAGCTTGAGCTGGAAATATCTGTTGTTTTCTCATCTTTCCTGCTCTAGTAATCAAGCCCACCAGTCATCTTGTTCTCACTGATCAAAAGACGGACACTTAGGACCTTAGGCTCTGTTTAGAATCCTCTAGAGAGAAGGATGGGGGAGTGTTCAGTGCTTTTGCTTTTCAACATCTTTGTAAAGTCTTTGTCTTTGTCTTTTGTAAAGTAAAGCCAGAAGTCTAGCTGCCGTCCATGTTTTAAAAGAAAAAAGATTACTATTAAATACAACTACGGATGATTTGGGTTACGAAAAACATATCTGGATAAAAGCAGAGAAAGACAGAATAAAAGACAGATGTATAATTGTAGTGATAACCAGGAATGAAGCTGGGATAACACGTGTCACATGGAAAGTGCACATGCATGATCTGGAGGTGATCTGTGAACTGTGAACTGTGGTGAACTAGATCGTTTATTCTGATCAGCAATTTATCTCCCCCTGACTAGCATTAATGAAATAGAACCATCTCAGGGAGTTTTTCCTTGCCACCGTCGCCCTGCTTGCTCATCAGAGACGTCACACACACCCATTTCACTTTACTTTTGTTTGTGTAAAGCTGCTTTGAGACCAATGACCTTTGTAAAAAAGCGCTATACAAATAAAAATGAATTGAATTGAAATAGAAGCTGACCAAAATGCAGCCACTGGCATATTCAGTTGGTCAGATGGCAATTTAAACCAGTCTCATAATTCATTCTTCCAGAGTTTTTGATCACTGGTTATGAATGCTTTTTTTTTTAAAAAAAAAAAAAAAAAAAAAGATCAGCACTTTATCCTACTGCTAATTGAATTAATGAGATCAAGCACAAAAAAAATTCACTAACAACCACAAATCCTTTATTTAAACAAAGAAAAGAAAAATGGAGAGTTTCTCCACAGTTCCTCCCCTTGTCTGTAAAACAGTTCTCGTAAGAGCCACCCTGATCTCATCAGTTTTTCCACTTTTGTGCTTCAAGGAAAAAAATAATAAGGCATTCCTTTGTGGGAAGTGGATTTCTCATGGGGCACATGGAGGAAATCCCTGACAGAGCTTCTAATAGATGTGTAATGATAGGTTGAACAGTCAACTGGAGGAGAAACTGTTACTTGACCAATGAGAACTCTCATGGCAGTTAGTGTCAGCATTGAGGCAAAAGCCTGTGTTTAACTGTAGATCAGTTGTGGTTTCACTCTCACTTGAACATGTGTGGATTCATGTTTGCTTTGAGGAACATGACCTCTGTGCGTGTGCGTGTGTCTGTGCGTGTGGCTGTGTTTGTGTAGAACCCTTTGTAAACTGTGTGGAGACCCACAAGTGAAGAAACACAATAAAATGAGTCGAGTGTGTCTGTATGTGCGTGCCTGGGGTTGTGTGTCTTCATACACAGTGATGGGGCAGTCTCCCGGCTAGTGAGAAAAAAAACAGAAGAAACGAGGGCAATAGTAGAAAAGGTTTTGTACAGGAATAATTGTCTCATTTCTTCGCCTTCTCCTACATGTACACACACTCGCGTCAGGCAGGTCAGAGTGTGATGGTCTCTCTCTCTTATCAGGCTTTGTAGGCATTTTGGGAAAGGTTCATTTTAAATCTTGCAGTTACAGTAATCAAGAAAAAGATGGTTTAGTGCTTGTGTGTCAAACTAAACCTTTCAGTCTAAATTCCAAACCTTGGTCTCAGGAGTGTCTACAGAACAACCAGGCGACAGAAGAAAATTCTACTAGTCCACTCTGAGGTGTCTGTGCAGCTGTGTTTCTCTTGGTAATTAGAGGGTGAGTGGGCATAACTACTAGTTTTTGCTCTCTCTATCTCTCTCCCCCTTTGTTTCTCACTTTGCTTCCTCTCTCTGTTTCCCCTCTCATTTTAACCTGAGCACGGCATTCCATAAATGCTTTCCTTGCTCATTAGAGCAAAGTGAGATCCCCTTCCTTCCCACACAAACACGTAGAAGCTGATGAGACTCAAACTCCTGACTCAGTGACCTCATACTGTTACCATCACACACACATTCGCTCCAGGTGCACCGTTAACATCTGACTAACTCCATGCACTAATCTGCCATAAACAGGCTTTTTCAGCTTAACAAGAATGTCATTAAACCATCTACTTGCTTAAATGGACAAAATGCTTCATAGCATGTACTCTGTTTTATTTCATACCTGCTTTTGAGACAACATTGTCCTCATTTTTTTTTTTTTTTTTTTTTTTTTTTTTCCAAAAATTTATCCACAAATTATGACAGTCTTTTGTGACTGTAGCAGCTGCATATATCACTGGCTGCATACTTTTTCACTGACACTTATTCAAGTGACAGGATGCTGTTTTTCTGATAAGCCGCAGTGATCATCCTAAAAAACCCCTTATCCAAACAGAGCCCTGGCAAAGTGTACAAAGCTTAATTCAATACTGTCTTCCCCCCTACCTTGGTCTCTCCAACACTGCAGCTGGACAGAGCTTCCTGAGGGATGAAACAGTCCCTCGCAGCATCTTCATCCTGTTCTGTTTCTAACTATGAAGTATCAGAACTCCTTTCTCCCAGGACCTCCTTCATAATCTCTTTTCTCTCTACCTGCTCTGTGTTTAGAGTACTCGTGTCATTATGAGGGGCAAGGATCCGATCCTCATATCAGATCATTTGCCATTACCTTCTGCTTCATTGAATCCTAGGTGACGTGTTAGTGGCTAATTATGCTTTTTTTTCCCCCTCTCTTCTAAATTCTTTTCCCCTCTTTTCCTTCAAATCTGAAGTTGCCAGAGTAGCTGATGCTGTTGAGGACACAACACACACTGGAGGGCACTATTGACACTACTGGCTGACTATGAATAATTTGTTGTGTGTGTGTGTGTTTGTATGTATTTGTGTGTGTGTGTGTGTGGGGGGGGTTATTCCTCATGATAGGAATAATCATTTTGACCTTGTTGAGAAATACTTGGCTGGTCATCAAAAAGAGGTTAAGGGTTAAGGTTATGTATAAGTATAGCATTATTTATCTACGCTCTGTGCACATATGTTTGCAGATATGTACTGAAAAGGTGTGTATTCATTGCAGGGCACATGACTGTGGAATCCCGAATTTCCTCTCATCTGTGACTCACCGTTGGTTTTCATTTGAGCACAGTAGAGCTTAACCCCACAAATTTCAGCTTGTCCCAGTGTTTAATTGTCCTGTGTATGTGACTGAATTTCAGCTTCTAATAGCTCCTAATAGAAGGCAAAGCTTACAAATATTAACAGTGTTTCCAGAATAGCTCAAACCACAAAGTCTGGACATAACTTTGCTTCTTGGTTTTATGCTTCTTGACTTTTGGTTTCAGTAAACACCATGCAAATTAGAAAATAAAAGCAGGTTTTTTTTGTTTGTTTTTTTAAATGTGGCATTGTGGTAAGACAGAAGCAATTATGTTTGCGACTTGTGACCCATTGTCATTTGCAGAGAATGAAGTAAGTGGTAGTCTTACCAGATAATTTCACCTTCTTCAGCAGTAGTACTTCAGTATCCTGCAGACGTATTTAGGAAGATTTACAAAGTCTCTCTGTTAGTCATTACAGCTTTTGATGGTTCCAGGATCCCCCTCACCCTCTCTCCTCTCGCAATCTCTCTCTGTCTGCTCTCGGTGTGTAAATCTCCTGCTGCTTGCTGGTATGTGTCCTAAATGTTAGCGGAGACAGGTCTCTGTTCCCAAGCCTCCAATTAATCAGCTTTGTCTGTTTGCAGACGCTAAGGCTGTCAAAGTCCCACACACTCTACAATCCTTCTTCTGATTTCAAAATTGATTAGATGAGACAAACAACCTGTGGGACATGCAAAGTCCTATGCACTGGAAATGGAAATATGAACCAGTAGCCTTTGATTTAGATCCAAAAATCTTGGTTACAAGACCATGTGAGCTGAACAAGAAGTCCTTGTTTTGTAAATAGATCCTCTAATGTGGGACCCCAGAGGAACCCAGAGCTGTCAGGGAAAAGAGGCTGCCTTCCAAAGAGAACATAAGAGGAAACGACAGTTGGTTTAGATGTTCTCCAGGCTTTCCGTAGCAGAGAAGAGCAGCTGCTTGAAGTTCCTCAGTGCTTTGGGGAGACATGAGAATCCCCCAGGGTCAGCCAGCCTGTGGGTGTGAGAGTGTGAGTGTGTGTCCTGTCACTTTCTCCGAGATGAATACATCACCTCTGTCATGCTAGTGTACATAAGCTCTCTTCAAGTGTATCTGTCTTCCCTAAATGAAAAGCTGTTCTGGTACAGTGTCTCAACAAATAGTAATGTTTGATAGTACCGCCCCTCTTCCTAGTTCCCCGCCTCTTGGCACAACAGCATCTACGAGCAGGATACAAATCCGCCACCCATCAGGTCTCTCTCACTCTTTCTCACTCTCTCTCGCTCGCTCGCTCGCGCTCTCTCTCTCTCACACACACGCACACACATGCACACACAACCCCTCGCCTCTACTCTCTCTGTGGTTATTCCTGTACTGTTGGCTGTCAGCTGTAAGTGCTGAACAAATTTCAAAAACTCCTTCACTCTCAAGTCACAGTGACAAGATTAGAGTTGGTCAGGAATATGAAGATAGCTTTGTAGTGGCAGGTAAAACTATTTTGGGGAGAAATATGCGATATGTGTTAGCAGTGTTATTAGGCTTTGTTAGCTGGCAAATATTTTATACAATTACAATTCAATCCTAAAGTTACCCTCAGTGGTTTGATGGTTCCTTAACGTTCATACAAGTTGCCTCTTTGTTTTGTTTTGTTTTGTTTTGTTTTTTTTTTGTTGTTTTCAATTCTGGCAAATTTGAGGTAATGAGTACTGTTGGTGTATATAGGAAATATACCAAATTCTGTATTTGTCTTTTCGGATTTTCTTCAAAATTCTAAATGTCTTCAGCGTTAATAAAGAGTTAAGGCCCTGAGAGTAGCAGGGCTCATAAATCCTGCAAAGTCTATGCTGGTGCTGTTAAAATCCTTAATTCCCCAAAACACAGGCAGTGAGTTTTAGGGTATTTACAAGCGGCCCCCATCCCCCCTGCGCACCCCCCCCAACCTGAGCAGGCCCACTCATAAAGAGACCTTACTTCATTAGATGTTCCCCAAGCAGACAAACTTGATGGAAACAGCAAGTTCTTTTACACGTACAAAGACATCTGGTTACCTCAACACATTCAGTTTTGGCATATGATCAGTACATTTACAAGCACTTCACCAATCTGATAATGGAAAACTCTGAGTCTATATGAGCCTCTCAAGAATCAGAATTTTTTTTTTTCCCGCCACTAGAGATAGCCATCCAAATAATTATTTTAGGCACATGTTTCTTGTTGCACAGAATTAAAATTTTAGAATAAGCAGTGGTGATGAGGTAAATAAAGTTGAAAATAATTTAAGGTCGAATGATTAAAATGATGTATTACTACATACAGGCAGTACAAAGTATTTTTTTTTTTTTAACTTTCGCATTCAGATTTGTGCTTTCCCAAACAAGGACAGTATCAAAAATGTGCCTGTCTCTAACCTCTAACCAGCTTCCACACTTTGGCACCAGTAACTGTGGAACTTATTTAATTGTTTCTTAGTTTTTGTCCATGGCCATTAGAGTTTATTAGTTATTAGAACTATTATTATTATTATTATTATTAGTTTATTAGAACCTAATAAACTGACAGCACAGTGTATATAGGTCTATATGTATATACTACACAACAATAATGGTTTTATATTGTTTTTAAATGTCAGAAACCGGTGTTTTGGCCATAATTAATTTGGCTGAAGTACATTTTTTTTGGTAATTACCCATGAGTGTCGGTTTCTGACCGCAGGACTGATGTTTAGGAGATTTTTAGTTGATGGACTATTTCTCAAACCAGCAGTGGTACTTAGCAGAGGTGTTTAATCCCAGCAATGCTGCTGCACATGATCCACTTGTACTGAAACGACACATGCTATGTCAGGTGTCACTGTTGTGTTGTGAATGAACCAACGTCCAAATAATATCTAATAAGCTGTAGCCATTGATGGATGGGGCAGATGAGGTGCTGACACATTGTGGATAGCATCAGATGGGCTGCAGCCAGTACGTGTAAACCTGCAAAGTGTAGCGGAACCTGATAAAATGGCCACAGAGTGTGGGTAGACATATGTATCAATCTAGGAATGAACAAGCCGGGCAACATTATCTTTTCCTTTTTGTTTGCTTTGTTTGACTGAACAAATTGACTCATGGATGGTGTAAAGCATGTCTATGCTCCAGAAGCATTGAGAAATCATTTCTGCTACCTCCTGATGTGGCTATAAAGAAGTACCATTTTGTGTGGCAGGTATGTACTGAAGCGCTCTGGTCGCATGGATTAGGAAAATATCTGTGATCCCAAGGTACTTGGAAATAATTATATGCTGCTTCCTGATACGGCTTGCCATAAAGAAGTAGTAAAGTGTTGTGTGGAAAGTATGTACTTGGAGAGCCTTAATAAGATGTGTAGGAAGCTATGCACATCTGCTCTTGAAGTTGTTCTTCTGCTCTGATTGGAGAGATGGAAAAGAACAAAGCCACAATCGGACACAATGCTTAGTGTGGTCAATAGACTTCAGAGAAGAGAAGAAGGATATATTGTGTATTGAGATTTTTATTTGATGGTGCACTTCCAAATTATAGCATCTAAGAAAATTGACAGAATACCTCTTAAGATGTCTTACTTAAAGAAGAACTGGCAAGGTCAAACCTACACAGCAACTAAGAGGTCTTTTATATGGTAACCTCCTTGAAGTAACCTTTTTTTTTTTTTTTAACATGATCAGAGCTGTTCGTTGGATGATGCAAGTTATCCATGTGTAAGTGGTAGGAAGAATGGTACCATGCACCAGCCAGTCATGTGAATTACTTAGACAGAGTGAACTGCACAGAGTGTTTTACCATCAACCACTGCTCTACCACCAACCATCAACCAATTAGCACGTTGTTCTTTTAAAAATGAGAAATTCTTGTGTTGTCTTCTGTGTTTTTCATACTCTACTACCTCCCCAACAGGGGACTGATCATACCCTTAGTCCCTGAACCAGTGAACCCGTATAAGGATGCATTTATTGATGGGGACTTCAAAGCACTTCTGTAAATCACTCGAGATAAGGGCGTCTGCCAAATGTCGTAATTGTAAACCACTGCTCTACCCTCTAGCTTACTTATCTTTCCATTGCTAACTGAAAACCTGTTCAGGGCCAATAGCAAAAAAATAATAATAATAATTTGCAGTAAAATATGGTAGCAAGTGTAACCACTGATGATGCCAACACTTTTCTAAATATAGAACTGATCTGTGGCAAATTTTACACGTCTCATCATTACATGCTTTTAAAGTAAAATGACCTCCCATAAGCTACAAATATACACTACATGGCCAAAGGTTTGTGGACACATGACCATCACACCCACATGTGGGTCTTTCGCAAACTATTGCCACAAAGTCGGAAGCACACAATTGTATAGGATGACTTTGTATGCTAAAATTTCCCTTCACTGGAACTTAAGGCCCCGAGCATGTTCCAGCACAACAATGTGTACACAGTGAGATCCATGAAGAAGAAGAAGCCTTTATTTGTCACGTATACAACACAGTGAAATTCTTTTCTTTGCATGTCCCAGCTTGTTATAAAGCTGGGGTCAGAGTGCAGGGTCAGCCATGATACAGCACCCCTGGAGCAGATCAGGGTTAAAGGCCTCGCTTAAGGGTCCAACAGGAGCAGCTTGGCAGTACTGGGGCTTGAACCCCCCGACCTACTGATCAGTAACCCGGAGCCTTATTCACTGAGCCACCACTGAAGACCTGGTTTGTCAAGTTTGGAGTTAAAGATCTTGAGTGGCCCACACAAAGTCCTGACCTCAACCCCACTGAACACCTTTGGGATGTTTTGGAATGCCGACTGTGGCCCAGACCTTCTCTTCCCAACATCAGTGCCTGACCTCACTATTACTCTTGTGGCAGAATGGACAAATCCCCACAACCATGCTCCACCATCTAGTGGAAAGCCTTCCCATAAGAGTGGAGGTTATTATAACAACAGGGGACTAAATCTGGAATGGGATGTTCAAAAAGCACATGTGGTGGTGGTGATCAGGTGTTCACTAACTTTTGGCCATATAGTGTATGTACTTGTTGACATTTTATTTCATTACATTTCACAAGAACAGTACAGTTGAATCGCATAGGATTGCAGGACCTTTTACATTTTTATTTAGCTGTACTTGTCCCTTGATTTTTTTTAAGATACTGTAACTTTAGTGAACCTATATTTTAAAATTAATCATAAATATGTGTTGCATTAGGCATCGGAAAATGAACTATGAAATAATAATAGGAATATTATAACTGTATACTTGACAAATGAATGATAAAAAAAAAAACCTTAACCATTTATTCTTTCTGTTAATCTAACAAGTGGCAAATGTAGAGTTGATATTCAATTCAGTAGTAAGGACTGAAAGTTACTGACATTTTTTTTGTTCAAAGGTTCCATCTCCATTCGATTATAAGGAAGTATGCTTTGGTTTTTATATAAGTATATATAAGTTAATAACAAACTCCATTCAAAATATTTCAGTGAAATTTTATTTAAACACTCGCCAAAAGGAAGGAGATGCCATGCTGAAGCTTTTGTCAGTTAAGAATTTAGGAAGGCATCAGGTGATTTCTTGCTAAAACTTGTTTATCATTACAGAAATGTTTTCCATGGTATAATTCTACGAGCATGTAAACTGACCTCATGTAGGAAGAGTATCCTTTTTCCTGAACCCTGAACCTCTTGTGATTGCCTGATCATGCATGAGGCTGCAGGCACATGCCTCAAATTTTCCATTCTTGGAAAAAGTTAGAATACAACATCATAGATTTTTCTCTCCTCTTTTATTAATTTTTTTAAAAATAGGTTTTAATTAATTATATTTTGGTTTGTTTATTTTATTTTACCTTATTGTCTTATTTTATCTTATAGTTCCATTATGCAACATTGTCCTTTATGTCTATGTAATGGTCCATCTTGTGTTTAAAACATTGACATGACATTTCCCTTGTCATGCTGTTATGGGTTTGAAGTATCGCTCAGAGCAGCATGAAGTAGGCACCTGTTTTAAGTATTGTTGTCATTATATCCTCTAATCTTCCTCCATTTACAGTGTTTTGATGTCTCCCTGAGAGCTTGGTCTGGGTCATAAAGCTGCAGTACTTTTTCCACAGATCAGATTAGTGGCGACGCAGAGACTGCCAAACGAAAGAGTCTGATTATAGCTAAACAAAACAAGGGAAAATCAGTGACATCATTTAAGCTGTGAGGTCAAGTGTTACTGGCTAGTATGAACCACGTCTTTGTGGTGTTACGCACATTGTAAGACTCGCATTCATGACAAACAGATCTTGAGACTTTCTCCCCAACAAACATACACACAATTTCCATATTTTCATAATGCCTGAATAGGTACACACCCATTAGATATATTTTGTACTTGAAGTAGAAACGCAGGCACTGGACAAAAGCATCTGGTGAGTGAATGAGTGTTAATGTATTATTTACTAAAAGCGGTAGCTATGACAACACACAATACATAATTGAGTCACCAGTGAGTAACAGCACTGTTTCTTTGACATGTACATACACGTTAAACTAGAGCATGTTTCTTCCACTGTGGCGTTTACCATCATTCCTTATGATGATTTGGAGTGTGTGAGAACCCCAGATAAAATCTATTCATTCTGCACCTGCATGCCTGTAGTTACTGTGAAAAAGAAAGGAGTAGGATTTTTTTATACGTTGGTGTTAGGGTATAAAGATATATGTGGGTCTGTGTGTGTCACCTTGTCATGGTGGAGAGATTTGTGTTCCAATAGACTTTATACAGATGAAAATGAGATTCTACCAGCCTTATCTCTTGAAAATCAGCAGCTCGATATGTAATTGCTTGCCTAGAAAAGGCAACCTAACCATTATCTGATCCTTCCACTCTTGGGAGGCTAAGTATAGCATCATTTTTTCCCTTGATGTTCACACACTACTTGATGCTCAAGATAAGAAGACAGGGCCTGTCAGGGCCAAGTGTCTCAAGACTCTACCTCATGCTCCTGCAGTATAGTGGCTGAGAGTCTCCAGAGAATGACACCCCTCTAGCCAGACTAGTTAGTGGGCAAAGCTGGAGTACATCTATGTATCCTTACTCAACGAAAGAAACCACTCAAATCCATCTATACTTGATACACTTCCAGGCTTTCCATCAGTTAGCTCACTTGATGAACCCTGACAGACATCCAGTCACCAAAAGGAGATCTGAAGGACAATAGGCTCGGCTGAGATCCTAAAAAATGGGAGTGTACCTTCTCAGAAGATTTTGCAATTTGACAAAAACCTCTGGCACAATAAGACCATCCCTAAAGATCTGTGTGACTGTAACATAGTCACCACTTACAAGAGAAAGAGGCACATGGAACATGCAGTAACATGTCCTGTCACATTATTTGCTGTTTTCCTTGGTAACTCATAGAGGACATTCCTTCAGGGGCAGTGTGATCTCCAGCACACTAAACATGATATTTGACGTGGTTACACACTTTTATTGTCATACATTGTGAAAGCATGTTAGTTGCACTATATAGTTATTCTTAATGTTGTTTCAGGTGTTATAGGTGGTAAGTGGTCAACAGTCGTCCTTCTGTAAATGTAGAGGTGAAGCAAAGGTGACTAAGTGATCTCAAACCCGGCCCAAATACCTCCAGACATATCCTGATGCTATGCAACTTGCCGAGGATACAATGTTCAGAGCAAGTTGCATAGCATCAGGATATGTCTAGAGGTATTTGGGCCAGGTTTGAGATCACTTAGGCCAGTAGTCACTGGCCTACTTCTGTACTCACTCTATCTCCCTCACTCACACATCGCAGTGTGCGCATCCTAGAGCATATGGGTGGGTCCTCCACCACTATTACTGTCTCCTCACAACAAATCATAATCAACTGTAATGCGGTCAGTGCGCCTCTCCTCCTTTCACCTCTCATTGCCAGCAAACACACCACTGCATTAAAAATATAATAGGAAGAGGTCCAGGTCACAGTGTTAGAAAGGTTGGGAAACCTATTGTAACAAGCTGATAAAGAGGTTTTTTTAAAAAGCAATGCTACCATTTTGCATATTCTCCACATCAAGGATGTTCTCATACAAAGGTGCCAGAGTTTCCATATGCCTGCTCCTTAACTGTCCAGTTTCGGTGAACCTGTGCACACAGTGTAGCCTCAGATTCCTGTTCTTGGCTGATGGGAGTGGAACCTGATATGGTCGTCTTCTGTTGAAGTCCATGAGCCAAGGTTCGACGTGTCATGCATTCTGAAATGCATTTTTTTCTCACCATAGTAGTTATTGCTTATTAAGTGTGGTTATTTGAGTTACTGTAGCATTCCTGTCAGCTCGAACTAGTCTGGCCATTCTCCTCTGATCTCTCTCATCAACAAGGCGTTTCTGTCCACAGAACTGGCACTCACTGGGTGTTTTTTGTTTTCTGCACCATTCTGTGTAAAATCTGGAGACTCTTGTGTGTGGAAAATTCCAGGAGATCAGCAGTTTCTGAAATACTCAGACCAGCTTATCTGGCATCAACAACCATGCCACGGTTAAAGTCACCGAGATCACATTTTTTCGCCATCCCGATGTTTGATGTGAACATTAACGGAAGCTCCTGACCTGCCGCCACACGATTGGCTCATTGTATAACTGCATGAATGGGCATGTGTAAAGGTGTTCCTATTAAAGTGGTCAGTCAGTTTATCTATGCGCGCACACACACATGCAGTGATATTTTACCGATTTTAAAGCTTAGAAATGAATAAATTCTGAGAAACCCGATACTCCACCTTATACTGAAATGTTTAACTGGTAGGGTAAGGACGTGTCAAGAGAGGATTCATGAACTTAAAATGACTCGACCGTTCTTAACAGATTCACTCAATCTGTTATCAGCAACAAATCACCTCATTCCTTCTCTGATTTTTCTGTTAGCAGATATTGGATAAGACTTCTGCCAAAGTACTTTGAATGTTTTCCCTTCCCTTAAAAATGCCATTCAACTGCCAATAGCACTTACTTAAGCGTCTCAGAGGAAAAATGGACACGTCAGCTTGGTCTAACACTCCGAGGGGAAAAAAAAAAAAAAGATTTTCATTATACCATTAAATGGATTCCCTTGAACGTTGGAAAAATAGCAGGCTCATATTCATTTTCCATTATCCTTTTGATTTTTTTCTGGTATGTCAATCACAATGCAAAACCTAGTGGCGTACGCATTTAGTTCTGTCAAGCTGCCAACACTGGGTGAAGAGGCTCAGTAGCATTTGCCCACTTTACTTCAGAAAGTTTGTGCTGTATGCTCCTGGATCTTAATGTCTCACCAAAAAAAAAAAAAAAAGGGTATATATTTTAAAGTCACTTTGGGAGGGAAAAAATACAGCAGTAAATCATAGTTGGCACTGACGTTCACATTCACACTGTTTCTTGGTTCCAGCTGTGGAGCCTCACAGAACAAGGTGTGCTTTGTTCATCCATGTTTTGGTTCAGGTCTACTGGTTTTAATGGGCTGAACCAAAGGACAGTGATCGGAGTAGTGTGAGCAACAAGCTGAGCATCAAGTAGAACTTATTCATGACTTTGAATCGTGCTTCACTGCAGAAATTAAAGGCAACAGCAGGATTCCTTTAGAGAAAAAAGGTTCAATACTGACAGCTATAAAGTTCTTTGGAGAATGATATTGTGAGAGGAAAGCAATTTCTCCTATCGTTTAAATTGAATTAAAAAATTGTCATTTTTGTGTGTATTGTTTATTGTATAGAAATATTGTGCTCATTTTTGTAAAGTCTGACAAAGGTGGTGTAGTGGGCTCTGGATAACTGCAATAAATGCAAAATAGCAAAAGGGTATTCTTTTCTTTCTTTTTTTTTTCATTCTTTTATTGTGATGAAACCGTTTGTCAGCTAAGCCTTTCCTGTTTTATTTATGGCTATGATGGCTAGATCCTAACAGAGCATAACCCTTATTCTCCTTCTGTAAAAGTATTGTAAAAAATTCTGTTCCACAGATGGGTAATTCAGAGCTGACAGCATAGTTTCAATAAAATTATGTAAGAAGTAATAAGTCTTGTTAATATGAATTCATAAGGTGTGGTAGCTTGTTTTTGAAGCTCTCCATGTGTTCTGTGAAACAACGCCTTACCCAGTGAAGGGCAAGGATGAGATCTCAGTGACACGTGTAAAATGTGAGCACCATGTGTGCAGAGAGCACCAGCATGGCGTATGTCATTCTTCAGTGGAATGGATGACTTATTCAGCTTTTCCTTTTGGGGGGGGCTCACTTTTAGAAAAAGAAAATCACAAAAAAGAACGAAAAAGTCACAGCAGAAGCCGAATGCTCTCTCATAAATCATTGCCCATTTTGCTGCGCTGTCAGCCCTCACATTTTTTGGTCACTTTAAGATTTGTCTTTGTGTCAAATTATTACTTGAAATCTTTTAAATGTAAGAAACAGACGGGCTGCAGAGATCATCTGGCATTGTGCTACATTTGAGTCATCTAGACTATACAGTATACTGTAAGTAATGCAATCCAGAGTGTTAGATGTGATGTGGCTGCTGAATTTATTCTCATCTGACTTTTTTATTATGAAGGACTGCAGCTTTGAGGATATCAGCCAAAGTTTGTGTTTTTAACAAAATATTAGGCCAGGTCGAAGATCAGTCCCATATAAAGTCACATCCTGTCTGCACAAGCAGCCCATGGGAAAGAGAAGGTGCCAAAAAAGTAAATTCATGATCATTCAATAGATAGTTTTTTTGTTTTTCTTCATATATCCGCAATAAAAACTGCAATAAAAATGTAATAGGGGTCTAGTATATTGGGAGTATATTCATGCATGAACAGTCCTAGTTGTATTTATCACATTACTCAGTGCAAATTTAGTTTAATTGTATTTCAACATATTTTGGTTACATCAAACCAAACACTGGCACTGGACTTACTGCTCAGCACGGGAGCCAAGATCACCCAAGAAAAGTGTGCTTAAGTCCAAGGTCAGAATCATACATAACTGAGCGATACCTCTGTGCAATTCTAGTGTAAATTCTAAATGGTGCTCAAGTCCATAGTTACGTATAGCGAAATGCTGAATGTCAGTATTAAATCTTCACTATGTGCGCTTAACTCAACTCCGAATAAAACTCTGTTTTCTCTTCAGACTTGCTATCATCAATGGTTTAGCCGAAAACTAGCCTGAAACTATTCAATGTTAGAGATTTTTTTTTAAATATTTTGTTACGTAATGCACGGTATTCGATATTATGACCTTGTTTCTCATGAAAACATCAAGGTTGTCTGGGATTTTACTTTCAGAGACAAAAGAACCATAGCACATTCTCCAAGAAGCCTAGAACATCCTACACTATGAAGTATGTGGACGCCTGACCATCACACCCATGTGGTTCTTCCCCAGACTGTTG
This sequence comes from Pangasius sanitwongsei, assembly GCA_037576675.1. Lineage (NCBI taxonomy): Eukaryota > Metazoa > Chordata > Actinopteri > Siluriformes > Pangasiidae > Pangasius > Pangasius sanitwongsei. Next base: position 17,909,173 of record CM075010.1, read on the forward strand.
CCACAAAGTTGGAAGCACACAATTGTCTAGAATGTTTTTGTATGCTGTAATCTGAGGACTTCCCTTCACTATAACTAAGGGACCCAAATCTGTTCCAACATGACAGTGCCCCTGAGCACTAATCAAGCTCCATCAAGACACGAGGCCTCATTTATCAATCTTTTAGTAACGTTGTGTGCAAGTGTTTGTGTAGGCCAAACTGAAATAAACCTTTCCGCCAGATTTACAAAAGTTTCGGAAAGGCTGATTTTCTTTGTACTTGTGTGCGTATGTTGATCACCTGTTACTTGCAAAGCGCATTCCTAACTCATGCATTTAGTGGCAACCACAAAACTCCATAAAACTTTAAGTTCACAGACAGATAGGAGCAGGAAGTTTACAATCAGGGGAAAGGCTGCAAGGCAGAAGTGGAAGTTATTTTGACTCACTTCTGTGCCAGTAAAAATATTTATTAAAATATAATAAGAATAATGGTGTGTGCGCGCTAAGTATTGAGTGCTTGACTTCACTAATGCTCTTGTAGCTGACTGGAAGAGATTGATAGATGATTTTGGGATAGGATGTTCTGCAAGATCATACGAGTGTGACATGAGGTGTCCACATAGTGTACTAGTCAGTTTCCTTAGAAAACTTCTTTAGTTTTCTTTAGTTAGTTTAAAAGAACAACGGCTAATTATGATTTAATTGGTAATATGGTTGTTTTACTGTTTACGGCTCAATATAGTAATTATTTTATTACTTTGATAATGTGATAAATTCTTCTTTGATTTATGACTAAGCTCCTTACGGCAAAACATTTGAGATGTAAATGTTTAAAACAGCCCAGTTTTTAGAGATACTATAAACACGTTTTTTTTAAAGGGAAATGTCAAAGGCTTATTAAGTAGTTGGGTTTCGCACATTGCTCTAGCTGTTTCCCCTCAGTAATTTCTGACCTGACAAGTAACTTATGATAGCATTCGTTACACAAACTCGGACAAATTTGCACGCCTGTTGCTGGGACTAAGAAATCATGCAGCTGTTAAAAGGATTGAGCTGACTTTTGATTTTATTTCCAAGTTAAACTCATACGTTGTGTGTTTATGGGACTCATTCAGAAGGTACTTTTTGTCTTGTTCTCATTCTCTGGATGATTCCCTTAATGACCCTGGCATCCTACTGTTTTATGAGAATTGTGAATCAGTTGCTGTCATCAGTCCTTCTGTGAGAATTGCTGAGAGCCGTGAACAATTTAAGGTGATAGACCTTGCCAATTATCAACATTTGTCTGAGAAAGTATCTATTTCAAACTTCTTCCTTTCCAAAAGTGAATTATTATTATCAGGACATTTGAGTGCTATGGAAAAACCAGGAGCTGGGAATCACTGTAGTGCAGTGAATAACACAAATCCAATACCTCACTGTGGACCCCTACCTTGTTAGTGCTTTCCATGTTCTTAAAACTGAGTAATATCTTCCACGTTAAAGCAGCTGGCTGTTCAGACTTTTTTTTTTCTTCAGGAGTTGCAGAACCAGAGAAGCCACAAAAAGAGGGCTCTTTTTTATGTATGGTCTAATGTGCTAAAAAACACATCTGGTTTTTAAATGTTGCTGACTAGCTGAACAATATTTCCACAGACGTCTCAGCAGCACATTTAAACACTTTTTATTTCCTTCTGAACGAATGTTTCCTGTACTCGAGATGAAATGGGTTGTAAATTTGGTGCAGTCAGAATGAATCCTTTGTGATATTTCTGACAAATCTTTGACAAAACCATGAGCATGATAAAACGATAGTTGTATTCCAAACCTTCCGTCAGCTAAAGAAGGCTGTTCATAAGACTTTAGTGTGGCCTTCTTTAGAAAGTTCTTTAGATGTGTTTCCCCAGTGAGAGACTAAATCAATTATATATTGTGGAATATACATTCAGCTCAACTCCTAGAGAGAAGTTCTTCTACAAAACATTCAACAAACAAGGAAAATCCAGCACAGCATAGAGGTTCATAATTGTCAGCCTCAGAGAGACTATGTTGGGTACAAAGCTGTGTACTTGGGTGAGGAGATATGGAAAATCCACTTTCTCTACAGAAACTCATGAGGTCATTGTTTTGGCAAGAATCTACAGAGCTGAACAGTAGCATTAACCATGTCCAGTGAGCTACATTACCTTCTTCCTTCCAAACCACAACAGAATATCACTTTTTTTTTTTCTTTTTTTTTCCTTTTTTTTTTAAAATAACATTTGTAATGTGGCCATTTAGTACATCCGCATGGCACAGTGACCTAATGTGTGCGATAACTAGACCTGATTTATGCATTTATTGATGAGATGAGTTTCTTGTAATCCTCTTTAAAGTTAAACATGCTATTCATTAGGCATATATTAGGAAGAAAGCCACAGTTACGTCACTGTTGATTGCCATGTGACTGATGTTCTCGTCGCCTCTAACAACCTCTGACGTCTCCTCTAACAACCAAAAGCAGAATGTTTAAAAAACAGACGAAAGCTGAAACTATAACGTTAAGCCTACACATCTAAAGAAACTTTTCATTAGCTTGCATTGTGTCCAGCTGGCACCATGTTCACACTTTGTCTGATTCCTTCTGTTGGTTTAAATGCAGAAAGAGGTAGACTTTTTCATTTTTACAGACCTGTGCTGAAGTGGCTCAGCTAGCTGTGTCTTTCTTCATTATGTCCAGGGATTCCTGCTGAGCAAATTTAGCTGTAATTATTTAAGAAGCTTTACTTTCCCAGTGGTTTCTCCTGATTGACTATATTATACAGGAATCCAAAAAGTCCAGAACCAATGGGAAAATGTTGAGCAAATATGTCAATCCAAATATGTTAAGCAAAAACATGATACAGCAGTTGAGAAAATGCATAGAGCGTAAGGGTATGTACATGTTAAAACCAGTGAGAGGTGAAGTGAATAACATTGATTGTTACAATGTCACCTGTCGAGGGGTGGGATATATTAGGCAGCAAGTGAGCAGCCAGTTCTCAAAGTTGTTGTGTTGGAAGCAGGAAAAATAGCCAACTGTAGGGATCTGAGCGACTTTGACAAGGGCCAAAGCATCTCCAAAATGGCAGGTCTTGTGTTCCTGGTATGCAGTGGTTAGTACCTATCAAAAGTGATCCAAGGAAGAACAATCGGTGAACTAGCGACAGGGTCATGGACGCCCAAGGCTCACTGATGCGCATTGGGAGCGAAGGCTAACCCGTCTGTTCCAATCCCACAGAAGAGCTGCTGTAGCAAAATGGCTGAAAAAGTTAATGCTGAAAGCACCAAAAGTCCCTCTAATGGGCACGTGAGCATCAGAACTGGACCATGGAGCAAAGGAAAAAGGTGGCCTGGTCTGATGAATCATGTTTTCTTTTACATCACATGGAAAGCCAGGTGCGTGTGTGTCGCTTACCATCCGGAAGAGATGGCACCAGGATGCACTTTGGGAAGAAGGCAAGCCAGTGGAGGCAGTGTGATGCTCTGGGCAATGTTCTGCTGGGAAACCTTGGGTCCTGGCATT
>CM075010.1:17912777-17930464 GCA_037576675.1 Pangasius sanitwongsei
AATGGCTGTAATTCCTAAATGGTAAATGCCATATTTTTGTGGAACCTCTTAAAATAAAGCCGAAAGTCTACACTTCGGTCAACTTCTTGATTGTTTTATTTCAAATCGATTGTGGTGGTGTATAAAGGCAAAATCACAAAAACTGTCATTGTCCAAATACTTCCAGACTTGACTGGAGATGTTGCTTCGACATGTACCACCTACGTAAACATTGTTGCAGACCAAGTAACGGTATTGGCAACGGTATTCCCTATTGGCAGTAGCCTATTTCATCAGGAAAATGCGCCCTGCCACATTGCAAAAATTGTTCAGGAATGGTTTGAGAAACTTGATCAAGTTGACAAAGTTGTTGACTTGGCCTCCAAATTCCCCAGATCTCGGATCATACTCATCGAGCATCTGTGGGATGTGCTGGACAAGCAAGTCTGATCCATGGAGGCCCCACCTCGCAACTTACCAGACTTAAAGAATCTGCTGCTAACCATGACAGCTACCACAGCACACCTTCAGAGGTCATGTGGAGTCCATGCCTTGACAGGACAGAGCTGTTTTGGTGGCATAAGAGGAACCAACACAATATTAGGCAGGTGGTTTTAATGTTATGGCTGATCAGTGTATATTGTAAGTAATAAATGCAAAATTAAGTATAGGTAGTTTTACAATCCTGACTTTGACACCCTGTATCATATATCATATGCCATAACGTAGTTGACTGCTTGAATCTGATTGGTTGTAAGATGTGCATTATTTTCATATTTTCAACAGCACAGGTAGTTCCAGCTTGTAATATGAACAACAGGCTAATATTAATGTGCTCGTCCTAATACGTTATAGTCTCTGTAGGAACAGCTCATACACAGGGACTGATGGACTCTCCAAATAAGACAAATAGGAAAATTATCTGAAAACGATGTTTAAAATGTTTTGTGCTATTTTAGATCTATGGTGCATTCCAAAACTGCAAGCTTCAGCAAAATAATTTCAGACATTTACAAATTATTTATGAATTATTATCCTGTACATTTTATTATTTCCAGTTGGTCTCGCAGCGCCATTTCTCTTGTTCACTCTCTCAGAAAGACGATTACGTAAGCCTGTCTGTCAAACTTTCCATAGAGGCTGAAAGAATGTGTGCTTATTCCAGTCTTTCTTTTCCTGTCCTCAAAGCCCCTTGCAAAAAGGGTATACACCTTATTACGCAGTACGGCTGTCTTTAAATTCCATCAGCAAATTCAAACACTCTGTCTGGGAAAGGTCATGCTCTGCTAGCGTAAGCCCAAACCTACGATAACTGCATGAATGAGACTAAAACGTTGCAGGTTTTGGCAGTGACAGCTTGAGATTTTACAGATAAGCACGGTTTAAGTCAGATGGAAGTGTTTCCCTAACCCTGTTATGTTCTTTGTCAGCCCTGTGTTGTAGTTTCACTATTTGTGTATTAAACACCTCTATCTGTATTCAGTTTGTCAGTTCAACTTGATTATGAATGATTTTTTTTTTTTCTGGCTGTGTTGCATTATGAAGTCACTTCAGTAATATTTCCGTCTCTGAATGGAGTTTAGTTAATAAAATCAGTTTTACACGCCCTGATCCAATCAGCCATTGGCTGCAGTATACAATCAAATATACAAAACACCAGCGTGTATATATGCATGTAAAATGTGCAGTTTAAGTCAGATGGAAGTGTTTACCTAACCCTCTTATAATTGTTTTCAGCCCTTCTTTTGCTGTAGTTCCAGTATTTGTGCAGGATCTCAATTTGTAAAGTGCTCACAAGTGAGAAACTGGAGAATGTAGGTAGTGTTTATCTTTTAGTGGCAGGAACTAATGTTAAGGTTTTGACCATGCACTATGAATGGCACAGAGGCAAATGTTCTGTGCTTGTGTTTTTCGCATTAACTCCCTATTGCTGTAGAACCCAGGGGTCCCTGCCAGGTGGAAATGCCCCGGGATTTTCCTGCACCAGCATCTTGCATGAACTCATACGACTGGAATGATGATTTTCAGCCACCTCCTAGGTCAAGGTCTCAGCACTCCCTCCATCTGTTTGTTGAGAGATGAACATCTATCCATTCAGACTCAGTGGACCATGTAATTAAAAGCTTGTGGTTAAACACTGCCACCGATACACACATCGAAGTGCTGCTCAGCCTCAGATTTTCTTTTCATTTCACTATAGTTATCTTGAGCTTGTTTACCATGATTAATAAAGACACTTGGACAGAGTGACTGTTCCATACAGAGTTAGGGGAGGACCTGAAATATCTGAGCATGCCTTTACAGACTGAGGAACATTATTGTTACTCCTAACCCTTGTTAGCTGCTGGTGATTGAACAGTAGAACAATGTGGCTCTACCAGAGCTTAAAAAACACTTCCTTCTCACTCTCTTTATTCACTTTTTTTTTTTTTTTTTTTTTTTTTTTTTTTTTTTTTACTTTTAAATGTATTAGTATATAAAGCACATTTAACATTGTCTTTAAGCAGCCTGGATTCCTTTTCTAAACTTATGCCATATTCCTCCAGTTTTTGTGCCTTGTGTTAATATTAAACTTAAACACTTAGGCCTTTAACATTACTGCAGTGGTCCTGATGATTCCAACTTGCAGCTTTGAGCTTATAAAGCATAAACAATACAAACATCAAGGCCAACCATTCAGGTACCAGATTTAGTAATTCAGATCTGTTTCTGTTGATCAAATTAATTATGAACAGAAATACTTGTCTCTGCCAAATTAGTATGTGCTGATTTTCAAGGGATAGATTTCACTGCATGGTAAATGTTTATATGAAATGTCCCTCTTATTTATGCATTCTAAATTTGTAACCGGGCTTCTGAACATTTATTGCCAAGTGTCCTTTCTATCCGTGTCTGGATGCAAAGCAGTCACATGTGATCAGATTACTCAGATTGTTATTAATACATCACAGCTGATGGACATCAGTCACTAGGCTTTTTAAGACATGTCTTCAGATCCAAGCTACTTTTGCCAGAGACATTTGTTAACACAACCCTGTTGTAAGACCCTCTACTCTAAGCATTTCTATATGAGTAAATGGACAGTAATTAATGTGAAAATCTTTCAGTTTATTTTACCATAAAGTTTGGTCCAGTGTAAATGTATTTATAGTAAGTTTGCTTTGATCAGACTTGAGGGTAAATATATGTTGTATATTTGTCGTGGCATAAGCCTTCAAGTCAGTAAATGTACTTTCTTTCCTAGTCCATGGGTCATCGGTATACTCACTTCCATAAAGACCATCCATTTATTTTACATTGTTTCATAAGCCTCAGTTTGTGTTTTTGATTCTGTGTGTGAGTGGGCGTGTTGGGCGATGTTTTTCAAGTTATGTCACCAGGAACAAGCCTGATTCTTTGTGACTCATTTGTTGGCTAGCCACTTTAATAAATCAAACCGGCCTGAAATGCTTTTCTAGTGTGTAAAACAATTGTCAGCAATTATGTGTTATAAACTTCTGTCATATTTCACTCCTGGCATACTGTCGATGTATTTATTCCACTGATTTACTTAATGACACAAATATGTCTAAGGATTTGTTTACAGTCTTTCCTGTGAGTCAGCCAGACACTAGTAACAGACATGTACTTTCAGCTTTTTCCATACAATACATGCCGAGTTGCATGCATTTTTCCCACTTAATTGAATTCAAAACCTAATTTTTATAGGATGATGAAAATTTTATGTCTATATCGTGGGTGGTCCTATTCTTCTTTTGACTCTGAAAAAAAATATTTATGTAATTGATCTGTAAGAGCTTTTTATAGTGCATGGAGCCATCCTCTGACCTCCCTACCACACACACACACACGTCTATTTCTGTCACCTTAAAGGACAACTTAAATGTTAACCATTAGTTTACAACTGTATTTTATAATAGCTGCTCTCCTTGATTTTTGATTCCTTATTAATTCAGTGGCCAAGTGTTTAAAAACTTCCCTATCAACATATTTTAAGTTACTGTATTAGAAAACAGGAAGGCAGACATTTTTTCCCTAAAGGTATGATGTGTTATCAATGTTCTAAACATTGATTCTATTCAGCAGGGTTAGTCAGTCAGGATGATTATATTTCGCCCCTCCTAATTGCCAGGGGCATTAAGAATCACCTGGATACCTTCTTGTGCTTGTGGGAATGCAGGCCAAGACATTTACATTTACGGCATTTAGAGGCCGTCCTTATCCAGAGCGACTTACATTTATCTCATTTATACACCGGAGCAGTTGAGGGTTAAGGGCCTTGCTCAAGGGCCCAGCAGTGGCAGCTTGGCGGTGCTGGGGATTGAACTTATGACCTTCTGATCATTAGTCCAACGTCTTAACCACTGAGCTACCACTGCCCTGACCAAGACCTTCCAACAAGGTCACAAAGTGACCAGATGACGTAGTATTTGATATAAATACCATAGTCATATGGCCATCACTTTCTTCTTCTGACCTTATACACGTCAGAGTTCATGTACACCTTGGCGATATCAGCATAGCAGCTTAGATTTCTATCCTCCCCTATCATCTCCTTTCATCTCCTATCATCTCCTATCATCTCTTCAGGCTGCCATCCGGAGCTCTGTGGCTACTATCTTGAGTTGGGTTCCCTCGTTAGTTTGAATCATCCACGAGTAAACTACAAACTCTTCTGTTGCTCAGTACAGTGCTCACCTCTCAGTCCCTCAGTAAGTGTGCCTTCCCATTTCACGTTGCCTGCTATCTGGCAACCTGCTAGCCTGTAAATATGTGCTCCTAGCATGGTTAAGCAGTTCTCCTTCTCCATACCACACTCTCCACCACTGATCTTGTGAAGGTGGCTAGACTCAACTAACATGCATACAGGGGCTTGGGTTGGGCCTCCCTCCATTCCTCTTATCTCCGTCAAGTGGGGCCCTGAACACATTGCCTCAGTCCCTCAGTCCCAACACTGCATCATCTTAATGATTAGCAGGCCTGTATCTAAGCATTGCTAGCATGTTGAGATGCTGCTCCTAGTTAGCTTGCTACATCAGCCGGATTGCTAACATGATGCTAGAGCGGAGTTTTCTCCACTAACACCTTTTTTCTCCCCACTGTTGTTTTTCTGTCTTAGCAATTCATACCATAGGTTCTACATCCCCTGTAAAGACTAGGTTTCAATCATTTGGCATATTTGACTGTTTTTTTTATTTCCCCAAAGTGACATGCGCTCCTTGTCGTTAGCCACCAAGTTAGCTGGTTTCCACTATAAGCCATGCTACAGGATTCATGCTTGTGCAACCAGTGTCTAAGCTCCCTGGAAGCTGAGGAAGAACAATAGCCATGTGTCACTGCCTCAGCATGGACCATCTTAGAGAAGCAGTCTTCAGTTTGGAGTAGAGTCTCTTTCTAGGCATGTCGATGGCTTGGTCCCAGGTGTGGCACAACAGAAATTGTTGATCCTGCCATATGGAGCGGAAGCTCTCACTTTTCAGCAGAGTCCATCTTAAAGCTCGAGAGCTGATTCGCCATCCCGCTCCTGCATCTCGAGGAGCATGAGGACTCTGTTTGCAGCCATAATTGGGAGACATTTCCACTCTGACAGTGAACTGACAGTTGAACCACGATGTTCAACTATGTCTTTGGCAGTATCCAGAACTGAATCATAATTAGCTTTTAAAAGCTCACATGCATTGCTGCTAAGGCTCAAAAAAAATGGTGGTAACCTGGATTGGACTGAATGCTGACATGTAGCTCATAGCAGCAAAGAACTAGGGTCACATAAGGTCACATAAGTAAGTTAGTAGGTATGTTTGGATACAAAACTTGGATACAAGAGAGAACGTTTTAACTTTGACAATAATGAGTGTCTCATTTGCCCCTTCCCATAGAAGCAGACTAATTAGCCTCATAATAATTGCATAATAATAAAGGTGAAAATGCAGCTTGTCTGACAATCTGTCTCTCACACCAGACTACAACCCAGTCCTGTCCTGTTTATGGACACATCTTACACAATACCATTTCCCACTTCCAGTGTCAGTAATTCTACATCTTAAGGGGCATGTTATCTCTTGCTTTTAATTACAGAGGTGATCCCATACTGTAGAAGTGGAAAAGGGCACAAACAAACAGACTCTCAGCCACCACTCTCCTGCATCCTAGGTTGCCTTTCCCTTCTTCTAAAACCCCACATTTGGCATGGATATTGAAACAAAACAAAAAAACTGTCATGTTCTGGGTTTGGGAATTATTAAATATGTCTTTAAACCTGTTAGAGACTGTCTAAGCTATGTCACACTCTCATTAAGAACTGAGTCAGGTTTTGTTTCAGTGTGTTAGTTTGTCAGTAATTGGGAGACTCTTTAAATCTGCAAGCATGAAAGTATATGCATTTGTAACATTTGTTCTTATAATAACTAGAGTAGTAACTAATGACAGGATGCCATGAGATTTTTTTTTTTTATTATTATTATTATTATGTTTTTTTAACAGTGGCAATGTCTCATGTTATGTACCAAGGATTAATCTAAATTTACATAATGTTTCAAGAGAAGACGTACACTGTTGTTTAAGTTTCCCTGTCTTCTTATTTTTCAGGAATTTATTTGTTTGATATGACCTATATCGACTCTGCCTACCCAGCCACCGACAGCATCATAGAGACTGAGCAGAGGACCAATCAGATGAACAATCTTCTCCGCATCATCTCCGACCTTCAGGTGTCCTGTAACTACGGTCAGTCACATACACATTATGACAATTTATTCTGTGTTTTATGGATAAGAATCAACTGTGATGGATCACAATAGATTATCAGTAATGCCAGCAGAAGGGAAGCATTGAGTAACCATTAAGTAAAAAAGAAGAAAAAAAAATTACATGTGATTTATTTTCCTTTGTTGATTCTAGGCAACATTTTATAATGTTGTTTGTTTGTTTATTATTTAACTTCTCTTTATCTACAGTGCCTTGCATACGTATTCGGTCCCCTTGAACACATTTTGTAGTGTTGGAATTAAAATGGACTTGGAATTTTCATTTGGACAATATGTCTATCATCTGACATTATTGTGAAATAAATGTTAGTTAAAGAAAAATAGTAAAATTTGTTGGCTGCATTAGCGTTTATCCCTCTGGGGCAATTACAGCTGTAAGTCTTCTGGGATATGTCTCTATCAGCTTTGCACATCTGGATCATGAACTTTTTTGCCCATTCTTCTTGGCAAAAATCCTCAAGCTTTGTCAGATTGGATGAAGACCATTAGTGAACAGCAATTTTCAGTCTGTATCCTTGCCACAGATTCTGCCACAGATCATTTTGAGGTCTAAGCCATTCTAACACATTCAGGTTTTGCATTTGAACTACTCCAGTGTAGCTTTAGCAGTATTCTCAGAGGCGTTGTCCTGTTGGAAGGTGAACCTCCGCCCCATTCCCCACAAAAGATTTCAGGACTTGGAGAGTCTCCCACAAAGTATTTCATATGGCTTTTTTCAATAATGGATTTTTCCTTGCCGGTCTTCCAAAGCCCAGCTTTGTGAAGTGTTTGAGTTATGGTTGTCCTGTGAACAATCATGGTTTTGCTGTATTCTTTCAGTTTTTTTTTATAATGGATTTAATGGTGCTCCACAGGATGTTCAAAGAAGTTGAACATCCTGGGGTATTTTTAATAATTAATCCCTACCAGATAATTTTCTAGAACTTTGTCTTCGACTTGTTTTGATAGAACTATCCTGTTTGTTAAGATATGTTCTCTAACATACTCTGGAGCATTCCAGGAACAGGTTTATTTATGTTGAGTTCATGTGACACTTTAATTGCACACGGGGTACGCAACTCAACTAAATATGTCACTTCTGATGGCAACTGGTTTCACCAGAACTGGTTTCACAGCAGTGATTACTTATGCAATCACAATTCTAAATTTTTTTAACTGTAAATAATTTTGCAAACTGTACAGATATTTATCCACTTCCACTTTATGGCCTATTTTGTATAGAGTAATGATGTATAATCCCAGTTACATCCATTTCCATTCAGAGTTGATAAACTACCAAAAGTGGAAATGTCCAAGGCTATATTCACTGGCCAAAAGTATGTGGACACCTGCCCATCACACGTGTGGTTCTTCCCCAAACTGTTGCCGCAAACTTAGAAGAACCCAATTACATAGGATGTCTTTGTATGCTTTAGTATTACCATTTCCTTTCCCTGGAGCTAAGGGGCCCAAACATGATCCAGCATGACAGTGCCTCGTGCACTAAGCGAAGTCCATATAGACATGGTTTGCCAAGGTTGGTGTGGAAGAGCTGAAGTGGTCTGCAGAGTCCTGATCTCAACCCCACTCCACCCCACTGAACTGGAATACTGACTGAGCACCAGATCTCCTTGCCCGATTATCAGCGCCTAAACTCTCTTGTGGCTGAATGGGCAAATCCCCACAGCAACGCTACAAAATCTAGTGGAACGCCTTTCCAGGAGAGTGGAGGTTATTATATAACAGCAAAGGGGGACTAAATCTGGAATGGGATGTTCAGAAAGCTAATAAAGTATGTACCAGTAATAAACCAGTGGAGAGAAAAGGAAAAAAATTAAACAAGCCAAGACTATTAACCCCAAGTTCAAGTTAAAGCTTTCGAGTTCAGTTAGCTGTTTTTTCCTTAGATACATTGTATGTGATCACTCTATTACCTTAATTACAAAAGCCATACATATGCAATACCACTAGATATCAAACAAACAAACAATAAACAAACTAACAAACATCTACAGTCCCCTCTGAAATCATTGGAACAGCAAGGCCAATTATTTTGTTTTTGCTGTACACTGAAGACATTTGTATAAGAAATCAAATGATGAATACGAGATGATAGATAAGAATTTCAGTGCAAGAGTTTCAGAGCAAAAATATTGGAACAAATAGTCTTAAAGTGAATAAAACTTAATATTTGGTTGCATATCTCTTGCTTGCAATAACTGCATGAAGCCAGTGACCCACTGACATCACCAAACTGCTGCATTCTTTCAGGCTTGAAATGCATGCTCAATTGGGTTAAGGTGGCCAGTCTAAAAACGTCCACTTTTTCCCCCTGATGAAGTCCTTTGTTGTGTGGGTCATTGTCTTGCTGCATGATGAAGTTCCTCCCAATTAGATTGGATGCATTTCTCTGTAAATTGGCAGAAGAATGTTTCTGTAGACTCCTGAAATCATTCTGCTACCATCAAGAGTTACGTCCTCAATAAAGACTAGTGAGCTTGTTCCAGAAGCAGCCATGCAAGCACAAGCCATGACACTATCTCTACTGTGCTTGACCTACGAGCTTGTATGTTTTGGATCATGAGCAGATCCTTTCTTTCTCCGCACTTTGGCCTTTCGGTCACTTTGGTAGAGGTTAATCTTGGTTCCAGAAATTTTGTGGCTCATCCCTGTAGTTCTTTGCAAATTCCAATCTGGCCTTCTGATTCTTACTGCTGATGAGTGGTTCACATTTGTGGTGTGGTCTCTATACTTCTGCTTTTGAAGTCTTCTTTGAAAGATGGATTGTGATACCTTCACCCCTGGCCTGTAGAGGTTGTTGGTGATGAGACTGATTATTGTTTTTGGGTTTTACTTCACAGCTCTCACAACATTTGTCATCAGTTGCTGTTGGAACAGATCAGCCAAAGAAAACAAGTCTGGTTGTTAGTATACCAGTGGTTTCTTTCTTTTTTAGGACATTCCAAATTGTATTGGCTATGCCCAATGCTTACGCAATGGCTCTGATCCATTTCCCCAATTTTCACAGCTTCAAAATAGCTTGCTTTTCTCCCATAGACAGCTCTCTAGTCTTCATGTTGGTTTATCTTTTTTAACAAGAAATGCCGTCTTCACAGGCAAACCCAGGGCTCAGAGAGCAGACATTCAGAGCTATTAGTTTAGTTTAAATAATCAATCTAACAGGACACACCTGGGCAACAAGAAACACAGTCGCATGTTCCAATATTTGTGATCACTTCAAAAATGGGTGGGCTCAAACAAAAGGAGCCATGTTCTAAGTTGTTTAATACATCTAAATGTAAATATCAGAAAATGAAAACTGAAATTCTGATCTATCGTCTCATATTCATTTTTTGATCTCAAACCCAAATATCTTCAGTGTATAGCAAAAACGAAAGAATTGGCCTTGTCATTCCAATACTTTCAGAGGAGACTGTAGATGTCCAGCAAGCAAGAAAGGAGCAAGAAAAATGAAAAGATGACAGAACCAGAGTTACAATAAGAGGCTATCCACGGAAAAAGGTATTTGACAGTGATGTTCAGCAGTTAGGATTCTTTCATTTTTGCTTATTAGCTAGATATCCAGAAGGCTAGCCAGCAAGCTTTTCCTTGTTGTGCAATTAATAGCTAATGCAGCCCATGTGGAAATTTGATTTGGCTAGCCAGCTAGTTTGCTAATGGTGTGTGTTGGTCTGTTTGTCTGTCTTAGCTTGTCTGGGCTGACTGCTAGGCATGAACCAACCTTGGAAACTGGTTGCTTGCAGCATTCCTATGTTGTTTTCTGTTGTGTTTCTATAAACTAATATTAGCTGGCTTTTCCCTGACTGTCTGTTTGGCTAGTTAAGTTTTCCAGTATTGTGGATGTTTGCCAGGCCTGTCTCAACTGCTTATTTATTTATTTATTTATTTATTTATTTATTTATTTATTTATTTATTTATTTATTTATTTAACAATTTCCACACCCAGTATACACAACCACGCTCAGAAGACCAAAGTTTAACAACTTGGCAAATGATAGTGTCTACAAATCGCCAATAGAAGGCATTAAATATTTATTAAATAGATCCTACCCCCCTTCTATAGATAGAATATACCATGCCAAAAAATGATTTAACCTGTTAGCTAACATTTACCTCTGTCTGGATGAAAGGAATTTGTACATATGGACATCCTCCCAACACTATTATTTACAGGAGATTCCTATCGCATTTTCAAATGTTGTACTTGACATTAAAAAAAAAAAAACATCTGGATTATTCAAATTTGGAGAGAAGACTACATATAACATACAGAAAACATATTACTTTGCATCTCCTTCAGCTCTAACTTTGATCATATCTATGCAATATATCTAGAATCAGGGTTTAAAAATTAGTTTACAAGCCCTTTGACCAATTTAAAAAAAACTGAGGGAGGAAGTAATACATAATGTCTCACTTCAGTGGCAGAAATTTGTTAAATGATGGAATCCAGCTATGTTGATAATGCTTTGAGAAGATTATGTGCTCAAATGTGGACCATACCATCTGATAGGCATTGGATAGCTCCAATCCCATCTTCCTCTTTCTTTCCCTGCCTTTGCATTTTAAGCAAAATATAAAATTTTGGTGCACCTATGTTTGCGCACTTTTATATACAGTATGGATGTAAACATATATAAATTTATACAGGTATTATTCAATCTACAATTTCTGTTTTTATTAATATAACATTATCAGTGATAGTATTATAATCCTTTTATGATTATTAACCAAATTAAAAGAAAAGATCCGAAACAGCCAGACAGCCAAACACTCACCATGAACAAGCCAGCTAAAACTATCTAAAACAGCTTCATAGCTAATATTAGCTACAGTTAACTAAACTAACTAAAATATCTTACCTGTTCATCAAGGGAAAAAAAAACTCAGCCCTACACTATTGTACTTGCTTACCTTTATCAGAATCAGACTGAATTTGATACATTTGATTCTGATTTGTATACATTAAGTCTTGGTTTGTTGCAACAAAAATATAAGCAGTCTACTCAACACTCTTAGGAGGAAGGTTCTATATATTATATTCTATATACCACCAAGGTTCTTTGTCTTATAATACATGCTAGTTAACGAAAACACAAGGGGAAAAAAATGCTAAGATGCTTGGAAGATAAATTTATTTTGCCTTTCTTTTCTAGCATGTAACCATAATTGGGGATGTGGCTGTGTTCAGAATGAACCAATCACATTCAATCTCATGTTCAAAAGTAATTATCATACAGCTGTCATCAATGAAATTATTCTGATTAACCCCAGATAAAGACCAGCTGTTTCTGTAGGATTTTCTTGACATCTTGGTTTCATCTGACTGCTGAAGCCATGGTCTGTAAAGAGCTGACAAAGCCTGTACAGGGTCCACTGTTGAAAGGAATCGATCAAGAGAGGAGTACAAAAAAAATTCCAAAACATTAGATGTACCGTGGAACACCGTGAAGGCCATCATCGACAAGTGGAGAAAATGGAGCACCACTGTGACATTGCCAAGAACAGGACGTCCCTCCAAATTTACAAAAGCACAAGGCAAAATCTTACCAGGGAGGCTGCCAAGAGGCCAGTGAAAACATTAAAGGAGCTGCAGGAATATCTGACAAGTACTGATTACTCTCTGCATTTGACAACAATCTCTCATATGTCTTGGCCAAAGGGGAAGGGTGCTAGATGGAAGCCCTTTCTCACAAAAACATCCAAGCCCAACTAAATCACCCCAAACCATGTGGCAAAATGTGATATGATCTGATGAGACCAATTCCAAAAGTTACAATAATTCCATAATTCCAAAAGTTGTTTGGCGCAAAAAAAAAATCACATCAACAAAAGAACACTATACCCACGGTGAAGCATGGTGGTGGCAGCATCATGCTTTAGGGCTGCTTTTCTTCAGCGAGAACTGCAGGTTTTATCAAGGTGGATAAAGGGAATCATTAATAGCTACAAACACCAGCCAATTATAGTGCGAAACATTCAGGTGTCTGCCAGAAAGCTAAAAGTGAAAAGGAATTTCACCTTTCTGTACGACAGTGACCCAAAGCATACATCCAAATCAACAAAGGAATGGCTTAACCAAAAGAAGATCTTTTTTTTTTTTTTTTTTTTTGAATGACCTAGCCAGAGCGCAGACCTGAATCCAACTAAAAATCTGTGGGGTGACCTGAAGCGGGCTGTGCACAGGATTTTACAATTACAATTTGATGGATCTAGAATGTTTTTGGAAGAAAGAGTGGGAAAATATTGCCAAGTTATGATGTGCCATGCTGATAGTCTCTGACCCAAAAAGACTGAGTGGTGTAATAAAATCAAAAGGTGCTTCCACAAAGTATAAGTTTAGGGGTATGCACACTTTTGCAACCAGGTTATTGTAAGTTTTTTTCTTTTTCTTTTTTTCCTCTGAACCAGTTTCTGATTGTTTTTCACTTTATTTGTATACTTTGCAATTGCACGAAAAGATCTGCCATGATTTATCTTAGTGTCATTCTTTTACTTCACAAAAACCTACCAGTTTAACAGGAGTGTGTAGAATTTTTAAAAGTTATAAAACATTCATTGTCAAAATACCAACTTAAGCAGCATAACTAATGACAACTGACAGTATTATAGTAAATATTGCAGTCAGTTATTTGAAAGTAATCAAGTCTAGAACGTTCTGTGGCAAGAGGATTAGCTAGTACGTGTCTGCCCTAGATGTAACTCAACGCTTCAACAGAAAACATATAAAAGTCTACAATAAAAAGCTAATGTGAAAAAATGTATATATTCTGACTTGAAAATGTCAAATTTGACTACATAACAAGAATATTAGTTGGATAGTTTAGCTAACTAATTGAGCTATTTAACAATACTTCACCTGAACATGAACATGAACATGAAATAATGAATTTATTTTTATATATTGAAAGCAGACAAATGCTAAAAATACTGTGAACAAGTAGCTTAATTAAACAATTAGGCAGCAACGTACCTGAAGCTGTAGCATTTAGTGTTTTCATTCCACACTGATCTTCCCCCCTCATTGACAGTGTTTCTTTAGTGCAAAACTGTGGATGCTCAGTCCATGTAGATTTGAAGGAAACGGTCATATAATTTATGTAATTTGAATACCATTAAATGTAACATGTACACACTGTGTGTTTTTTGTTTTTGTCCCCTTTGGCAGATCACTTGCTGACGTTACCACATGTACAGAAGTACCTGATGTCAGTGCGCTACATTGAGGAACTGCAAAAATTTGTGGAGGATGATAATTACACGTACGTTTTTTTTGTTTTTTTTTTTAATTTTCTTAAAAAGTTTTCTCACAAAAGTTCTTTAGTGAGACATTACCCTTCTAAGTAAGGAATAGCCGGATAGAAAATCAGAAACCAGTAACAGACAAAAAGATATTAACATTTTTAATCTGCATATCTCATTTAAACATTGAAGTAAATCCGTTCTTCTCTGGTCAGAAATGACTTCATTATGTCTGTAGCCGGAAGTGAATTTTGCTGCTGGATTCGTAAAGCATGTGGTGTATGTGGGTTTAAGCTCCATTTCACTTGGCCACATGCCTGATACTTCAAACAAACTCCTCTCTATTACCGGTGACTGCTATACAGGTTGTAATACATTATCCCCCTGTTATATTTTGTGATTCTTTTTTTCCTTTTGCCATTATACAGTCATTTTACTTTCAGCTCTCCGTTTACACACACTTTTCTGGATATTTCAGTGCTTTAAACCCCATACTGTCATAGTGAAGAGGTGACTTAATCCAGGTATACAAATATATAATTGAGATCGTGCCTGCTTGTACCATAAAGAAGCACACAGTGATGGTTTCATAAGATGACGTGATCTCCAGCAGCGGGTTTCCCAACTTCCTCTCAACAGTACAAAATAATAATCATTATTTCATCCTGTATGACAGTACTGTGTGATCCATTCTGAGCAGCTTTGTTGCTCAGAGGGTTTCAACTGCCTTACAGTGTGACAGAACTTTTCATAAGAAAACCAGATTTTTGTTTGCTTGGATATGCCAGACTTCAGCTCAGCCCTGTTATTTTCAGATTTGTATGGTTTTTTTTATTGAATGTGCTTATGTGTGAAGGTTATAATTACAGATGTACTAATGTATTTATTCGAGTCTCATGTTTTTCCGTGCAGAAAGCGAGATTATTTCCTCTTGACCAGATTAATTTTTTCCAAATTTTTGTATGTGCTTTGTTCAATGTGATGTAGATTTCTTTCGAAGCCCAACTTGCACGTGATGAGATCATCCCGTATAAAATAGAATTTTTTTTATGGCCAATCCACTCTGGACATATCCAGTTTCTTTTGTCAAGATGTAAATGTTATATGTCTTATCTTTTGAAGTTAGCTAACTTTTCCATTAGACAGAGTGAAAACGTTTATTATTATAAATAGATTTTCATCAACAAATATTGAAAATATGAACTGAGGAGAAAAGTCATTGAGGAGAGTGAAGGAGAGTGAACTGTTGCACATGTGGCTGCACATGGGGGTGGTGGGATTTAGCATTTGACAGAAGGAATGACATCATCTGGCCTCATTCATGCTTACATGGCAAGGTCTGCACACTGGTTTCTCCATCGCTTCATACACAGGGTCACACTTGTTAAACCCATATTGCTTTGCCATTTTTTTCCACAAGACTAATTAACTTATAATATAGAATAACTTTAAAATAAATGCAGTTCTACTCCCGATTACGGACTGCCAGGGTGGTAATGGAGATTTCCTGTGTGCTCATTTTCTTGCTGAGTACAAAGCTCATCACCCTGCGACCATGACCTCACATGTGCAACCTAGAAAAGGTACATTCTACATCACACTTGTCCTCATTCCTGTTCTTTTCTTGTCAAGGAGTTGAGGAAGTGAATTCAAGCTCTCTAATCCTTTTTGATCTTGGTGAGTGTAAGTTATATCACCAGTACATTGGCACTCTTGGTACTGTCCCTTAAGGTCATAATATTCACATGAAGAGATGCAATGAGATCTTACAGACAGCACTTCAAGCTATGGGAGTCATGGCAACAGGAGTGCACTTCAGTGCTGCCAGGACATGTGATCAAGCCTCTAAAGTATGATTTACTGAAACTGCCAGGGGATCACAGCATCAGTAAAAATCACTTGACCAATAGTGGGGTCTAGGGACTGTCACACCACACGGGTCACTCAGGTTGGTGAGAATGGCTAGAGGATGAGAATGACGTAGCAGGTGCCTGTTATAGGCTGCACACGTGAGGTCATGGTCAACAGGAAAACTCCACTAGCTCCAGAGGAGAATGCCCTGCTGGGCTTCAACTCACTTGTAGAACCATGACTACATTTGTAACCTTCCGTTTCGTAGCAGGTTTTAAGTATACGTGAGTATGACCTGCACGCAAGCCATTTCCAAAGGAAAAAAGTGTCGTAGCAGCAGAAACAGTATCTATAATGAACTAAACGCACCTCTTCCCATTTTTTCCATTTCTCCTTTGTGTCCCGAACATCAAACACAGTACTGTATAGTGTACAGTGTGAGAAGGAATCAGCAGTGGCAACATTGTAGGTTTTTAAGCTAACCAGCATTTGCATTTGCTGTTTTTTTTTTTTTTTTTTTTTCTTTTTTTTTAAACAGTAGTTTTGACAGAACTTCTTTATGTCTGTGATATTTTTCATATTCCTGTTCATGTTTATTCCCTGCAGGTTGTCTCTGAGGATTGAACCTGGGAGCAATTCGCCTCGTCTGGTATCTTCCAAGGAAGACCTTGGAGGTACTGAACTGTTTTTTTAATTTAATTTTCCCTGATTTCAGTATTCATCTGGAAGATCGTGCGCTCTGATTGTATGGTCTTATGTAATGGGAGTCTTGCTCCCTCTGGGTAAAGATGGCATCCTCCGTGGATTAGACAGTGTCTGGAACTCGTCATGGGTTGAAGGGTTTTGCAGATGGTTTCTGGAAGGACTATGAAAGAATTACATTCTCTAATAGAGATCACTGACCTGAATGCTCCCAGAGTACAGTTTTTTTTCCAGCAGAAACCTCCACTCAGTTCCTCTATGAGCTAATGCTCACCAGGCCAAGAGATTTAAAGCCCCTGTTCTGACTAAGCTGCTTCTCAAAAGCCCCTGTTTCCTCTTCCTGTTAGTGTCCAGTGACCCCCAGATCATGTGAGGTTTGGGCTGGTTTGTCCCTGGGCTTGTTATGGTTATGCGTAGCCCCTGATGTAGAGTGTCAGTCAAAGATCCAGTTACAAGAGATGTTTTCTTGTCAGTTATTACATGCCACAAACAATTTATCATCATGTGAATTTTTTCTACATCAGTGTAAATTAGAGACTGCATAGCACTTCTGTAAGTCACTCTGGGTATGGGCGTCTGCTAGATGCTGTAAATGCAAATCCAGGGCCTATCCTGAAAACATCGAGTGCAAGCTAGGAATACACTCCGAATGGCACACCATTCCATTGCAGGGCACCATGCGCACACACACACATTCACACACTTATTCACACCTAGGGCTAGTTTAACACAGAAGCCATGGTTTTTAGGACATCATAAAGGAAACCCTTAGGGACACAGGGAGAACATGCGAAACCACAGAAGACCATAACCTGAGATCAAACTGGAGACACCTGGAGCTGCTTGCCGTGTCAGCTTGCCACTCTTTTATAATCACAGCAATAGTCATAATGTAATTATGAACTAAAATCAAAATATTAAGCATCTACTTACATGCACATTGCTCTTTAGGCACAGTGGAACAGCAAGTATTGTTGGTGATACAGACTCATGTCATTAACAGATATCGGACATAGGATATTGACAGTACTACTATCAGTTGTCTGGATTTTTAAATAAATAAATAAACAAATAAATATATATATATATATATATATATATATATATATATATAAAGAGAGATAGCAATAAATATTTGGAGAGAGACAA
>CM075010.1:17930564-17943753 GCA_037576675.1 Pangasius sanitwongsei
GGTGGTGTATAGAGCCAAAAATGTTAGAATTGTGTCGATGTCCCAATATTTATGGACCTGACTGTATATATATAAATTTTCACGTATTGTAAGTTGTTTTTATTTAAAGGAAAGAAATTACACTACCTTTTGAAATACCTCAAGCCTTGGGATTCACACAAACTCTAGGCCTTTTTTTTTCCCTGCTTTTTCACAACCTTTATTACTCCGCACTTCATGCCTTTTTGTATTGAACACAACTATTTAGCACATGCATACAACCTTTCATTTTATTACACAACAAGCTGATAACAAGCATTTGTTCAAAGAGATGCAACCATTTCTCCCTCTTTCTCAAGGACACCAAAGCCAGTAGCATCTTTTTTCTGGCCCTAGGCATCTTTGTAAAGCCTCTCACAATGAAGTCACTGATGGTTGTGGTCGGAACTAGCGCGGACTACCATGCGCTAATTGGAAAGGAAAGTCTGTTTCCAGTTAGGGGGAAATTAAAGACACTTGGGGAGTCTGGGCCTTCTGCAAATGCCTGCTTGCTTCAATACCACAAATATCACTCTGGTTTTATTGTGCAGTGGAAAAAGACCCCAGACATGACTGTAAGGAATATATGCAGGTTTTATCAGTAGATAATTAAAATGTTTCACAATTAGGTTATTGTTCTTGATGTTATTTTGTTGAATTAGGAGGGTTTTTGGTTCTCAGGCTATGTTTGAATTCTAAATTTGCAGCAGTAGATAGTTTTGGTTAGATCATTGCTAATTGTACACATGTGGCTCTCATGGAAAGAAATTGATGTTTTCTGAACAGGAAAATGAGGTGTAGGTCAAAGAATGAGGCTTAAAACCACATGTTTGGCATTAAAAAGTGCAAAAGACTGTTAAATAAATAAGTAAGGCAATTTTCAGAGTTGGCCGCTTAAGTCAGCAATGTAAGTCCAAAGGTTACTGCAATATTTACATGGGAAAGGTTATTCTAAATGAAGTATGTAAGGTAAAAGTAGGCAAGTAAGTAAGCTAAAAGCAAGTAAGTAATTAAGTAAGGTACAAAAAAAAAAAAAGTATGCATTAAGTAAAAAAAAGTATGTGTGTAAATAAAGTGTAAATAAGTAAGGTAAAAGTGAGTAGATAAGGTAAAAGTAGGTAAGTATGTTAATAGTAGGTAAATAAGTTAAAAATCAGTTTAGTAAAATGAAGGAAAAAAATAGGTAGGTATATCAGGTAAAAAAAAAATTTTAATTAAGTACCGTCGTGAGAAAAAGAAAGTACACTCTCATTAAATAAGTTTTTATTTATCAGTGCCTAAATAACAATTGAGGGGTCCTCAGCATTTTCTATAACAAACAAATAACCTCAGGTGACAACAGATTTCAATATGCAGTCTTCTTTTCCCCAAAATGTAAACCAACATTCACATACCAGGTGGGAAAAAATAAGTACACTTTTCCTGCTTCCACAGTCATTAAAAGAGTAATTAGTAGCCTTTATATATACTTTATACCAGAATCATCTTAAGAGAAATGTGAGGCCATCTGTCTCTTAATGATTGTGAAAGTAGGAAGGGTGTACTTTTCCCCACCTGGTATGTGAATGTTGGTTTACATTTTGGGGGGAAAAAAGACTACATTTTGAAATATGTTGTCACCTGAGGTTATTTGTTTGTTTGTTTGTTTGTTTGTAGAAAATGGTGAGGACCCCACAACTGTTACTTAGGCACTGATCAATAAAAACATAGAATTGATGGAGGGTGTACTTTCTTCTTCCCAATAAAGAAAAGAAAGTATTATAGACTGTAAGTAAGAGAACATACATAAGTAAGTATTTAAGGTAAAAATAATTAGGCTGAAAGCAAGTAAGTATGCAAGGTAAAAAGTAAATAAGGTTAAAGTAAATAAGTAATTAATTCAAAAGTAAGTAAGGTAAACATAAGTAAGTGAGTATATAAGGTAAAAGTAAATACAGTAAAATTAAGTAGGAAAAGTAATCGAAATGTAGAAATACAGGCTACTGGAAGAGAGCGATTAAACCAACCGTACTCAATCTGTTAAATAATCATACTCTCTCAGATAGCTTTTTATGGAAAAAACATGATGTAGTTGGTGATATTAACAATATCTAAAATGAGTTTTCTGAATATGTTCGATGTGTGTCTGTGTATGTTTGCACATTAGGACCATCGGAAGAGTCATTCTCAGTGAAATATAACCGGAGACCAACCTGTCCCGATACGTCCGTTGTATCCCATCTGCCTACACCCCCACCAGCCCGGCACAGAAAGAGCCACAGCCTGGGAAATAAGTGAGTAGCATAAACTGCAGTTAACGCTAGCGTGAGATAACATTCTAAACTTGTGTACATATGTCAAAAAAAAATGTATCAAAACTTGTCACTATGTAGTTCTGCTCGTTAATTGACATACGCCTGGAAGAATTTGCAAGATGTTTATTTTTTAGAAAATATGAGTGATCTTAAATTTATTTTATTTAGTAATAGTGCTCAGATGAAGCTATTTATCCTCACAGAAATTTTTCATGTATTATATAATAACATTATAGCATAACATAATAACAGCTGACCCAAAAGTTTAAATGCTCTTGGTTCCTTAGAGCATCACTGACAGCTCGCAGCCTTTTGTGATGTGCGGAAGTGCATTTATTTTCTCAGGTGTTAATGTTTCCCACTCTTCTTGGCAAAACCTCTCCAGGTTCTTCAGGTCCTCTTAAAATGGGGTCACTGGCCAAAAAAGGTCATGAAGCACTGGTAGTATTAAATTCATTAAAGCTAAAACATAGCTAAATTCATTTTTGGAGGCTGTATAGTCAACTAGTTGGTCAGCTGGTGTGCTTTTCCGGTTCACCTCTTTTGCCAGCATGTAATGTCATCAGTGTTTACAAAATGAAAAGGTCTAGTTTTCATATTTCTCTCTCTCTTGTTCCCCTCTTTGTTTAGCATGATGTGCCAGTTTGGAGTAGCAGAGAGTAAGAGTGCAACTTTTTCTGTGAAGGAAAAGGCTCGTCATCTACTGGACGACAGCTTTTTAGAGTCACACAGCCCTGTCAGGAATCACACACACGACTCGGTCTTCACCAACGGCATCTCATTAGGTCCTTTTCTTTATACACTGACTTTGACTCCAGAGTCTAAATTATTACATTTTCATTGCATTTCTTGAGTCAGGGGAGAAAAAAACAACTCTCAGGCATGATAGATTTTAGTGTTTGGGATGCATAGATTAGACCTCAGAGACATAAGACAGAACAGAGAACAGAAATCAGATTGGAGAACAAAATATACAGATCAGATAACAAAATACACAGATAATACAGATCAAGTAAAGCAAATACACACACTGGAAGCCACCAAGCATGTGAGTTTTGTTCTCCACGCTGTCTTTTAGTTAGCTGGCTAAATTTAGCTGGCCAGCTCACTAACATTGGCCTCAGCGAATCATGAACACACCACTGCAGGATTAGGACACACACAGCTCACAGGGCAAGCTAGCCAATTAACATTAGTTGTTCCACGAACAACTCCTGTTAAAGGAGAGAAGGTTTACAGTTTTACCTGGTACTGAGTTACTATGATGGTCACACTGATGTGCACAATAAAGTATTTATTCTCAAAACCCTTCTCCAATACTGAGCAGACAATGATAACAACAACAACAGATCAGAGGCTCAAAGTAAATATTAATTTATTAAATAGACTTACAACATTTAAATACTAATGTTAGCATAAGCTGATAGTGTCCTTATACAATTGAGTGATTTAGTATACTGATTAGGGCGCGGTCTTGAATAGTGCTTGTACTGACTTGTCAGATTATCTGCATGAGGAGAACGGCTCAGTGCAATCAATGTTTAAATGTTCTTTCATGAGTAGCAAGCATTTAAATATCCTATATTTATCATATATGATGTATCATATAATATATAATCATATAGACAGTGACCAGTAATATGAGTCAAAGGTGAGCAGCAGTCAGTAGTGACTGGTTTTAATATACTGTATTGGTGATTCGTATTCCCTTTGAAACTGAAACTATCTAAATTAAGGGAATATTACAGCAGGACTGTTGGGAGAAATGTTTTATGGGTTACCGTCACTAGAGGGCAGCATTTTTAAAGCAATGCAATGTCACTTTTTTAAATAATATAATAATATCTGTCGTATTCTTAGCCAAATTATATACATATTTCTATTCTTTTTCATCCATTCATGGTTTCAGTCACTTCATGAGAACCTATGGCAAGAACATGTTTTTTGTTCACCTGTTTACATTTCTTGTGGGTGGAAGTAAATCTAGAGCCAAAGTTTTGCTGTTGCCTGTAATGTGTACTGAGAAAGAAAAACGGTTACTTCTCCACCATGATTTGAATTTTTATTTTTTATTTTTTTTTCAATTTTATCTTGTGCAGGTAGTAGAGAAAGCTTCTTCAGTGACGAGCTGTCATCTACTGCTGAAAGGTGAAGTGCTTCAGTGTTTTGTTAAGTATTCAGTCACTCTGAAAATGTGTCACATAAATACTAAAAATAGGCCAAAATTATACTGCAGTTCAGTTTACAGATACAGACTGGAAGTATCAAAATGCTGTTGATAAAATAACTTATATTGCATCAGGTATCGCTATCAAAACTGCAGAGACTCATAATTTAATTAAAGTTATGTGAATTGCTTGATTTCAGAGGCCGTATGTATGCTACTCTTGGCCCAAATTGGAGGGTTCCAGTCCGTAACTCTCCTAGAAGCAGAAGCTATGTTTACAGGTAAACACTCTCACTGTATGACCATATGGTCATGCTGATAATGAAACTAAAGATAACTCAATTATGTCTTGTGTAACTGCTTCTGTTCATTACCATGCAGGGTTTTTTTTTTTTTTAAATTGATGTTATAGTAATATTAGTTGTACAGCTGTATAATATGTTTTCTGAAGATCAGGGAGACTGCAGAAGTGAGACTGTGGGTGTGACTCAAAGTATGAGAAAAGATTGTGTGAAGACACTATGGAATATTTTAACCACAAAATGTTAACCACAAAATGTGTACCACTTGTTAGATAAAGGGATATTATAAATAACACAGATGTGCTCTTAGCTCTCACAGACTGTACGTATGTTTGTGAGAGATCCCTTAGAAAACGTGGTTTTCTAACTGTGTGTACTATATTTGTAGTGCGAAAAGATTAAGAGTTTAGTTTGTTGTTTCCTTGGCCCAGTGCCCCAGGGGCCATGTCCAGTTATGAGTGCGGCTCGCTAAGCAGTATCACCATTGAAGGGCCTCTGCGGAGAAAGACTGTGATGAAAGAGGGCAAGAAACCTACAGTGAGTGTAATATCACATGTCATTTATCCAGTAAGATAAATATAATGACTCTACACTACAACGGTGCATTCCTTAATATACTGTTTGAGTAAACCACCAAGAGAAACATCATATCATGTCAATCAGCTGAATGTTTCTCAGATCTGCCAAGTGCAGATCTGCCAGGCCTCAAAACTGTTTGTGATTCGCCTTCTATTCTTTTTTTTGGTCCCAGTTGTCATCATGGAAGCGATACTGGATTGTTCTTTCCGGCTCAACTCTAATATACTTTGGCTCTAAAGCTTTAAGAGCAAATGAAAGGAGACATGTAAGTGGTTTATCCTGTATCATGTCTGTTTTTAAAGGAAACCTCCACCCTGAAACACGTTAAATATGTTTATATTGAAATATTTTTGCAAAGCACGAAGTGATTCTGGAATTTGTTGGGTGATGCTGTATTTTCGTTATTCTGTGAAAAGTTTGCAGTTTTGCAGTTAAAGGAAGACATTGCTAGTGCAGTCACATGGCATTTAGTAGGAGAACACATTTCAGCAATCTCAACCGTAAGTGATAATGAAACAAAAAATGAGCAAGAGCTTCTTCTCTCAATCACCATTTTCCAGGGACATTCAACATCATGTTATCATATTACCATCATAAATTTAGGGAAATCCTGCTGGCTAAATCCCACTGGTGCCAGGAAGAGCAGGTGGGTGAATGACATTGTGGGAAACCATTAGCCACAGTAAATAAAATAGACCAATGTGTCAATGAAAGATGTTCAAACAAAAAAAGTCAGCTCAGAATTTCATTACCCAATTAATATTAGCTGCCGCTGAAGGTAATTGAAGATTGATATCCAAGTCCTTCAGGGTGGATTTTTCCTTTAAATGTGAAAGTATTGGTGCTATTTCAGTGTTATTGTTAAAGCACAGCTATATCATCTTATATAGCTGATATCAGCTGTGCCTCCTGGTTGCAGAAACAATGTAGGAGACTATAGTTTCAAGAGCATGCCAGGATTTGTTTTTTAAAATGTCACATCGTGCTGTTGGGTGTCAGAATTGGAAAAGTGTTCATAAACACATTTATTTTTACCATGTTATCGAATCAGACACCTTTCCAGACACCAAAAGAAGAAGGTTGTGGTTACAGGCAATTAGGAGGGATAACTGGTCCGAGGAGCTCTGTAGTGCCCATTTCATCTCATCTAAGTAGCTAAATGTCCTATTATTGAATTGGCATGTTAACTATGAATTTAACAGGCTTAGCTTGCTAGTTAGCTAACATACTTAATTTATATTGCTTTAACAAACCTACATACCTCACCTGAAATCTACATAAAAAAACTATTGAAATTTTATTTATATAGCTGTTTTAACAATGGACACTGTCACAAATCAGCTTTACAGAAATCTGGATATGGATTTAGATTTAGATTTCTAGTGAGCAAGCCAGAGGCGATATTGACAAGGAAAAGTCCCTGTGATGAAATGAGGAAGAAACCTTGAGCCAACAAAGAGCCTGCACCTGTTGCACTTCGAGACCATTCAATGTTTTATAGGTCTTTAACAGTATTTTATAATCCCTGTGAAAGTTTACTGGGAACCAGAGCATTGTGGATAAGATGGGGGTGATATGGTCAAATCTTCTGGTTCTAGTAAGGACTGTGGCTGATGCATTCTGAACTAACTAGAGCTTGTTTATGCACCTGCTGGAACATCCAGACAGCAAATTATTACAGTAGTCTAACGTAGAGGTAAAAAAAAAAAGAATGAACTAATAAGAAATATAATGAGATGAAAAAAGGCTATCTGAGTAATATTATCTACATGAGCTTCAAGTGACAGACTGGAGTCATTAATTCATTAAATTTTATTTGTATAGCGCTTTTAACAATGGACATTATCACAAAGCAGCTTTACAGAAATAAATACATTCAAATTAAATTAAATCAAAATAAATTGTAAATGTGTGAATTTATCCCTAATGAGCAAGCCAGAGGTGACAGTGGCAAGGAAAAACTCCCTGAGACGTTATGAGGACAAAACCTTGAGAGGAACCAGGCTCAAAAGGGAACCCATCCTCATCTGGGTGCAACGGATAGTGCAATTATAAATAAATCACTTCTGTAACTGTGTATTACATGGTCAAAAAGTGCAATTGTGCAACCAATAAATTCATTGCAGTTTTCACATGAAGTCTGGTTTGTTGAACCTATCCACTGTCCACTGATGGAGAAAGCTGCTCATGGCGACCGCAGCCATAAAGCCACCACAGCAATCGCAGTCCCACGCCATCACAATACAACTCCCCATATGAGATCCCCAAGCCATCTTCACGGCCCCAAGTGGCACCATCCCCAGCAATTCCAATGATCTTCTGGAGAGCAGAATGAGTCAGCATCACTGGTATCTCAGGAGTAGCATGTGTAGCTCATCAGAGGGAGAGAGAGGGAGAGATTGTTAGCTAAGCTTTTGTCCCATAATGGTTAAGGATTATGACTTTTCATGCAGAGTGCAAGCAGGAACTAGCTGTGACAGCATAACTAAAAGGATGTTGTAGGTGTGGTGGCTCATAAAAGACCAAAGTAGGCATGGTGGATCATAAAAGACTACTAAAAGGTACTGAGGCGTGAGACCATTCAGTGCTTTATAGGTCAATAGTAGTATTTTATAATCAACACGAAATCTGATTGGGAGCCAATGCAGGATGGATAAGATGCATTGTGTAGGGTTATTATATTTCTTATCTTAGCAATATTTCATGAGCTTCAAATGAAAGACTAGAGTCAATATTCACACCAAGGTCTTTTACTGCTGCACATGATGAAACAGAAAAGCCATCCAGAGTTATGATATAATCAGAAAGCTTTCTTCTCGCTGCATGTGGTCCTAGTACAAGTACTTCTGTCTTGTCAGAATTAAGTAAAAGAAAGTTAATAAGCATCCATTGTCTAATGTCCTTTACACATTCCTCAACTTTATTAAGCTGGTGTCTGTCATCTGGCTTTGCTTAAACATACAACTGTGTGTCATCAGAATAACAGTGGAAGCTAATACCATGTTTATGAATAATTTTAACTAGCGGTAGCATATATAGAGAAAAGAGCAGTGGGCCTAGAACAGAGCCTTGTGGAACACCAAGCTTTACTTTAGTATGCATAGAGCTGTCACCATTTACCTCGACAAACTGATAATGATCAGTCAAATAAGACTGAGCCAGGAGAGAGACATTCTCTTACCTCCAACAACATTTTCTACTATATCTAGAAGAATGTTATGATCTATGCTATCAAAATCTGCCCTAAGATGAAGCAACACAAGCAAGGAGACACAACCCTGATCAGAGACCAGTAGTAGGTCATTTACCACTTTAACTAGTGCTGTCTTTGTGCTATGATGAGGCCTGAATCCTGACTAATACTTTTCATGAATGTTATTCCTATGTAGGTATGAGCATAACTGCTGCGCTACAACCTTTTCTAGGATCTTGGAGATAAATTGGAGTTTTGATATTGGCCTATAGTTGGACAATTGACAGGGGTTTGAGAGGTCAGGATTTTTAATCAGGGGTTTGATAACTGCTAGTTTAAAAGATTTAGGTACATAACCAGTGCTAAGGGAAGAATTGATTATTTTTAGAAGAGGTACGATTGCTTTTGGAATTACCTAGTATACAAGTTGATGATTTTGATGAGGAAATTAGTTTAGTCTCTCGAAAGAGAGTAAAACATTCTAATCATTGATCTGATATCGTTATATTAGTATCTACAGGGTTAGTTATAAAACTGTCTGGTTTTAAATTACTAGTATGAATTTTTTGCCTGATATTTTCAATTTTTCAGTCGAAAAAATTCATGAAGTCATCACTGCTATATAATGATTGTGTGCATGTTTCTATTATGGTCTTATTCGTAGTTAATCTTCCTACAGTATCAAACAAGAATCTAGGATTATTTTTGTTATCTTCAATTAGGGTGGAGAGATACATTGATCTAGCAGCACTAAGAGCTTTTCTATAGCTCAGAAGGCTCTCCTTCCATTTTTGAAATACTACCAATATAGTTTGACACCATTTACGTTCTAATTTTCGAGTGGTCTGTTTTAAGGTGCATGTGTGTTTGTTATATCAGGGTGCTAGCTTTTTCTCTCTAATTATTTTTCTTTTAATTGGAGCTACCTTATCTAGAGTGTAGCGGAACCTTGACTCTAAGCATTCAGTTGCCTGATCAAGTTCTTCGATCCAATCATGGTTGATAACTCTGGGAGATTACTGATAAAGCTCTGTGCATTTGCTGACGTGAATGTACATTTGACACGGTAGCGTGGCAAGGTGCATATATTATGATTTAAGACACAAATTTAAATGCGATGAGGTAATGATCTGAGAGAGCTTCAGTCTGCGGAAATATATTCTGTATTTAATCCGAATGTTAGTATTAAATCAAGAGTGTGACCACCCCTGTGTGGGTCCTATTACGTTCTGATTAACCCTAACTGAACCTAGAATGGACACAACTGCTGTTCTCAGAGGGTCTCCTGGGTTATCAAAATGAATATTAACGTCTCCAACAATTAATGCTTTGTCTAAAGAAACAACCAGGTTAGAGATGAAATCCGCAAATTCACAAAGGAATTCAGAATATGGCTCTGGGGGTCTGTAAATAATAATTAGCAGAATCGTCTGGGTAGACTTATTTTTTGTGGCTACATATGTTATGTTAGTATAAAGAACTTCAAATGCATTGAATTTATGACTAGGTTTTTGTGTGACGCCTAGATTATTACTATAAATAACTGTGATACCTCCTCCTCTGCCAGTTAGACGGGGCTGATGTATATAACTGTATCAGAGAGGACTAGCTTCATTTACTGCTACATACTGATTTGGTTTAATCCATGTTTCTGTTAAACACAGTACATGAAACTCCTAATCAGTAATGTTTCATTAACAATAAGTGCTTTAGATTAAAGAGATCTAATATACAGTCCTAGCTTCAGATCAAAAGTGCCGGCTGTGCATTCGGTGTGATTTAACTTATGCTAATTAAGTTACTAAAACAAACTTTCTGAGTATTTCTACATTTTTGTTTAGCTCGGGGAGCAGACACAGTCTCAATATGTTTGAACTTGAGTGACAACTTGGTGCAGCTAGCAGACGGTCAGTTTGGCCTGCTTGTCTGCTCCCTGGCCTTGATTCGGGATTGTTACCAATTAACTAGGCCATTTCTGAGACTATGTGCTATGCTACAAGAAATGAGAGCAGCACCTTCCCGAATAGGATGGATACCGTCCCACCCTAACAGGCCAGCCTTGTCCTCAAAACTACTCCAATTAACTAAAAGGGTGTTTAGTTGTTTTTGGAGCCACAATGTTTTTGGCGCACCACCTGGACATTCAGCAGTTCAGCGACCATAACCTGCTGTAAGCTACATTGCCATGCCGCATTGGGATGGAGCCAGAGCATATTACTGCATCGGACATCACCTTCGCTAATTTACCATGCTACTCTTAGTAATCTCTGACTGACAAAGGCGTATATCATTAGCTCCCACATGAATAACTATCTTTGAAAACCTGTGCTTGCCTAAGACTCTAAGATGATCTGCTATGTCTGGCACCCTAGCTCCCAGTATACACCTAACTAGTGCTGCTGGTGCCCCTAAAGGCCTACCTAACTTCACGTGCCTTAAGATAGAGTCTCCTATAACCAGAGCTCTTTCAGGTTTCTCAGTGGGTTGTCGTTTCTCAATGAGTTGTCACTCATTCGCCCCATTGTGAGGTTGTAATGCCGGAGTTCGGGGATTGTTATCTCTGCCTAAGGCATCCAGACTTTCCCCTACAGAAACTACGCTGCTCTCACTCTCACTAACCCTCTCTAGAGTCTGGATGCGCACCTCTAATGCTGCAGTCTTCTCCGTCAGAGAGCTAACTAATATATACTTAGCACAGATAAAGCTATTACTAATGACAGAGGAAGAAGGACTAAACATCCTGCACTCAACACACTATACAAGCTGAATGTTGAACATGGTATTTAACGTACCTTAGTCAAAGATTAGTTATTATTTATATAATATAGATATTATTTTATATCCAGCGTGGATGGCCTCTGTCTTTAGACAAAAAAAACAAAAGCATTCTTCAAAAAAATTAAAATTCTGCAGAAAGGAAAGTGAAAAATACAGCAGATGAAAACGATAGCACAAAATTATCGATAAAAAAAAAAAGAAACAGTATAGTTTAAATGCTGACACAGGCAAGAAACTCCCGGCAAACAATTCGAAAAACAGGAACTATGTCACTGTTCCTGTTTTCACACCAGGCTCTTTCACTACTTCATACGATTTAACTGAAAGGCCATCCAGGGTTACTACATAATCAGAAAGGTTACTTCTTAACTGCCTGTGATTCTAGTAGAAGAATTTCTGTCTTCTCAGAATCAAGTAGCATGAAGTTACTCAGCATCCACTGTCTAATGTCCTTTACACATTCCTCAACTTTGTTAAGCTGGTGTCTGTCATCTGGCTTTGCTGAAACATACAACTGTGTGTCATCAGCATAGCAGTGGAAGCTAATACCATGTTTAAGAATAACCCAGAAGTAGCATATATAGAGAAAAGAGCAGTGAACAGAGCCTTGTGGGACACAAAACTTTACCTTAGTATGCATAGAAAAGTCACCATTTACATCTACAAACTGATAACAATCGGTCAAATAAGACCTGAGCCAGGAGAGAGCCGCATCCTAAACTTCAACAACATTTTCTAGTCTATCTTGAAGAATATTTGATCAATGGTATCATAAGCTGCACAAAGGTCAAGCAACACAAATAATCTGCACTAAGATGAAGCAACACAAGCAAAGAGACAACCCTGATCAGAGGCCAGTTGTAGGTCATTTGCCACTTTAACCAGCGCTGTCTCAGTGTGATGAGGCCTAAATCCTGACTGAAAGATTTCATGAATGTTATTCCCATGCAAGTATGAGCCTATAGTTAAAAAAAAAAAAACATGCAACTCACAGCGCAGGTAGTGCATAGATTTGTCTGCTTGCTTTACTGATCACTCACTAGTGAAGGACCATAATAATGATATTGCAATTACTTTGCAGTGAAGAAGGGATAAGAGTCCAGAAAGCAGCCTCAAATTTTTTTGGAAGTGTTTGGTGTTTTCCTAACATTGAAAATTATTTTCACTGGAGTGCAGTAAGAAATTATTTTGTTGATCCAGTGCCTTCTTAATGGAGGATGTGCAGATTACCAGTTCATTAATATGCCTTTTTTACCAGCCGTTCCAGCCAGAAAGGTGAAATATTTTTTGATGAGAAGAATTTAATGAGTTGGTATCAACCAATATCCAAATTCTAGGATCATTGCTTATGGCAGTACCTATAATCTTTGATACGCTGATTATATATTCCCAAAAGTCATTTAAAACGGGGCAGCTCCAAAGCATGTGTAGCAAATCAACTTCGAATGTTTTACATCTTTGACATTTTGAAGATATATCAGAGTTCAGCATGTGAAGTCTTTGAGGAGTGTAATATGTTTGATGCAGAATATTAAACTGGATTTGCCTGTGCTTGGTAGGTATAAACATAGTTTGCATTCTTTCCATGATATAGTCCCACTCTACGGGGTCATATGTACAGGCAAGATCTCTTTTCCATTACTGTTTCAAGATTACATTATCAAATGGCTTAGAATTATTTGTTATTGTGCTGTAGATTATAGAATTAATACCTAACACAATATTAACACAATCCCTCACAAACAAATCCTGCTTCATACATGATCATATTCGGGACAAAGGTTTGGACATAATGTGCCTCACAGAAACCTGGCATCAACCAGATGTTTTTTCTGTTTTAAATGAGACCTGTCCTCCT
>CM075010.1:17963071-17974747 GCA_037576675.1 Pangasius sanitwongsei
AAATGCATCCAATCTAATTGGGAGGAACTTCATCATGCAGCAAGACAGTGACCCAAAACACACTGCCAACACAACAACAGACTTCATCAGGGGGAAAAAAGTGGAAGGATTTAGACTGGCCAAGTCAATCACCAGACCTCAACCCAATTGAGCATGCATTTCACCTCCTGAAGAGGAGACTGAAGGGAGAAAGCCCCCAAAACAAACAATAACTGAAAGAGGCTGTGGTACAAGCCTGGAAAAGCATCACAAAGAAAGGACAGTTGGGTGATGTCACTGGGTCACCAGCTTGACGCAGTTATTGCAAGCAAGGGATATGCAACCAAATATTAAGTGTAATTTACTTTAAGACTATCTGTTCCT
This sequence comes from Pangasius sanitwongsei, assembly GCA_037576675.1. Classification (NCBI taxonomy): domain Eukaryota; kingdom Metazoa; phylum Chordata; class Actinopteri; order Siluriformes; family Pangasiidae; genus Pangasius; species Pangasius sanitwongsei. The sequence goes on from CM075010.1 coordinate 17,963,435, forward strand.
GTACTTTTGGAGGGGACTGTAATTATACTGGCAGATCTGAGCACAATGTGAGACATATGTGTCAGTGCTAGGTTCTTTTGTCTCAGGAAAAAAAAAAATTGAGAAAGAGGAGACTTAAGAAGTCATCTCCCTTTTATATCCATTTGATCTTATTGCTGTCTAGGATAAACTAAAGAGATAATAATGAGATAAAATATTCTTTTTAGATTTTTTTGTCCAATAGAAGGGCAATTCCTATTGTTTTCTTTCCTCTTCTTTTTCCTCTTCAGGTGTGTCCTCAGCTTGTTGATCAGTGGTGTTGGACCAGATTTCTGCAAACTGCTCTCTGACAATGTTTATTGTCGTAACTCAGAAATGACCTAGTGACAGGTTACTAAAACCTAAAGGACAATGACAAAATACTTATCAAGAACTAAGTATTAAGCCCTGCTCAGACTAAAACAACAAGCAATATCTTAGTGAGCTACAGCTAAACATGCTGGGTCCTATTAATGGGACAAACTGGTTAGACTTTTACCTAGCTATATAGTAGGGTGTACTGTTTGCACAGACAGAGGTAGAAATAAAGTTGATAAGTATAGTCATGTAGAGGTGTGGAGGAGTACACAGGATTGTTTTTTAATCCCACTCCAGCAGACACCCTTAATCCCACCCACTTCAGCAGTTATTATTTTTGCTTGCACCTGCCAGTGATATTTTCTAATTTTCTAATTTCTTTGGGTGGTTCTATTTCCGCAAATGTAAAAAATAGTTTAAACCTCAGTCATTAAAGTATTTACTGAAAATGAATGTATGATCTGTGCTGTATTCATCTCTGACATAACCATGCCACCTCACTGTTTAGTGTGCCTCATCTGTAAAGAAATGTAGCTTGTCCATCTTTCAGATTCACACATTTTTTTGGCCTGACTTTATTGAAATAAGATGTTTTTATTTAAATAAGAAATTGGTGAACAATTGATGGTTACTGTTTGGTGAAAATTCCACTCCAAAGACATATTGTAAGCATAGCTAGTTATGTAGCTAGCTAGATAACAGCGTTACAGTATCTTGCTAATCTTGTTAAACTTGCCAATCACAACAATTATCTTGTTAAACTTGCTAATCACATCCTTTCTTATCAGGGAAAGGACTGAAAACTATGATGACTAAAAAGATGGCAGTGTTAATTTTAACAACTTTTTGAATTTTCACCTGTGTTTTATACCGCACTTTTGTAGCACGAGCGTGGGGCAGAGTGATTGCTACCCCAGTGTGGCTATGTTAGTGTTAGTTGTTATTCCCATTTTTGGCCACTAGGTGCAATAATAACTCTAACTGAGCTAAATTGGGCAATAAGCTTGCTGCGCCACAGTTGTGCAACCTCTAGAAAGGTGATCAAATCAATGGAACATCAGTTAATATCTAGAATTTTAAAAAATATATATATATATATATATATATATATATATATCTTTGGTCACTCAAATGAGGTGATAAGTATTTCAGCTGAAGTTAAACTATAAGTGGTTGTGAATGAGGACATTTGTTGAATTTCGTAAATACATGATTGAGCTCTGCCACACATGCCCCTATGGGTGAGACACGACTGGAGGCAGTATAATTTGATGTCTGAAACAGACGAAGTAGAGTTTTGACTGATTTGACTGAACTGTTTTCCTTATTATGTTGGATGTTTGAATTAAAGCCTTCTCATATAGCCTTCAAACCTACTAAAATTTCTGTTTTGCCAGTCTTGGTAAGGGCATAGTTTTTGATTTGAGATACGGCAAAATAATATACTTTGACATCAGAAATTTACATTTAAAATAATATATTTTACCAAAATAAAATATATAAATATATACACTCACGTGCACATTCATGCAATTATTCAATCAGCCAATCATGTGGCAGCAGTGCAATGCAAAAAATCATGCAGATACAGTTCAAGATCTTTAGTTGTTTTCAAATCAAACATCAGAATGGGGAAAAATGTGATCTCAGTACTCTGATCGTGGCATGGTTGTTGGTGTCAGGCAGGCTGGTTTGAGTATTTCATAAACTGCTGATCTCCTGGGATTTTCACACACATCAGTCTCTAGAGTTTACACAGAATGAAAGAAAAAAATATCCAATGAGTGGCAGTTCTGTGGGTGGAAATGCCTAGTTGTTGAAAGACGTCAGAGGAGAATGGCCAGACTGAATTGAGCTGACAGGAAGGCCTACCCAATCCCAATGCGGCATAGCGGGATGTAGCTTACAGCAGGTTATGCATCCAGCTAAACTGCTGGATGTCCAGGTGGTGCTCTTAAAACAATGTGGGCTTTATAGATAATTGGACTAGTTTTGAGGGCAAGGCTGGCCTTTTAGGGCAGAATGGCATCCATCCCACTCGGGAAGGTGCTGCTCTCATTTCTCGTAGCATAGCACATAGTCTCAGAACAGGCCTAGTTAATGAGTGACAATCCAGAGCCAAGAGCAGGGAGCAGACAAGCAGGCTAAACCGACCATTTGCTAGCTGCACTGAGTCATCACTCAGGTTCCAACATATGGAGTCTGTGTCTGCTCCCTGAGCTAAACAAAAGTGTAGAAATACTCAAAAAGTTTGTTTTAGTAACTTAATTCACATAAAATTAAATCATACTGAATGCACAGCCAGCACCTTTGATCTGAAGCTAGGACTGTTAAATATTAGATCTCTTATGTCTAAAGTGCTTATTGTTAATGAAACTATTACTGATCAGGAGTTTAATGTACTGTGTTTAACAGAAACATGGATTAAACCAAATGAGTATGTAGCATTAAATGAAGCTAGTCCTCTCTGATACAGTTATATACATCAGCCCCGTCTAACTGGCAGAGGAGGAGGTATCGCAGTTATTTATAATGATAACCTAGGTGTCGCACAAAAACCTAGTCATAAATTGAATGCTTTTGAAGTTCTTTATACTAACATAACGCATGTAGCCACAAAAAATAAGTCTACCCAGACGATTCTGCTAATTATTATTTACAGACCCCCAGGGCCATCTCTATTCTGGTTGTTTATTTAGACAAAGCATTAATTGTTGGAGACTTTAATATTAATTTTGATAACCCAGAAGACCCTCTGAGAAGAGAGGTGGTCATTCTAGATAGGGGTTAATCAGAACGTAGCACCTTAATCAGAACCTTTTACTTAATTCTGACAAGACAGAAGTACTTGTACTAGGACCACATGCAGCTAGGAGTAAGCTTTCTGATTAGATAATAAATCTGGGTGGCCTTTCTGTTTCATCATGTGCAGCAGTAAAAGACCTTGGTGTGAATATTGACTCCAGTCTTTCATTTGAAGCTCATGTAGATAATATAACTAGGATAGCTTTCTTTCACCTCAGAAATACTGCTACGATAAGAAATATGACGTCATTACACGATGCAGAAAAATTAGTTCATACTTTTGTTACTTCTAAGTTGGATTATTGTAATGCCTTGCTGTTTGGATGTTTCAGTTGGTGCATAAACAAGCTCCAGTTAGTCCAGAATGCAGCAGCGAGAGTCCTTACTAGAACCAGAAGATAAGACCACATCACCCTTGTCTTATCCACATTGCATTGGCGCCCAATCAAATTTCGTATAGATTACAAAATACTACTATTGAACTATAAAGCACTGAATGGTCTCATGACTTAGTACCTGAGCGAACTTTTGGCCTTTTATGAGCCACCACGTCTACTTTGATCAAAAGGTGCAGGCTATTTGTTGGTACCTCGAATTGTGAAGGCTACTTCAGATTCACAGAAACTGGATAGTTGAAGATTGGAAAAACATTGCCTGATCTTCAGCTGTCCCATTTCAGTGAACCTGTGTCCACTTATTAAGTTCTATAAACAGGAAATGCCACATCCAAGAGTGAAATATATTTTTATTTGAGTTTAGTCAGCTATTTGCTTGATTTTAAATACTTTTTTTTTTTTTTAAAAATCATATTTTTGGAAGAAAAAGCAAATGGAAACAGAGTGTCACTGTACATTAAGTTTGTGTCTTAACAGAAGCAATTTAAATCAGCAAGAATTTTGACTTTTGGAGCTACGCACTATAAACACAAACACAGTACCCCAATAGACCACTCAGTTACATCCATCCATTTTCCATACTGCTTATCCTACACAGGGTCACGGGGAGCCTGGAGCCTATCCCAGGAAACTCAGGGCACAAGGCAGGGGACACCCTGGACAGGGTGCTAATCCATCACAGGGCAGAATCACACACATTCACACACTACAGACAATTTGGAAATGGCAGATTGCCTACAACGCATGGCTTTGGACTGGGTAGGAAACCAGAGTACCCAGAGGAAACCCCCCGAAGCATGGGGAGAACATGCAAACTCCATGCACACAGGGCAGAGGCAGGATTCAAAACCCCACCTCCAGAGGTGCACTGAGCCACTAAGCCACCATGCCCGTTCAGTTACATCACTTTTTTTTTTTTTTTTTTAATTGAGCACAATTTCCCATTTACAAAGTGCACACTGCCATCTTTCAGATAGTACTACAGTAGTGTCTGTTCTGATTGGCTAGAAGTAAAATTATTGCACCAGTAGTTTACAGTTCTTTTTTGCAAATTAAGGATGAGAAAGAAAAAATTAAGGATGAGAAATCATTTGACCAGTTGCCCAGTTTTAGTTTTTGAAATTCATTTGCAAAATGTCCACACACGGGTTACAATTACAAAATGTATGTATTGAGAACAGTGACTTACAATTATATACTGAGTGTTACAATTATAAAACCTGCTCAACACATTAGAGCCATTTAAAAGTGAGCTGTCGGTACAGCGCAGCAGTCTGTAACCCGCACTCAGGTGAGACACACCCTCATCCATAATTCCACTAATTCGTGGATTAAATTAATCAAAGTACCAACCTCAAGGATCTATACCCTGTCCTCTTTCCTCCTTCTTATACTCTTCTCCTTTGTTCTCTCTCACATTCTTCATCTTCTTCCTTCTCTTCTACTGACTGCCCCTCACCAACAACCTAAAAATATCAAAGCATCCGTAACTCAGTTCTTTATATGAGAATCTAATCTATCTACTCTTGAATATATTTAATTTTACAATTCAACCAGTGGATGGTGAGCACGTGTTCTGATTAGTATTTATATTTTTAGCAGCAGATAGATGTTTTAGCCTAAAGGTGCATTGCTGGTACACTATATGGCCAAAAGTATGTGCACACCTGAGCATCACACCCAGATGTGGGTCTTCCCCAAACTTCCCCAAAAGTTTGAAGCACACAATTGTCTAGAATGTCTCTGCATACTGTAGCTTTAAGATTTCCCTTCACTTGAACTAAGGGACCCAAACCTGTTCCAGCATGACAATGCCCATGAGCACAAAGCGAGGTCAATGAAGACATGGTTTGCCAAAGTTGGAGTGGAAGAACTCGAGTGGCCTGCACAAAGCCCTGACCTCAACCCCACTGAACACTTTTGGGGTGAATTGGGACTCTGACTGCACGAGGTGTCCTACTTCAAAATGGAAATGCATCAAAGCACTGAATGCAAGTAGTCCATTGTGATTGGTTGGATTGCACTTCCTGTGCCCTAAATACTTCCTCAGAGATTTGTGATTGTCAATCACAAGTTCAAATCAGGGTATGTGAAATGTGCAAAAAAAAAAAAAAAAAAAAATGCAGGGTACAGAATCACTTGCTCACAAAAGTGACCAATATCAATATCATCTAATATCATTTTGTTAATGATACTCCTTTTAAAGAAGCCACGACATGACAGAGACCAATCCTTTTACAGGGCTTTAAAGTAAGCAAAACATGGTATATACATCCTTGTTCATCCCCAAAAATATCTCAGCAGACAAACACAAAGTAATAACAAGAGAAGCATCACCACATACTCTGTCCCCAGAAAGTATTCACCCCTCTCCTCATCCTGATTTATTATTTTTCATGTTTCTGTATTGAAACAGTAAATTTAAGCATATCAGAATGCAATTTTTTTTACTTGTCCTTTTGAAGTGACTCTACAGAAATACAATTAAATAAATTGTTTAGATGTAAACAAAAGTATTTAGAAATGTAAAAAATGTAAAATCTGATTAATTGATCAGTATTCACCGCCACAGTGTGAATTGTCATTTTGCAGTGCTCTTAGTTTGAGTTGTCTCTATGAGCTTTGCACATTTTGATTTTTGGCATCTCAAAATTGCTCAATGCAAATTTTCACCAACTTTGCCAAATTAAATGGCGAATTTTGTTGAACAGCAATCTTCAGCTCATGCCACAGATTTTCGGTTGGATTTATGTCTGGGCTTTGATTCATCCTTTCCAAAACGAAAACCTTCTTTTTTTTTTCCAACTCATTCCTTTGTAGTTTTTTGCCTTGTGCTTTGGCTCATTGTCTTGTTGGAGCATATATTTTTGCCCTAAATTCTCTTGCTGACTGGAACAGGTTCCCTTTGACAATTTGCACATAACTGGCTCTATACATGTTGCCTCTATTGGCAACAAACTTTCCAGTTCCTCCTGCTGAAAAGCAACCTTAGAATGTGATGCTACCACCACCATGCTTGGTCACAGGAATGGTGTTACCTGGGAATTGGGCTTTAGTTGGTTTGTGCCAAACATTATGCTTTAGACCAAATGGCTCTACTTTAGTCTCATCAGACCACAAATTCTTTTTCCAAAACCTCTCAGATTCTCTAATATAGCTTTTCTCAGAAGTGGCTTCCTTCTGGCCGCCCCCCCATAGAGACCAGAGCTGTGGAGAGCTGATGACATTGTTGAGGTCTGCACATGTTCTCCTATTTCAGCCAGTGCTCTGGAACCCCTTCAGTGTTGTAACTTGGACATTTCTCAGAGCATTGCCCTTCTTTCCCCTTCCTACTCAGTTTGGCCAAAGCTGGGCAGTGTCTGGGTTGTGAGACATTTTTTTCTGCGTTGATATAATGGATTTCACAGTGCTCCTGAGAAGGTTCAAAGATTAGCAGATGCTTTAATAACCGTCTCCAGATTTTTTTCTCCAACAACAACAAAAAAAAAAATCTCAAAGAATCTCAGCCAGTTCCTTGGTCTTCATGACAGCATGACTGACCTGATCTGCCATTTTAGCTGTGAGACCTCCCAAAGTCAGAGATGTGTATTGTGCAAGCATACAACTAGACACAGGTATCATATTTAGTGCGAGTTCTCGAAAAATTAAATACTAGTCCTAATTTAGATTGCAAAAAAAGGGGGAATGGTGTTTCATACTTCTCAATTATGCAGTTTTTAGACTTTTTAAAAAAAATAATTCTGAGGACTTGTGAATACTTTATTTAATTTTATTTCTGTAAAGACTCACTTCAAAATGGGCAGACAAATTCCCATTCTAATATACTTAAATTTGATGTTGCAGTACAGCAAAAAGAGATATAATAATTGGGAGGGTACACTGTACACTGCACTGTACACTGCCCTTACAGTTTATTTTCAGAGCTCTAGTTTACACTGTGTATAGTCCTATAACTATAAGCAGTTATGCAGCATACTTCTGTTATCACAGACAGGCAAAGCTTGTTTCGATGTTTCCTGGATCTGATGTTTGCATTCGTTACCATGCAAGTATCAGTACCAGTAATGTAATTTTATGCTCGTCAGTGAAACTGAATTAGAAAACCACAATATTTTGAAAAACGAAACAGAACAACATAAAGGTAACGCCATGAACGCCAAAATCTTCCGCAACATAAAATCACTGTATATCTACTGCACCATTAACAGTTCTCTGTTTGATCTATTTATTAAGCGATGCAACTGTATTGCTGTCATAGTCTAATTTAACTTAAAAGGTATCAACAAACAGAGGAGAAAAAAAAAAAAAACACAATAGTGAGACATACTCGGTCAAAATATTCTACATTATTACTCATTTGGCCAAGTCCAAATTATTCGTTATTTTTGGCCGAACATGTAAGGCAGCCGAACGTTCTGTGCATTTTTAGTAATATGTTCATTTCTTTAGTATTGCATGACAAAAAAATTTTTATGTAAGAAGTATTGAAAACAAACAAACACTAAAATGAAGTCAAACAGTTTAGTCCTTGGCTATGCTAACCAACTGAGCAGTGTTTTCCCAGTGGACATAACTCACAGTAGAAATGCATGCCTCACAACAATCTGGACAGTTTACCCCAAAACACTGTAGTGTAAAGATCATCTGAACTGTCAGCTGCCCCCTTAGTGTTCAGGTCTCCTGAACCATTAGAGGAAACATGATCCCTGATTTTATGATATTGGTACTTGTGAATATATGGGTCAGGGATCATCTGGGGGGAAAAAAAAAAAAAAAGTGTTTTTAATTTCAATTGCACTAACCTGAATAAATAAAGGATAGAGTTTAAAAAAAAAATTATATCTTGGTGCAATGATGCGTTTGGGTAACTGGACTCCCAGCAGCCATGGGGAAGTTACAGTGCCCACCAGAATTATTGGCCCCCGTCATTAAAAAAAATAATAAAAATAAAAATAAATGAGCAAAAATGATCGCAGGAAATAAAAAATAAAACGTTCCATTCAAACAATAGGAGAAACTCCTTATTAAAAGCTATTTCATTAGACCTAGTTTCTTAAATAATAGTATTTTCTCTCAAAAATCTACATGCTAAAAGTACTGACACTCTATTGTCGCCATGTTCTGTGTCCCTGTGTGCATAAATATGAGGTTGCAGTACTACGGGAATGACCAAAAACTCTTAGCACAAAAGAGACATGGTTGTTGACATGCACAGTTCAGGTAATGGATATGAAAAATGCATCAGCAATTAGAAAAATTTGCCTTTACGCCTAATTAGGACTGTAACAAAAAGTCTAATATGTCTGACACAGCTGGAAACTGATGCTAGGAACTGAAGCTGTGTGTGCAATGTAAGGAGGATGGTTAAAAAAAAAAAAAAACATATCAAATATCACAGCTTTCGAATTCCTTTGATTGTCAAAACTGAAAGTGAACTGTTAAACTCTACTTTCATAACTGAACTTCACCAAGTGTCATTAGAACCATGACTGGCACGTGTGGCGTGGTCAGGTGAGTCCAAAATCAAATGTTTTGGTCATGCAAAGGCGACTGCAAGCAATGAAAAGCATCTGATCAATTATCTGAGCATCTGATCCAATATGGCAGTGGATCACTGATGCTTTGGGGCCCTTGTGGTATTGTGAACTCTGCTAAGCACCAGGATATTTCAGCCCAACCCCTGGATGCTTCTGCCAGGACATTCAGACTTGGCCATACATGCTTCCAAATCAACACAGGAATGGTTAGAGAAACAAAAACCAATGTTTTGCAATGAATATGTCAGTCTCTGGATTTGAACCCTACTGAAGACCTGTGGTCCGAACTGAAGAGGTGAAGTGCACATGCACAAACCCAAGAATTACAAAGGAGCTTAGATTATTTTTGCAGGGAGGAGTGAACTAACATCCCTCTGAAAGTGTCTCCAACCTTGTTAGATATTACAGGGAGAGACTTGGGGCTGTTAACCTATTAATTATTAATAGTTAAACTATTAAAATTTAAGGATCATTTTGAAACCAGCAAGTTATAGAATAATATGCCCTACTTAAAACTTTGAGTTTGTGGGAGGAAAAAAACATAAAAACACTTAAAAAAAACAAAAAAAACAAACAAACATACAAATTATCCCTGCATGTTTGAGCTCGAAATCACTTATTGCATGTGTTATTCTTTTCATATATTCATTTTTGCTCATTTCCATGAAGGGTCCATATATAATTATGGAGGGCACAGTATAAGAAATCATGAGCAGAGAGAAATAATAAAATAGTTAATAATCATACACAATACAGGGCAAGTCTATCTGCTTACCACAATGAGTACTCTTCATCTAGCGAGCACTTTCGAATACTCTTCAGTATTGTAATACACCTTCCTGTTTGGACAGCATCCAAAACAGCGCCGAAGTGTTCAGAATTGTCATGTAGTGCACACTATGAAGACAGCATTGCTGATCATGCACTGGGAAATTCAGTGTCATGTCCATAATCTTCTTTCAGCTTCCAGTCCTCCATGGTCATTAGTTAGTTATGAGTTTACAGAAGACAGCCTGAGCTTAACTAGTGTAAGGTGCCAGGGTTAGTTGAACCCACAGTTCGTACCAACACAGCAGTGTGTATGTATGTATGTATGTATGTATGTATGAGTTTCTTTAGGGTTACTGAAATTATTAAAAGGCAATATTTAAACATAATGCAACTACACACACAAGAGACTCCCAACTAATCTTTCCAGCATGCCGATATACACACTAACATGGACAACCACATGGGTAAATGAATGCTGGATGCATGGAGAGGAATGAGGTATACTGCTTAAGTTTATATCAACGAATGCGGCTACGCAGCATGACCTGGATTAAAGTAGATTACTATCCCGTCTGTGTGATGTAAGTGTTCTTGATTTGTCTCATCTTCCTTTATATCGGTCTCTTCGATTACGAGAATAAACGTATATATCCTTATGAGCAGCTGTAGATGGGTCTCACATTCCTTCACAAGTTATATGTGTGTTATGAGTGAAGCTATTCCTTTTTTTTTTTTTTTGAAGAGTGCAATTCTAGTTCTTGTCCGTGTAATGAAGATGTCCTCAGATCAACTGTAAACCGGTAAGTCTTTTCCCTCCTTTGTGTGGTGCAAGGTATTCAGGTTCTTCCTCCGTTGTTGTCGTTGTGGTGGGGTAAAGTATTCTGTTCGTGCAGTAGGTGTGATGTCATCAGTTAGGGCCCATTTCTAAAACAATACACTCTGTCGACGGGACTTCCCCTGGCCTGTGTGTGTATGAGAGAGAGAAACCAGTTGTCACTGTATGTAACTCAGGGTGGCTTCATAAAATATCCACCTGCCATTTATGTGACATTTGCCTCTCTTCAAAGTACTATTCAAATACTTCAAATTTAGATCCTTTTTTTTTTTTTTAGTTACAGAAATGGGAGGATTGAAATATGAAGAATATAAAGAACTTCCCTTTAAAAAGAGAGAATTAATCTTTCTGATAAGATTCACATTTGACTGTTCTGTTGTTGTACAGCTCAATCGAGATTAGTGTCTTTATTTCTCTTTCAAAAAAAAAATATCCATGGAGCAACCACTCAAAGTGTGCAAGAACTGCAAAAGGCAAGAAGACAAAAGTTAAATGTATAACAGAAAATACTGTTTTATATAATGACTATACCTGGTAACACAAAGCAGGTTATCTAGGAAAGGCTTCTGGATCATGTACTTAAAAGGAAGCACACAAGCAACATATTTACATATATATATATATATATATATAT
>CM075010.1:17998299-18019471 GCA_037576675.1 Pangasius sanitwongsei
GAGTCACTATGTCCTTCCTGGCAGCTCGAACCAATCTGGCCAGTTTCCTCTGACCTCTCTTATCAACAAGGCTTTTCAGCCTGCAGACCCTCTGCTCACAGGATGTTTTTTTTTTTTTTTTTTTTTTACACCTTTCTGTGTAAACTCTAGAGACGGTTGTGTGTGAAAATCCCAGGAGATCAGCAGTTTCTGAAATACTCAAACCAGCCCTTCTGGCACCAAAAATTATGCCACGGTTAAAATCACAGAGATCACGTTTTTCTCCATTCCGATGTTTGATGTGAACAATAACTGAAGCTCTAGACTTCTGCATGACTATAGTGTGCTGATTGGAAAATGGTTACAACAGATCTTGCATTTTTTTCATCCGAAAGAGGAAAAAAGGACGAAGGTTTTGACCCAAAATGATTAAACAGGCCTACCACGAAGTGTCAGATTTGACACTTTACAAATGGTTAACGGTGACGATAATTAGATGCGATCTGATCTGATCTCTTTCATGCGATCTGAGTAGCATCAACAGAGAAAACGTCAGCCATGGGAACGTTATTCAACAAAGGATTACATCAAAATGAATCATCCAGTCACCTAACATGCTCATTTATCTGTCTTTTTTTTTTTTTAGGCCGATGGTTTTGGACGATTAAATTGTTTATTGGGATATTTTAAAAGGGAAAACTGCGATCAGGAAAAAAAAAAAAAAAAAAAAAAATCTATATCACACAAGCCTAACATCAACATATAATAAAACCACTCACCACAGTGAGCAGTGCACCATGCTGAAAATGAGGCTGGAACTGCATCAGTCTAGGCTCTGCTCCGGCCTCCCCTTTCACAAAACCACTAAAACAGAGCGCAACATAGCCACATGAACACATATGACACATAAATACACGATGTTCAAGGTTGTTGATTCTACTTCAGCCAATATACAGCGCAATCGTAGTTTTAACTCATCAGATAAAGTGAGACAAAATTAAGTTAGGCTTTAAGCAAAAACATAAATATGTACATTCCTAGCACTATCCTCTCCAATTTAAACCTGCAGAAAATATATCTCATTATTTATTCACTAATTACAGCCTAAAATACTGTGAATCCATAAGGTTTTTACGCACACTAAATACATATAGGGCAATTTTCCCCCATATAAGCAGACAGAATTTTGTTTGCTGTCTTATATGTCTTAGTAATCAGAACATTTTTGTAGTAGTAGTAGAAAACTATTGCACAATTATCTAAATATGGGACATAATTAGATATTTGAGATAGTTGTACAGAAAGCATGAGCCCACTAGACTGAAAAACATAAGCTGAAAACCAAGTGCTATTGTTTTTTCCCCCCTGCATAACAATTTATCCTTCTTCCACATATTATTATTATTATAAATTATAATCCCCGGATAAACCCAAGGACAGTGTAGCGCACCACTGTAAAGCTCTGACTGATCAGTTGCCCTAGTCCTTAAGGCAAAGGGCACTCGGAAAGGAGCGGTAAAATATCACTTACCATATTACCACACAGGACAGGAGTTACGCAGGGATCCACTGAATCCCACCGGGCCTTGAATAGCTCACATTTGCGCTGCTTTTCGCTACATCATTACGTGGTATGTGGTATTTTTTCCACTGATGATACTCATGATACTCACCATGGAAGTAACTCAAAGATGGGGCTGGAGCGTGTTTTAAATACAGCGATGATGGCAGAATGATTGGTGGATTCTGCATTTCCTGTTGAGGAAAATTAAGAAAAGAGTCTTTTATAGTTGTATAATTGATATATTTGACAGATTGACAGATGCACTAACAATTCTCGGGATACTACCAAAGGAATAGTCGAATATTTAATAAACGTGATTACAAAATGGTAAAAATCATTCATATTATTTACACTGTTTTGACAACTGAAGTGGAAAGAAAACATTTTAATCATGTATTTTTTTTTTTTTTTTTTTTAAATATGGTTCGCATTTTAAACTGGATGGCTTTGCATTGTGATGGACACACTGCGGCACTGCTGCACTAAATAAATCACCAAGGGCTTTTTTTTTTTTTTTCCCCCTCTACCTTTCAGGAGCACAGCCAGCCTCTCTCCAGTGGGATCCCAGGCAAGAGACTGAACCTCTCCTCCAACTCTGATTAGCATGGGATAAGAGTAATTTCAGTAAACATGTTAATGCAAAAAAATAGAATGATGCACACTACATCTTTAAGTACATAAAAACACAACTTACATGAGGTCGCCATCAGGCCCGCAGAAGGTAGTCTCAGAGAGATCAGCCACCACGGCGGCAGACTTGGGTCCTCCTGAAACCAGTGATATTAACTAGGCCATTAACAATGGATCCTAACCGTTATACGCCTCAGAACATATTTTTCCAGCATGCTTGAACGGATCGGATACAAGGCTTCTATTGTGAGTATTAAGAACACCAATGGAGGATGCAAGAGCAAACTTTCAAGGGATGAGGCTCGAGCAACCAATTATGGGAATGAGCAGGCTGAATGCTAACGTCTTTATAAAAAAAATTTTAAAAAAAAACCCACCAGTGTCTCCACCTCAATTATTCTTCTATTCCTTCCTTTTTATGCTTGAATAACTGTAGAATCAACAACTACCTGCAAGCAAGCTGCCCAGGCTTCGTTTGCTCAAGTCACATGATTCAGTTCTGATTTATTCTTGTTTATACTAAAGTTTATTGACATACCAGCTTCACTGGCTATTTCATGGCAAATCCAGGTAGTAATCAAACATTCAATAAAATTCATTTTTTAAATATTAAAAATACTTTCCCCCCCCCCCTGCCCACGCCACTTTAAATATACTCTCACCATCAGCTTTATTAGTAACAACTGTACACCTGGTGAAAGGTTTGGACAATCTGGTACATAAATTATGAGGCGAATAATGTCAAGATACTTTCCCAAAAAAAAAAAAAAAAAGTTGAGAGTGCAGTGGTATAGATGAATTGTGGAAAATAAAAAGCACACTAGGATTTTATCACCTGCCATGTCTGAAAAAGTAAGCGCGTAGATCACCGTTTCTCCCTGCACGCAGAACAGCAACCTACTTCCATCAGGACTCCAGCACCCTGACTGGGGTTAAATAAACAGACACAGCGTTAGACAGAAAGCAATAACCCTGTCTGCCGAGATACCACCACTTATCATTCATGTATGCCTTGTGTCATTTTTATCTCATAATTATTTAATGGAAATAATTAAATCATTTATTAACGCATTACGCAATCTCTCACCTGACAGCGCCCTTTCAGACAAGGCCACCGTTCACAGGTCCACATCTTTGTCTCCCACACCCTGCAGGGGTGCAAACACACACACACACACACTTCTCCGTAAATTATTCACAAAGTCCAATTTTACAGACATTCAAAGCCAAATGTTTCAAAAGAGACGGTAATTGTAATAATGAAAAGCCGCCTGTAATATTTCAACAATATATTTTTTTCTCTGCATTGAAATAACAGCAAACTTAATATTCATTAAAATATTATTAGAACAGAACGAACGCTTTGTTGTCGTTGCTATGGTGAACAACTTCTAATCTGAATGAAGGAATGAATGAATGAATGTAAGAACTGCTAACCAGCTCAGGACGCAAGGTGTTGGAACGCCACGGGTAAAATGAAATTTAGCGTTATTTAACCGTTAATTTAGTGACTACCTGCAAACAAACAAACAAACAAAAAAATGCATGTAACAGCAAAATACCACTGTAATTTGCTAGGCAATATAAATTTCAAATTGTGACACATCTACATCTGTGATGTGAGGAGCTACTTAAAAGAAGACTTAGTTAAATAGTTAATAAAGAGTAAAAAGTTGTTTCTCTAGTTTCCAAAAAAAAAAAAAAACCTGACTTGTATTCATAACTTATTCATCTGCTCTCCACCAATATTACTGCAGTGCTGGTTTCTAGGTCACCTCAAAATCGAGAACATTGGACCTTTAATCATGCCCTATTTCAAGGACCATGACTCACTCGCAAATTAATGCAACAGCCCAGAAATTCCAAGCTGCGCAAAAAACAAAAAAAAAAAAAAAACACAGCTAAACATGAGCAATCTGAATCATGCAGGTCACCCTTGAAAGCAGGTTTAGGGACAAAAAAACAAAAACAACAAACAAACAAACACAGAAGACATGAAACGGAGTGGTTTAATATATTTCTGTAACATCCGTGTCAATCCTGATACGTGCGCATACCTGAATAGAGCAGATGGAGTGGCTGCCAACAGTCGGCTGCCATCTGGCGACCATGACAGATTTGTGACTCCTCCACCTCCTACACGCTGCAGAGGAACGCAGATTTCTGCAGCCACATTCCACACCTGAATAACACGCAACACGAAATACAGCTGGGCGCGGCTCTGTGACTGCTGGGTATAAACCAGCTAAATGAGCATAATTACATGATTGGATAAAACATTGTCTAAATCTTGTGAGCACTGTATATTGTATACAATGCTTCATGCTCCATGAGATTTACTTTGGTAACAAATTAAATACTAAAAAAAAAAAAAAAAAAAATAGTGGCACGTACTATCATGGAGGTGTCCACAGGAGAGGCAGACACTAGTAGAGAACCAGAAGGGGACCAAGCAATGGAAGTAACTGGAGAGTGACCAGGATGAGACAATACCTGAGCACAACCAGAAGAGGGCCTGTGTGTGTGTGTGTGTGTGTGAATGAGTATGTCAGAGAGAGAGAGAGAGAGAGAGAGAGAGAGAGAGCTTTTTCTTAACCAGGCTGATCAGAATATTTACAAACATTACCACAGTTGTGATTTCTACAGTGACGAGTAAACTACCTTTCATTTGTGAATATTTTTATTCATTAATAGTTAAAAAAAAAATAAGCCAAATGTTAGCTTATGTACCAGGATGCATCATATACATGACATTACAGAAGGCCATGCAACACAGAATATAGAATCGAGTCAATTATGTGCTCTTGATATCACAAATAAATCCATAAAATACACCGTGTGTATGTGTAAGTATCTGGCAGTACCGTGTAGAGAGCGAGTTGGGGTCCACGTGCCAGATGAGTAGACAGGTGTGGCAGGCCACGGCCAGCGTTGACGCGCACAGGGGCTTCCACTGCATAGCACTCACGCTCCTCTGCAGTCTATGCTTCAGAGTCGGAGTTATTGCACTGACACGGGGGGGAGTGCAAGATAAATACTACACAACCAACATTATTTGACACTCATCATTTCAGATTCAAACTGGTTTTGACTGAAGACTGGGTGGGTATTACAGTTTACCCACAATTCTGCACTTAAAGTTAAGGGGAGGAGGAAGATAGGAGTGTTTTAAATACAGAAATCTTCCTATTTAAGGACGTCATTGCTCTCCATCATTCTAATGAGACTTGCTTGGTGAACCAGTTACCGTAAGCCTAGATTTTTCGTACAGCTGATATTGGACAGTGTTAGTACCAACCAAGAAGACAGATATGTTGGGTGTTACAATGCGAAGATGATACAAAGTTTTTATTTCCCACTAAAACGCTGATTTGTACCAATTTCTTACTGAAATAATAATTTAGCCCATTTATTGAAGTTTAGCCAAAAAAAATGTTAATATAGGGTCTTGAAAATGAACTGCAGGTTTGGAGATGAACAGATACTCAATGGAGCAATGAAAATTCAAATTGCACACAGGCATTACAGCGATACTTCCATTCTACTACTTACTAAACAGAAATAAAAATAATGTCACGTAGTGACATATAGTGCAGTCTTTGCATTTGCACAGTCCTTAATCATTCCAAGAGAGAGAGAGAGTCATTCCGAGGGCCCAAACCCACAGGCACAGACGACCTGGCAGTGTGCGCCAAATCTGTCAATTTCTGACAGATTTGCTCAGGGAGGAAGCCACCAGGGTGCTCCTACCACCAGCAGACATGAGAACATGCAGTGATAGAGGAGGAAAAAGAATAACAGATGCTAAGGCCAGCTGTGGTCCAGTGCACCCTGGCGTATGGGCTGTCTCAGACCACGCTAGCCGAGGCCAGCCTCGCACATACAGAAGTATTCTGATGGCAGTGGCTATCGGGGAGACAAGGCCATCTGCATACCGCCCAAAGGATTCTAGCAAGACATAGCCACGGGCCGGTAGTTGGCTAGACAGCAAGAGCTGCGGAATGCCTGGAGGAGACAACAGTCGGAGAAAAACGACTGGCAGAGAGAACGAGAGGCAAGTGCCACATACTGAGCAAAAGGGGACACACACACACACACACACACACACACACACACACTGCACGTTCATAGGGATGGAAAATACTGCGTCGTACATGCACGAGCACATGCAAGAAGCTATCCAGGTGATTCTTACTGCCCCGGCCGGTTAGGACGGGTTAAACAGAACCAGTTTTCTCCTTAGAAACATTCTCCAGTACATCGCCAGCTGTGTGATGTACTCACTGCACTTTCACCTCTCTGGACCCTTTCCAACTCTACCTTGAAATTTCAGCACTTCTCCACTGAACAGTGTGGCTCGACGCAACTAAGCAATTAATTAAATCCAAACTGAGGGATTCTCGATTTATACGATGTCTACAGCGACATTATGGTCACATTCTTTCCTGAAGTGTCTCTCCCTAGTGTTTTATCACTCACTTGCTAACAATGTATAAATATATATATATATATATATAAAACATAATGTGTATAACATCAAAACTGGAAACATTTCCAGCAACGGTTTTACATAATGGCTGTGTTTGGGTACTTGGTGTACCTCCGAGAGTTGTAGATCTTGATGGAGTCATCCAGGAGGGCTACTGCAAACTTGTCTGTGTGAGGATGCCATGCGAAGCTTCGGAGAGCGCTATCAGGCCTAAGAAACGCACAAAGAACTTTACTTGTACATAAAACTTAAGGCAAATATGCAATCTCAAAACTAAATACAGTAAGGCGAATGAGCTCAACCTTCATTTGTGTACATCAATGCACTCTTAAGAGGTACAGTAAAAATGTATAATTGTCTTACCAGCAAAAAGAGAAGAGCAAACACAGAATTTAAATGCCACCACAAAAATCTATTTGGTCAAAGAAATGTACTTAAAAACCATGTCATTTAAAAACTCACCAACTCAGTACTTGGGAAAATTCGGCGACCATATCCTCACCACTTAACTGGTAAAGATGACAGTAATCAAATTAGCTTTGCACTTGTAATCAGCAATAAAAAGCAGACAAAGTGTCTGGATATCAAAAAATAATGAATGAGTTGGAGGCAATGAAAAAAAAAAAAAAAAAGAAGCACAGAGCTTATCTCACTTATACAACTTTTTTAAAAAAAGCCACTAGTGTTTAAAGAGATTGGTTAGATGTCTTGCTAGCCAATTAGCTATTCTTACACACCTCCACAGGTCGCCATTACACAATCGTCATAACAAAATACCTCATTTTGGCATGTAAAGCTCATGCCACGTACAAAAAGCCACTTTTCAAAGCGTGACGTCAAGGCCGTATTTCGTTCAAGGCATAATCCAAGGCGGCTGAAACAATTTCAACAACCCTGTGCTAGCAATACATCAAGACGTAAACCAAACAGACTGAAAAAGGAAAACGGCATCCGATTAATGTCCGAGTCACGGATGAAGCGCTGCCCACCGTCAGATGTGGAAACAGGGAACAATGAAATGAAGACATCCATCGCAGGAGAGCCAAGACGCATCCGGAGCTCAGCGTCAGCCACTTGGGTACTGTGGGAAAGCACAACCACTTCGATTTATTCAGTGTGACACATGACAACAAGACTCGACATCAAAATAGATCAGTCGGAGCATACGGCAAGAAATCACACACCTTCTTCAGAACTGTTAGTGATTTCATCTAACAGGCCAGTAAGACCGGCATCACGCCTGCAAAGGAAGTCGGAGAACGTAAGCGATATCGATGTCTTGGAGCTCAGGGCTGCTTACTGCTCGAAATCAGTATTTTTTTTCTTATT
The DNA here is from genome assembly GCA_037576675.1 of Pangasius sanitwongsei. NCBI lineage: Eukaryota > Metazoa > Chordata > Actinopteri > Siluriformes > Pangasiidae > Pangasius > Pangasius sanitwongsei. The sequence continues at coordinate 18,006,291 of CM075010.1, forward strand.
ATTAGGAAATAAAACAGGAATATACACACTTACTAGCTGCTACTATGTTTGTCCAAACATTACCTATATTCATTAGCCATTAAATCTGCATTGCTGCCTGCTATTTAGGAAATTCCTGGATGAGCTTTTGGGCGTATGTGTAAGTGCGTTGTGTACCAGGCTCCAGCACTTCTCATCCACAACGTATCTCTGTGATCCAGGAAGGCTGCTTTGCTGCTGCTCTCTGGGCGACTGTGTGGTTTCAGAGTCTCCCTTGGAAAATGAAGGCTAGGAGGAGTCCAGTGCTAAAACAGATCAATAAATATTTTGTCAAAAAGTTCTTTTAAATGGGTGCTGTTCATAATTTGAAGAAAAAAAAAAAAAAAAAAAGAGCAGTGAACAGACTGTTAAGACTAGGCTGGTTCTTATCGTGCCGGTAGATCACGTGCACGCTGAGTGGGAGGCGAGTTCAAAGCACTTAGTCCAGGTGGAGTGTGACCTTTAGTGTGAGTCAAATAAGTCAGAAGTCAAGTCAGTAGAATAGAATTACTGGCCACAGCCATCGCAACAAGGACGCAGACTTTAACGCCCAATGCGGAAGCCATCACACACACCATACAGGTGCTATTGAAGCTCCAAACACAGCCACCAGAGAACCTCGAGCAACGGCACTCGACATGCTGAAACGTTAACGCCCGGGCATGGACTCGCGACAGTATCCGATTCAAAAAGCAGATACGCAGCACAAAGCGTGGATTACACACTGCTGCTCTAACGGGCCGGTCTGGAGGGTGCGGAGTCAATTGATCCAAACTGTTTCCGGCAAAAGGATCGGTCATTTAATTCGATTCTTCTGTGTCTTGAGTGTTTGAGCGGGCAAAACTCTCCTGCTGACAATAAAAGCGACTACCTGGAGACTAAAAAAAGTTGGGCAGGAGAGTAAGAAGAGACTAACCTGCTGTCTATTAAAGACGCCCAATTCCCCAGGTGCGTTTCGCGTACAGGTAAGACACAAGCGTAACGCGTAACGCACGGCTCCTACAGGCGCTGCTTCTGACTTCAGCCACCGTCGCCTGCAGAGGATTAACTCGCCTGGCAGCCCGAGACTCTTATTCACTCTGCTCGCACCTAACACTCTGTAGATATTCAGTGCATTTTATACCTCCTTATCAGATGTACATCATCTCATGGACCTGGCTTGTACCAAACTCACACAAATCACTCTCATTTATCAGGCTGAAGATTTTTCCATAAAAGGCAGCTACCGGAATTGTAGGAGCCTCATTTCAATTCAGATCACAGCTGGTCAAATCCGGAGTCCCTTATTTTGTGTGCTGTGTTTCTTTTAACAGTTTCTGTGTTCATTTGCACATCATCTTGGTTAAAGCTCTATCTATGGCCAGGTTGTTTTTTTTTTAAGCTGAAATATCCTGTACTTAGCAGAAGTCTTAGTAATTCTTGAAATATCTTGGTAACTTTGCAGAATGATGCCGTAAATATTCACAGGAGCAACATGAACCAACAGCCTCATTACAGCCCAAAGCATCACTGATCCACCATCATATTTCACAGGCTTATTTATCAGCCATGTAGCACACTACATAGTGTGCAAGACACAAGAGAGCGGGAATCCGTTGGGGATTCAGCCTCTGGTGTGATGATCAACATTACCGGAGAGACATCTGTAAAGAAGGTTGGTGTCATCTACTTTGGGTTTGGGTATGAGACTGATGCTTCGATGCAGACTTAGACAAAGAATGCATTAAGAGCTCATGATCACACTTTTGAAGCCTGAAATTGAACGTGACACGCGTGCACAAGGGCTGCAAGGCCTCAAGCGTGCCATGTGGCACGTGTGGTGCTTTACATCACGGACACCGTGTGTACTTGTTTACTATAAAACCTTCACAATGATCATAATCCCACTATCTGTTGTTACCCAGAAGGGTTCCATTCAATTCAGTCCAATTGCTTAAATTTAAACCCGTTTATCCACCTTATTTAAAAAAAAAAAAAAAAAAAAAAAAAGAGCTTATCTAGCGACTTTTCTGGACAAACAGAGCATTAAGAGCACCGTGTCACCTGTTTCTCGTAGCACTCCGTCAAATTCCCCCACACCAGCTCGTTATTTGCCTCGTATAATGTAACCTGGCCGCTGAGCAGCGGCAGCGGCGGGAAGAGCGCGAGGGAGCACATGATTCACACACACACCTGTAGAGAAGACAAACTAGTCTTATTACTAGTATTACACACACAACTGTCACACACAGGTACACACATGCACTTATACACACATATACACACAACTGTTACACACACGCACACCGTTACACTCTGTTACACACTCTGTCTCTCACACACACACACTTATACACACATTACACATATACACACTGTTACACACACACACCCCGTTACATACTCTGTTACACACACATTGTCACCACACTGTCTCTCTCACACACACACACACAGATACACACATGCACATATACACACATTACACATACACACAACTGTTACACACACCGTCACACACACTGTTACACACTGTTACACACACAATGTCACACACACTGTCTCTCTCTCTCTCTCACACACACAGTCTCTCACACACACACACAGTCTCACACACACACACACACAGTCTCTCTCTCACACACACACAGTCTCTCTCACACACACACACACAGTCTCTCTCACACACACACACACAGTCTCTCTCACACACACACACAGTCTCTCTCACACACACACAGTCTCTCTCACACACACACAGTCTCTCTCACACACACACAACTACATACATGCACTTATACACACATTACACATATACACACACTGTTACACACACGCACCATTACACACTCTGTTACACACACATTGTCACACACTGTCACACAAACGTTACACACACATGCACACACATTATTATACACATTCTCTTGCACACCCATTGTTACACATACACACAGTTACACACACTATACACACTCTGTTACACACACACACACACTGTCACACACAGGTACACACATGCACTTATACACACAGCTACACTCTGTTACATACACATTGTCACACACTGTCACACAAATGTTACACACACACGCACACACATTATACACACCCATTGTTACACACACACAGTTACACATACACATTGTACACACTCTCTTTCACACCCACTGTTACACCCTCTGTTACACACACCTGTGCGCACATGGCATTCGCTCATAAAGCAGAAACAGAACTCATGTTTGTTAGCTAGTTGCTATTGTTTGCTGTTAAACCTGCTCAGTGCACCGCTGCAGTGAGCAGCTCAGCTACTGCAGGGTTTAACCTGAGTGACAGTACTCGAACTCACTCACCAGCAAACGTTATTAGCCAAACAGCTAGCTTCATCACCTGTTGCTAACTAGCTCCATTAGCTTCAAAATAGTCACGCTATAAGCTCAGGCGCTGAACCTAGATTTGTATGTGTTTCTATGAAGTAACAGTGTTTATAATTTTGTGTCTGACGCAAGTATTATTAAAGTTTATTATAAATGAAGAACAAATAATCTGACAAACCAGACTCCACTTCAGCTGTGCTCCAGAAATCGCGCCATGCTCTGAACTACGGCACACCAGGAGGGACAAACAGCAGTAGCGCGCAAAACTAACCGACACTGCCCTCTACAGGATGAACAAAGCTTCGCTTTCACTGCTTTGTCGAAAAGGGTCTGTCCTGCAAGACTACAAACCACGCCCATTACAAGGAACGCCCACTAAAGGGAACACCCATTACAAGGAACGCCTACTAGCAAATCACACTACATAACATTACCACGCCCACTCCCTCCCTGACCCTTACCCTAACCCTAACCCTAAAGAGGCAGTCACACTATAATCAGTGCTTTCCCCATCTTGGATTTTCTGAAGAGGTCACGCTGTGACGTGTCGATCTTCTATTGGTCACACAGCTTCACGTGATACGAATTCGCAGGTCAGAGTTCACCGAACTTGAACTTTGGAACGCAATGAAATGCGAAACTTCTACGTTGAGCTTGTGTTTCCGGTCTCCAGCATTCGCATGCGTATGAATGGCAGTCAATGGAACTGAAAAGTCTAGCGTGACCACCGCTTAACCCTAACCCTAACCCTATGTTTTCCGTACTTGTCGTGGGCGTAACTTATAATAGTGGGCGTACCTTGTAAGGGGCGTGGTTTGTAATCCTGACTGATGTTTCATTGTGGGCGTAACCATAACATGTAATAGTGAGCGTGTCTTGTAAGGGGCGTGGTTTGTAATCCTGACTGATGTCTTGTTGTGGGCGTAACTTGTAATAGTGTGTGTACCTTGTAAGGGGCATGGTTTGCAATCCTGACTGATGTTTAACATATTTGTTGTGGGCGTAACTGTAACTTGTAATAGTGGGCGTGCCTTGTAAGGGGCGTGGTTTATAATCCTGTCTGATGTTTAATGTATTTGTTGGGCATAATTTGTAATAGTGGGCGTAATTTGTAATAGTGGGCGTGTCTTGTAAGGGGCGTGGTTTGTAATCCTGCAGGACTCAGATGGATACACTCGGATTTGTCCTCAGTATTTCAGTGTTCACAAGAGAGACCCAATTTGACCAAAAATGTTGACTGCAAGACTGCCGATTTATATGTAAATTAAATGTTATTCTACATTTTTATAGCTACAGTTGCAGTGGTGTTAGCAGGTAGAACCAGTGCTTGGGAGTGACTGGGAAAAGACCAGGTGTCGTTTTTTTTCAATCTTCATATTTCCAGTTTTGGTGAGCCTGTGCCCACTGTAGCTTCACGTTCCTGCTCATGACAGACAGGAGTGGAACCTAATGCGGTCTCCTGCTGTTGTAGCCCATCTGCCTCAAGGAACAATGTGCTACGTCTTCTGACTCTGAGAAGCTTTTTTACTCACCAAGAGTGATTATTTTGTGTTACTGTAGACTTCCTGGCAGCTTGGCCCATTCTGGCCATTTTCCCCTGACCTCTTTCATCAACAAAGCAGAACTGCCATGGGAATGGGTGTTATTGTTGCTGTTTTTGTTGTTGTTGCTGTTGTTGTTGTTGTTGTTGGCACCTTGCGGTGGTAAATCTAGAGCAGATCTCTCCAGTCTTATCCACAAAGGGCCGGTGTGCCTGCAGGCTTTCATTTCAACCAGGCAGGAGCCACACCTGATTCCACTTGTTTATTCAGTTCATCTTGGCCTCCAATCAACTATTAAGTGTGCTCCTATTTGTCTGGAATGAAAGCCTGCAGCCGCACCGGTTCTTTGCAGATAAGATTGAAGACTCCTGCTCCAGAGACTGTTGTGCGTGAAATTCCCAAGAGATCAGCAGTTTCTGAAATACTCAAACCATCCTGTCTTGCGCCAAAGAATGTTGTTTCAGGAACGGCAGTCACATTCAAGTTTGTATGTATTAGGTTAGACATAGTCTATCTATCGGTGTCATGTGGTACAGTTTACAGTATATTTGCAGTCTGTGTAGAAGCAGGTAGTGTTGCAGCCTCACAGTTTCAGGGATCCTGATTTGATCCTGAGCTTGGGTTGCTGCCTGTGAGGAGTTCCACATATTCTCCCTGTGCCTGTGTGGGTTTCTCAGTTTCCTCCAACCTCCAACGCAATGCCAGTAGGTGGGACTTATGTGTTTGTTTTCCACCAGGCCCATGAAGGGGTTACACCAGCCACCGGAAGTAATCACAGCTTTTGATGGGGCAGGACAGCATTAATAATGACATAGCCTCAAACAAAATTACGTTGAGAGGCTATCACTGTTGAGTTATTGTATGGGCTACTATCTAGTGAATTTTTATATTAACCCCATAATAGGGAGTCGAGAGTCATTGAAAGTTGTACCTTTGTTGACCAGCAAGTCACACGCATTTCTGATGTATGGACATTATTCACTCCATAATCCTCCCTTTCCCTCTCCAAGTCTTTGCAATAGACATGGTAATGTACATCATAGACACGCTGTATGCATTTGCACTTTTTTTGTGGAAATTTATACGTTTTCATTCAGATTATTTGCTCTAAAACAAGAGCTTGGCAGCCACTGAGTATTTTTGAGCTATCCCAATTTGGGGTAAAATATACAACCCTGGCAACCCTGTTATCAATTGTCCTGTCCATCATAGAAAGGTGAAGAAATCAATTGAACATCTGCTTATATCTGTTAAATAGCAACATTCTTAACTCTTTGGCCACTCAAAGGAATTAATTCGCATTTAAATGGAATTTTAAATGCATGGGGTTGTGAATGACGAAAGATTAACATTGGTTGAGCAACTGATATACACTCACCGTCCACTTTAATAGGAACACCTGTACACCTGCTCATTTATGCAGTTATCTAATCAGCCAATCATGTGACTGCAGCATAATGCATAAAATCATGCAGATTTTCTGCCACGATGCCACGATCAAAGTCACAGTGATCACACTTTTCCTTCATTTCTTCATCACACTTTTTCTTCATTATGTTTGCTGTGAACAGTAGCTTCAGTTATTGTTTATATCAAATATCAGAATGAAGAAGAAGTGTGATCTCTGTGACTTTGATCGTTGCATGGTTGAAAGTGCCAGAAGTGCCGGTTTGAGTATTTCATAAACTGCTGATCATTTACACACACAACAGTATCTAGAGTTTACACAGAATGAGGCGAAAAACAAAAAACATTGAGTGAGCACAGATCTGTGGGTGGAAACATCTTGTTGATTAGAGAGGCCTGATTGTTTCGACCTGCCTGGAAGGGTGGATTGTGCTCGTGTTTGGACTGGATTATGCTTGTGTTTGGGCTGGATTATGTTTGTGTTTGGGTTGGATTATGCTTGTGTTTGGGTTGGATTATGCTTGTGTTTGTGTTTGGGCTGGATTGTGTTTGGACTGGATTGTGTTTGGGCTGGATTATGCTTGTGTTTGTGTTTGGATTGGATTGTGTTTGTGTTTGGGCTGGATTGTGTTTGTGTTTGGGCTGGATTGTGCTCGTGTTTGTGTTTGGGCTGGATTGTGTTTGTGTTTGGGCTGGATTGTGTTTGGGCTGGATTATGCTTGTGCTTGTGTTTGGGCTGGATTGTGTTTGTGTTTGGGCTGGATTTTGCTCGTGCTTGGGCTGGATTGTGCTCGTTTTTGTTTTTGGGCTGGATTGTGTTTGTGTTTGGGCTGGATAGTGCTCGTGTTTGTTTTTGGGCTGGATTATGTTTGTGTTTGGGCTGGATTGTGCTTGTGTTTGGGCTGGATTGTGTTTGTGTTTGGGCTGGATTGTGCTTGTGTTTGGGCTGGATTGTGTTTGTGTTTGGGCTGGATTGTGCTTGTGTTTGGGCTGGATTGTGTTTGTGTTTGGGCTGGATTGTGCTCGTGTTTGTGTTTGGGCTGGATTGTGTTTGTGTTTGGGCTAGATTGTGCTCGTGTTTGTGTTTGGGCTGGATTGTGTTTGTGTTTGGGCTGGATTGTGCTCCTGTTTGGGATGGGGGATTGCTTTAATTAAAGCAAAACCTGGCAACCCTGAAGACTAGCCCCATTTCAGCGCTGCTCGGATCGAGGCACCATTTTGGCTCGAGCGTCATTGCGCCCCCTCGCGGGAGTGACGCGTGACTCGGCGGCGTGACGTCAGCTTCAGCACCGGACAGCTCATTCCCCTCTCTCTCTCTCTCTCTCTCTCTCCCTTCATCCTTCCCTCCCTCCCTCTTTCTCCTCAGCTTGATCGACGAGGCCCGTTTGCCCGATGGGACTCATTCTGAATCGGCTGCACTCACGCGGGCTCCTTAGAAAACAAGGAGAGAAGGCGAGCGGAGAGGATACTCACAGAGAGACGACGCTGCAGCCGGAATCCGAGGAGAAAACAATCTGATCCCACCCCTCACCTGACAACGCGACAACACCAGGCTCGAGAGATACGGTAATGTTTTAGTCGCGAATAACGGAAACTCGCAGTACAGCACCGCGTCGCCTCAGTGTCTGGGCTGCACTCGGATTAACAGTACGGCGTGGTGCCCGGAAGCATGCATGACTCGGAGCGAAATCGATGGCAACGTTTTGAAAATGGATGATAGAATGTGTGGCGATGTGTAAGTGTGCGCGTGTGCGCATGCGTGCATGTTCTCAACAGACATTGCGGCACTTTGCGCTGGCTCTGGGGCGCATGGCTGAATGATCTCACATTGGCCATTAAGGCTTGTGCTTGGTGAAGATGTTTTTTTTTTATTATTGTTATTATTATTTTAAATTTTTTTTACGCAGTTGCGCGATTACGCACAGCGAAATCATTTATTTAGGCTTTGTTTTGTTTTGGTGTGGACAGCGATGGTGCCAAATCACAGAGCGTCGTTGTTAGTGCTGCGGGTAACATTTAGTGTCAAAACACACACACACGCGCGCACACACACACACACAGAGAGAGAGAGAGAGAGAGAGAGAGGCCACATCGTGTAATATGTAGGTGTGTAGGCTACTATTTATGCCTGTAATGCACGTTAACAGCCACTACTCTCGCTGTATTGGTTGATTGTGCTTATTTAATCAGATTGTACGGAAGCTGAAATGACGTACGCGCGCTTTTTACGTAGGCTCGTGTGGTTCAGTGCATCTTACGGAAACACCGTAGCGTTCAGAAGCCTGAATGATGCGGAGCCATGTAGCGCATGATTCTTCTTCATGGAGCGATTAGTGAGCTGGTTTCATTCATGCACTATCAATACTATATCAAAATAAGCTATTGACTACACTAACTGTGAGCCTGGCAGCACATCTAGGGTTAGGGTTATGATAACCTATGTATTGGGGGAAGGGGGGGCTACGGTGGCTTAGTGGTTAGCACGCCTGCCTCGGACCCCTGGGTATGAGGGTTCGAATCCCACGTCCACCCTGAGTGCATGGAGCCTTGCATGCTCTCCCCATGCTCAGGGTTTTTTTTTTTTCTAGTACTCTGGTTTCCTCCCCCAGTCCAAAGACATGCGTTGTAGGCTGATTGGCATTTCCAAAATGTTGGTAGTGCATGAATGTGTGTGATTGTGCCCTGTGATGGGATGGCACCCCATCCAGGGCATCCCATGGGATAGGCTCCAGGCTCCTCACAACCCTGTGCAGGGTAAGAAGTACGGAAAATAGAATGGATGGAGAATATATACTATATAGACTGTCATTACAAAAGATTTCACTGATAATATAGTCACAGCTATCATATGGTTCTAGTTACAAGTCATACAGGCTATTATTATTATTATTATTATTAGTAGTAGTAGTAGTAATTGAGCAACTCCAGTCTTGTAGGCTTCCTGCACAGTTTTGTATTTCCACTTAGATTTATGTATTTTTCAGACCGTTTTATCCAACAAAGTGTCAGTAGCTTTAAACATTAAGCTCCAACATTGAGTTACCACTTGCCTTGTTATAATCAGGTGTGATAGCAGTGGGGAATGCTATCATGAGACAAATATGAAACCATATGAAATCATATGCACTATATGGCCAAAAGTTTGTAGACACCTGGCCATCACACCTATATATGCTTTTTGAGATTCCAGATTTAGTCCCTCTTGGCTGTTATAATAACCGCCACTCTTATTTGAAGGCTTTCCACTAGATTTTGGAGCGTGGTTGTGATGATGTGTGTTCATTCAGCCACAAGAGTTTTAGTGAGGTCAGGCACTGATGTTGGGTGAGGAGGTCTGGTGTGCAGGCAGCATTCCAGTTCATCCCAAAGGTATTCAGTGGGGTTGAGGTCAGGGCTCTGTGCAGGCCACTCAAATTGTTCTACACCAAGCATAGCAAACCATCTCTTCATGGAGCTCGCTTTGTGAAATGGCATTGTCATTCTGAAACAAGTTTGGGCCCCTTAGTCCCAGTGAAGGAAACTGTAATGCTACAGCATACAAAAACATCCCATACAATTGCATGCTTCCAGTGGTTGTGGCAACAGTTTGGAGAAGGCCTATATATGGTTGTGCTGGTCAGGTGTCCACACACTTTTGGCCGTATAGTGTATATATAAAATGTTGGACAAAATATTCTGCCTCCAGGGCCAAGTCTTAATATGCAAGAGAATACAGAGAAAGTGTACAGAGGACAGTATGAGACATGAGCAATATATAAAAAGTTGTGCACAGGACAGCACTGAAAAGCTTGCAAACTTCACAAAAAAGACAGAAACAGTATTTTCTTGTCCCTTCAGTCACCCGTCTGACCGTCTCATTTCTTTCTCCAGGTATTTTGACATTAAACATCAGTGTTTCAGCCCTTCCGTGTGAACATTAAGGGCTCCAGATCTTGGAGTTTCTTAGATGAGTGTGGCCGCCCATGGCTTGTGTCCATGAGCAGTGTCCCTCCCCCTCCCTTTCGGGATTCAGCACCCCAATTTCTGACACTCCATTTCGCCGGCCAGACTCTGATGTGGCTGCATGTACCCCGGATACTGAACTGACCCCCACACAGTGTGTCCTGCGCAACGTATTGTCCATCGATCCTGTCGGGGATGGGAACCACACACGAGGCAACACCCCCACTCCTAGTGATGACCCTGCACAGTTCTCCAACAGTGTGCTGAAGCTGCACGAAGGTGGAGCTGAAGGAGGAGCCATGCGCAACCAGTCGGAGAGCTTTAGGCTGCAGGCAGGTGGAGGAGGCTTTCTGGAGGGACTTTTTGGTTGCCTGAAGCCGGTGTGGACCATGATTGGCAAAGCATACTCTACTGAAAACAAGCAGAGCCAGGAAGGTGAGTAACAGGAACAGAGTTAGATGAAAGATATTAACTCTGCATTCATAAATGTGAATTGCTTATTTCTAGACATAGTTCAACTGTTAAAATCCCAGAAATTTTTTGGCTGGTCAAGACTTTCACTGCTCTCATGAAACTACATGCTCTTATTATTAGTTTAATTTAAGCTACTGAATTATGTGCCTTAACCTAAATAACGAAATAATAAACTGAGACTTTAAGGCTCTAAGTCTTTTGGCTTTTTCTCATGGAAAAATCTTTAAACTGTTACATTAAGAGTTGATCTATATACACATTTATACATCGGTTTGTCAAAGTGCATAGAGAAGCCCATCAACAAGTTAATGCAGACTCAGATATTTATTGCTATATGCATAGGAAAGAACATCAAGGCAAAGTCAAAGCAAAAGCAAAAGTTTCTTCAAAGTCTTATACTGAGTCCGAGCTTCAGTCAAAGTCTCCAGTAGTCATTTTTACGCAAAGTAATGAATCAACATCCAAAATGGCTTCCTCAGAGTCCTGGGAGGTGCCCTTTGAGGAGATCTCAGAGCTACAGTGGGTGGGCAGTGGGGCTCAAGGAGCAGTGTTCCTGGGCAAGTTCCATGGCGAAGAGGTGGCCGTGAAGAAAGTAAGAGACATCAAGGAAACCGAGATCAAACACCTCCGTAAGCTCAAGCACCCCAACATCATCACGTTCAAGTAAGTAAATACACCCAACTGTGGTTGAAAATGTTGTAGAGGTTCTCAGACATTGTCATGTGTATTGTTGGTTTCTGTAACGTTGTTCTTATTGGTGTACCGTACATCTCATTGTAGACATTTAGTACTGATTGTGTTACAGATAAAGTAAAGCAATGTTACAGAAATGAGAGAAGCTTGAACAATGTTGTGTTGACTGCAAACTTGCAAGTGGTTTTGGGCCAAAATATTGTAAATATTTGTAAATATTCCAGCTATCATGGTAATGTGAATGAGGCAAAGAAAATAATATATATACAGTACATATATATCAGCAAGGAAGGATTGAAGTGAACCTCTCTTTGTAGGACAAGAGAGACATGGGACCTTGTTCAATGATATTTAATAATTAAAACTATAAAACAGTAAAAAAAAAAAAAAAAAAAAAAGCACAGAATAGATGGTTAGATAACATTTACCGTACATTCAAAGGAAATGTATGGTATGTTACATTTATAGCTGTCTATACTTCAGTGATGTTCATCCTTTCGTTTGGCAAGATACAGAACGAGTTGTGTTAGTTTTTGCTAAATGATGATTTGCTTGCATCTTAGAGCTTTAATATTTTGGGGTTTTTGTCTCTCAATCTTGGCCCTGCAGTATGTCAGAAAAATTCTACAGTTTATGCAGTTATACACACATTATACCATTTGTAAAAAAAAATAACACTAAAAATTATTTTAATACAGTACAAGATTCTTAGAACACCTGCTTTAAAAAACTGAGCAAAAGGTTTCTATAACAAATAAATTAGAGTAAATAGTTAAAAAATGTTATCAAATCAATATTTGACCTTTAGAAATGCACCGGTTTTCTCAGGTACACAATTCCAGACAGATTTATTTATTTTTTAATCTGAAAAGTGGTCTTACTTCATGTCCTCTTTTCTTTAACAGCATACAAAATACTTGTATAAGATGTAATTTGTTTTGGATTTCTTGTACGTCTAATATGCGGTCTTTTATACTAAAGCATGAATGCAGAAGAAATAAAATGAAGACAGCATTTATCAAAGAATACACTGTTTGTCTAAGACTTTGGACCAGTACTGTATACTGTATATACTTTATAGAAAACATATTAATAGGTTTTTGCACGGTCATATCTAGTCTTAAGATTTTGATTCAGTTGTGGACGTTAAACAGCTGCCACTCCACAAGATTCTGAGCAACCGCTTTCACTGTCGGTGAATAAATGGTTGTGAAACACTGTAACGTCTAGTCGATGTCCTGCATGTTTTATGCGTACGTATATATTTGTGCGCATGTTTCAGGGGTGTGTGCACACAAGCTCCATGTTACTGCATTATCATGGAGTACTGCGCACAGGGGCAGCTGTACGAGGTTTTGAGAGCAGGGAGAAAGATCACGCCTTCACTGCTCGTTGACTGGGCCATGGGTATCGCAGGCGGCATGAACTACCTCCACCTGCACAAGATCATTCACAGAGACCTCAAATCACCCAAGTAAGCTCTGTGTTTCATTACTTTGGTTATGTGCTGCGATTTCGAGCTGTGTGGCCCTGTTTTGTTTGTTTTCCAAGTCAAGTTCTTAGTTATTGCAGTGTTGTAGTCTACCTGTATATATATAATGATCAGCCTCAACATTTAAACCACAAAAGGTGAAGAGAATAGCACTGATTATCTCATTAAAATGGCACCTGTAAAGGGGTGGGATATATTAGGCAGCAAGTGAACAGTCAGTTCTCGAAGTTGATGTGTTGGAAGCAGGAAAAATGGGCA
>CM075010.1:18019571-18039654 GCA_037576675.1 Pangasius sanitwongsei
TATATATATATATATATATATATATATATATATATAGAGAGAGAGAGAGAGAGAGAGAGAGAGAGAAAGAGAGAGAGAGAGATTTTCTCCTTAATTTAGTCATGGCCAATTCCCACCCATCAGGCATCACTCCCCTATCACACGACAGACACTAACCAGGGAGGTCGAAGGCTATCACGTGCTTCCTCGGAGGCATGTGAAGCCAGCCAACTTCATCTTTTAAAACTGCTGCTCATGCAACGACCGGGGGTGGCGTAACACACTCCGAGGAAAGCGCTATCCGCCCACCTCCACACGCACGAGCTCGCAGACGCCTATGATTGTCTAGTGTCACTGTGATTGATAGTGGGAGAGAGAGTATGCCACGCCTCCCTCCCTGAGAGCATGGCAAATTTTGCTCTCTTGGATTTCAGGAGCCAACTCTAGAAATATTTTAAAGTTTCAGCACAAGGAGTAGATAAATGTTCATTGTAAAGACTGCGCATCTGTCGGTGAAATCAAGTGAAAAGTGCAGGAACTTGGTGGCTGAAACACCAGATTCCTATTTACCAAAATTATCCAGTGTGTAACATAAGAGTCTAAAACACAGTACCCTATCTATGTCATATAGTTATTAATACTGTTACATGTAGTGATGTGTAGAAACACTGATTTATAGACTCCGGGCATATTGGATTGTGCTTTATTATTCATGAAGACAGTTACACACACATTTCCTGGTACGGGTAGCTCAATGTGTATGTTTGACAAGGCAGCAGCAATCAAAAACATACTCTGCACAAGATTTGCTGACGTTCTGTCTTGTCTGGTTTCCCTACTATTAGTATGCTGATCACACATGATGACCTGGTGAAGATCTCAGATTTTGGCACGTCGAAGGAGTTGCGAGATAAGAGCACAAAAATGTCCTTCGCCGGCACCGTGGCTTGGATGGCACCAGAAGTCATAAGAAATGAGCCCGTCTCGGAGAAAGTGGATATATGGTGTGCATTTTCTTTCCGAATATAACTGAGTTAATCAGTGTGATAGTGAATTATGGATTGGGGTGAATGATTCTGTGAGTGAGTGAGTGAGTGATTGAGCGATTGAGTGAGTAAATTAGTATGTTCAGTTAGGATCACTCATCTCCATTTCTTTTCCCTCTTTTCTCCAGGTCGTTTGGGGTGGTTCTCTGGGAGATGCTCACAGGTGAAATCCCCTACAAAGACGTGGACTCTTCAGCTATTATCTGGGGCGTGGGCAACAACAGCCTGCAGCTGCCTCTGCCGGAAAGCTGCCCTGATGGCTTTAAGATCCTCTTAAAACAATGCTGGTGAGTGTAATCAAAAATGATACGGAACATGTACTCTCTAAATGAAATGCACTAATAAATTGACAAGCCTTTCCTACAAAAAGGCATGGAGGATTGTTAACAGCTATGTGAATGATTGACACTCTTTGCGTAAGTGTTACAGAGACCTGAAACGCAAGAATGTTGGGAGAAATTCAGAGACTGGAAAAATGGCTAACTCCAGATAAACAACATTATACAACAGTTAGTTTTGGTCCGATAATTAGATTGGACAAGCGGCATTCCAAGAGTGCTGGTATTTAGTGTTAGCTATACTAACACTGTTTGTATCACGCCACTTGTCTGTGTTCATGACATGAAATTCTAATTCTAGTAATAGTTTGTTTCACTGAAGCCGTTGCTATGGGTTGTCAGTCAGTCTGTGCGTTGGCATGGCAACATGCAATGCTCCAGCCAGCTGTGGCTTCTTTGGGAACTATTTTCGTTGACGGAGCAAAAATTAACAAAATATTTGGCCGTATTGTGTCTTGGCTTAGTGACGGTGGCTTAGTGGTTAGCACGGTTGCCTCGCACCTCCGGGGTTGGGGGTTCATATTTCCCCCTCCGTCCTGTGTGTGAGTTTTTGGCAAAATCATCAGTGCATCATGAGCATAACATCATAGAGCTGTCAGAGTTCATAGTAATTTAAAGTTCTAAGTCCTCGCTTGACACTTGACACATTTGAACATTGATCCAGTAGCACGAGTGTCAACAAAATCAAAAGTAGCTAAGTGGAGTCTATGGTGATGTGTGTGCAGGAACTGCAAGCCCAGAAATAGGCCATCATTCCGACAGATTCTGCTGCACCTGGATATTGCCTCGGCCGACGTGCTATCCACCCCACAGGAGACCTACTTCAAATCACAGGTAACACACCCATCCAGACATGCAGACATAAATATGGCTGTTTAGTGTATTAGCCCAAAAATACTGCATCTGCTTTGTTGAATACATGGCTGTGTGCTTGGGTTTTGTGTGTTTGGTGGGTGTAGGCTGAATGGCGTGAGGAGGTAAAGCAGCATTTTGAGAAGATCAAGTCTGAGGGAACATGTCTGCACCGACTGGACGAGGAGCTCATTAACCGTCGCCGTGAAGAGCTCAGGTCAGTGCCATGGCAACGACAAACATGGACTTCATTTCAAAAATCCCATTCCATTCTGTCACTGCCGTCAAGATGTTATGGTTATTGCGGAATCAGGCGGGTGCTTCTTTTTTTTTAAATCACTGTTCATTGTTACAGTCATAGAACAGAAAAGGAAAGACTCTGTGTAAATATTAACACCTAGCTATCTACGACGTGCTTAAATTACGTAAAATATTTTATAAAAATACGTGAACAATATAGAATGCCGGAGTAAAAACCCCTCGATAGATAAACTACATGATAGATTTGGTGGTATTAATGATTAGATTGGGTGGCACAGTGAGCTAGTGTCTATATGGAGGTTCACATGTTCTCCTCATGTCCATGAGAGCTTCCTCTGGGTTCTCCTGTTTCCAACTGGGCCAAGACTAGATTCCTGGGAAATACCTTGTCCGAGGGGTTCATTTCCAATCCTCCATTTTTGGAAATAAATAGAACCGCTATTCAGCTATTATTTTTGAACTAATGCTCAACTGAAATATTCTAGAAAAACCCTCCAAGCAGAATTTCAAATGTGGTCCAAACAGGCATGCCCTCGACATCAGAGAGCATTATGAGAGGAAGCTGGAAAGAGCCAACAACCTTTACATGGAACTGAGTGCTGTCATGCTACAGCTAGAGCTGAAGGAAAAAGAACTGCTTAGGTAAAAGAACTCACACACATACACACTATTTATTCACAGGTCCTGTATGAAGTATAGAGTGAACATCATGTAATATACAGTACCGTGCAGAAGTCTTAGGTACGTGCGAAGAAATGCTGTAAAGTAAAGATGACTTCAAAAGTAAGAAAAATACTACAACATGCACTAAACAGTAATAAGCTAAACAAAGTCGATATTTGGTGTGACAACGCTTTGCTGTTTTTCTTAAAGTTGGAGTACAATGTGTGCAGTTTTATAAGGAAATGAGCTGTAAGTGTTACTGAGCATCTTGCAGAAGCAGCCACAGCTCTTCTGGAGACTTTGACTGTCGCACTCGCTTCTTATTTTTGCAGCAAAACCCAGCAGCCTTCATTATGTTTTTCTGTCTGAAAAATGTGGTCTCTTATGTAATACGCTGCTTTCTTTACTGACATACAAACATTTTTCTGTAACATTTATTTCTGTGCTGGAAAACTAATGTTTGGAGTCTAAAACGTTTTTGTACTGAATCAATAATGTAGAAGTCATGAAATAAATATCTATTTTATGTATTTTATCTAAAGTTGTACTAAAAAAAAAAATAGTGTGTCTAAGACTTTTGCACAGTACTGTATGTAATATGAAACATTAATTAGGTAACTTTGGATATGCATGGTATATAGCGAAAATGACAAAGCCCTTATTTTATTCAATTCCCTTTCAAATTACTTAACAAATGAATTCGTATATCTTTCTGAGTACACATAAGCAAAATGAAAATAAACACATTTCATAATGTTTTATGTACTGCCAAAAAAAAAAAAAGAAAAAGAAATTGAGCATATGCCAGAGTACCATAATGTAATGTCAAAAAAAAAACCCTCAAGTTCCAGTCTTCATGATGATTTCTCAGAAACAATAATAATAATTTAATGGTAGCTGGGAAAATACTTCTATTAAATAACAGTAATAAATATTCTGATATAAACATTATGGTTCAAGAATTTTCTCCCAGTACATTAAAAAAAAAACCCCACGATTGTGTTTACAGAAGGGAGCAGTGTCTGGATAAGAAATATCCTGGGCTGTTCAAACACCATCCTTCAAACACAGTGGACAAACTCATTAAGAAGAGGAATGTACCCCAAAAGCTTCCTTCTCATGGCAAGAGGTGAGTACTGCTGCATGTCCAGGGATTTCTTTGCTCTTCTGAGACATGTTGTGCCTTATGTGTCTTTGACGTTTGTGTCTTTTATGGTGAGTTTCCAATTTGAAGACGTGAACTTAGCCATGAGCTTTGTACTCATGTGAGAAATGGCACGCACGAATTGCGAAAAGATTTCGTGGCAAAGCTGAATTGCATTTAGTGATGTTCACACAACTCCATAAAGTTGCAACTTGCTCACAGGCAGAAGTGGAAGTTATTTTGACTCAGGTTTACGCCAGTAAAAAAAAAAAAATTCAGCACCTGAAAAGGCTGAAATCTGAAGACACATTTCAGAACATGTTAGTTTGAATTTAGTGAGGAGGGAAAAAATGGAGAAAAAAGATCTATCCTGTACCCAGGTGATCATGGACACACAGGGAAACTGCTGTGCTTGATTGTTTTAGGTGCTCTTTGGCCTCTCACGGACCAGTGCACCCTCCCTGATGCTGTCTTGTATAAGCAAGGGATAATGAAACCTGATGTATTCAGGAAGAAGAAGAAGAAGCCTTTATTTGTCACGTATACATTACAGCGCAGTGAAATTCTTTTTTCACATGTCCCTGCTTGTTATAAAGCTGGGGTCAGAGTGCAGGGTCAGCCATGATACAGCACCCCTGGAGCAGATCAGGGTTAAGGGCCTCGCTTAAGGGTCCAACAGGAGCAGCTTGGCAGTACTGGGGCTTGAATCCCTGACCTTCTGATCAGTAACCCAGAGCCTTAACCTCCGAACCACCACAAAGAAGAAGCCCAATAATTAAGGAGTATACAGCTGCTTGTAGGTTGAGACATACCAGATCGGTCACTTATCTCTTTTGGAAACACGTCAGTACAAGAAATCTAAGCGCTGACAAAACTTGGACATGCCACATGCACAGATCAGTGTATTCTCCTTCTATATGGCTTTTTCTTTTCTTTTTTGGATGGCTAGTTTTATTTGTCCTCATGTATAGATTTGCGTTGGCGTATTTTCTTTATTAATATTTATTTAATATAATATAAAATAATATAATTTATTTAAATGAATAGAGAATATTTAATTATCAATTTTTTTTTCATATTTAATATTTCTTTAATTAATGCCATTATTATGAAACAGCTGGCTTTCAAAAAAATGTTTGTAATTATGTGCACCATTGGGGGAAAAAAAGCTATTTTAAACAACATAATCCGTACATAAAATTGCCGTAACTTTACACGCACTCAAACTTTCATTGACTCAGTTTCTTCATAGAACAAGAAAATATTGTTCGGGACATTTTGACCTGTGAGTGAAATTAGTGACTGTAATTTTTGTTTCAATTCAACTTAATTTGTATAGCACTTTTAAAATTAGACATTGTCACAAAAGCAGCTTTACAGAAATCCTGTCAAAACAAAAAAGTCACAGGAACAGGCAGTTACTGTCTTGTAGGCGGGAGTGGGCGATCAGTTATGAAGCTTGCGGAACCAGGAAAGGCCACATTCATTAATATGGGAACATATTGTACATGGTGGGTTGCTAGCATGCACATTTACTGTGTTCCTTCATTTATCTTTAGTAAATGTTTCACTGGATCATGATTGGTTTAGTTTAAATTGCTAATTGTTGTATATTTTGGGAAATACAGCCAAAAATATATCACAAGCGAGTACATGTAGTTGTTCTTTGTCCCTGGATTATGGATTATGGATTAGACAGGAGTGGTCAAACTTTCTTCACACACACACACACACACACACACATCTAGCAGGTCAGTTAAAGCAAGACTATGTGTCCTACCCTCAAAGTCTGGCCTTTCATCGGTGTCATGCACCAAGTTAGTGACTGATTGCATAACAAAATGTAATGGCTATTTGTGTAAAACTTCTCTTTATGTTTCCATAAACAGACCTGACCTCCTAAGATCAGAGGTCATCCTCCCTAAAATGGACCCTGGTGTGGTGCAAGTGACGGTTCCTTCTTGTGCGAACCGGACCTCCACTTCACCAAGTCGTGCCCGGAGGGTTAAGACGCGGCATCGCAGAGGGGGCCGAGGCAGCAGTGGCGATCTCTCGGGGCCCAAGCACGCCGCTGGAACCTCCACCAGAGAGAGAGAGACGCCCGCACTGGGCACCGCAGCACCCAGTGGCACTCCAGCAACCGATCAGACAGTGGGTACTGCTCCAAGAGGAAGCCAGCTGGAAGCCCCTCCACTAAAACTGTCCTCCTCCAGCCCAGACCTGCTTTGCTCCACCCACGGAGCTGAGGGCGGAGCCAGTGGTGGGGCTGGCAGTCTGAGCGTGTGTGAAGGGCTTGTTAGCGGAGTCCGGGGCGTGGCTGAAGCTGCCGTGGGATTGGATGAAACTCCGCCACGAAGCGACACAGCGAGCGAGGACGCTGCGTCACTTCCATTCTCCAGCAGTCCCGACTCACCCTGCTGCGCAAGAGGTGTGGCCGTGGGACGGGGGCACACTCTGGGGGAGGAAAGGGAGGAAGGAGCCGGGGCAGTGCGATTGCCGAGGGGAGCCAGTGGCAGTCATTTGACTCCATCAGCTATACTTTACAGAGCAGCTATCACACGCAAGCAGGTGTGTCACTCTTTCTCATACATGCCATCTGGCAATGTGTACTGGTCAGCTGAAACGCAGTGACGTAAATGTAAGTTTGTCTACGTTGTGTCACACAGCGCCGTGGCGTATCTTCAGAGGAAGAGGAGGGAGAAGTAGATAGTGAAGTGGAACTGCCAAGGAGGCGGTGAGTGAAACGTGTTTATGGAGTCGTAGGTGAAAACACTAGATATTGGAGTTATAGATAAGGGAGTTAAATTTGTGACAAAAAAGCTAAGAAAGCTAAGAAAGCTAGGTGGGTAGTTTTATAGAATATAGAGTTTAAAGCATAAAATATTATTGTAAAAGATCACTGTTTCTCATCTTGTTACCGTCAAGCTAAAACGGCCTTGACATAATGTACGATAATTATATGATAGCTGTAATGCAGATTTCATATTCACTGAGGAAATTGAGCAAAGCACATAGTTTTGTGTTGTTGTCAGTACAAAGATAAATATTTTTTGCATATTGTTTGCATATTGTAATGTTTATTTCATACAGTCATTCCACTAATAATACCATTAATTCTGGTGGAATTTGTACAAATTTATATTATATGGGTTCTGTTGTGTAATGAAAGCATGTAATCCACAGTGAAAGTACCACATTATCTTAACATCCTGATGTCAGGTTTTTTAATGACCAGTTTACCGATACGTCCGCCTTAATCTTCAGACGGCCAACTAGTATATCCAAGTGCCAGTCCGTGTCCACCTTCAGCTCAGAGAATTTGTCTGTCTCTGATGGAGAGGAAGGCCATACCACTGACCACTCTCACAGCGGCACACCAGACGTGGTCAGCACCAATACCGATGAGCGGCTGGACGATCGAAGTGATGACCTCATCTCACAAGGCTCTGAGATCCCAGCTGACATCACAGACCCTGCGATCTCGGAGAGGGAGGCTGCCGCTCTGGAACAGGAGAGAGCAAATTTTGATCTGGAGCAAAACATTCTGGAGGTGAGAATTCTAGATCCACACACGAAGTATGAATGATCTCAAGATGAAGTGCATGTGATTATGGGTTCTTCACGATGTGATCATTAATCATTCATCTGAAACTTCAGGAAAACCCCCCCTTAGAAGGTAATCTCATGAAATCGCTTAATCTCATGAGATCCTAATCTTCACGTGCCTTGTGAAAATGCCTAAAACGCAGCATGCGGAATGAATCGATGCTTCATGCTTAGATCCTAAATGTTTCTGTAATTAGTGATCAGCAAGGCTTCCCAAAAGTGTTTTGCAATTAAGTCTCGCATTTAGATGGCATGTTAGTCTTGGAAATGATAAATATTTCCTAAAAAAAAATGTAATAAATTAATATCTGTTTTAGAAACTGATTTTAATTTATTAAAATGGAATTACCTAATAAAAGGAAATGGTTGTATAATGAACCATAATGTGCTTTATGCAAGTCCGGACCTTTAGACTGAATGTTATTGAAAGCCTTCATGAGTTTAACATCCAGGGATGCTGTAAAGTTTTATTTTAGCATAATGTTGTTTAAGGTAAAACATTGTTTTCTACAGAACACTGGTTTTAAAAATAATCATCAGACCTACTAATGAATAATTAAAGTGAAGCCTGTGCTGGGAAATATAATAGTATGAGCATATTCTTGCACCACAGGTTTTCAATAAAGTTCAAATACTGAGGTTGGAGTTCTCATTTCCAGTAACCCCATTTCTGTATGATTTGGATGTGTTAGAGTTTTATCTTGTTGTAAGTTCCCCTTTACAATAAGCCTTAACCTGCTGACAGGTTAAGACTTATTGTAAAGCCTTCACTTTTACAATAAGTCAAGGTTATTGTAAGGATAATGGCTAAATTATCCTGGTATGTGGCAGAATTCACGAAGCTATCAACCTCCACATGAGGCCATATATTTAGAAAAGCACCAAACCATCAATGATCCACCACCATATTTCACAGTGGATATCAGACGCTTTGTCCTTGTATGCAGTCCCCAGTATTTTAAACATGCTAATGGCGTTCATGGCCAAAACTGTTCGAGCTTGGTCTCATCTGGCCACAGCACACGATTCCATTTGTAGTTCTATTAATGCCTGCCGAGGCTTCGGCATCGTGCGGGTTGTTCACAGGAAGGACTTTTTTTTTTATGCAAACCTTCCAAACAGTCTTTATAGAGATGGTAAATATGGTGTGATCAAATATTTTGACATTCAGCAAACCATAAGATTTACCTTAACTGTCCAATTCTGCAGCTGTGAAGTATGGAACTTTTTATTATGGCCTCGAGTGTGTTTAATGGTGTTTTTGTATTTTCCTATATTCACTACCTAGTTAGAAATGCTAACCACCACTTGTCTCTTTTATGTTGAAAACTCCGTCAGTTGTCCCTTTAGTGATGGATAATTTGCGTAGTGCCATACTGACGGCACCACGAAACAGGAACTGTCAAAGACAGCAACAGATTTAAAAAAAAAAAAAAAAAAAAAAAAGAACATGACACTGAGTTTGCAACACTTACAACAACAACAACAACAACAATAATAATAATAATAAGTATTATTATTAAAATACGAAAGGTGCCAATCATTTTAGTTTACTGTAAATGCAAAAATGAAACATACCTGAAATTAAAAATGTAAATAAAAGAATTTTACTGCAATATGCTCATTTCAATGCTAATTTTTTTATCGTACGAACAAACACATGAGGCTACATGTGAGTTCATGTGGATGTCTGAGCTACTCTCAAACAATCAGACGTGGACCATTTTAATATTATACCGAATGCTGACTGTCCTGCAGTATTATAATGAGTCCTGCAAAAACTGACAGGGTATCAGGTATCAGGGTATAGTATGTTATAGTATTTGTAACATTTGCAACATGCCATGATGAAACACTCTAATCAAAGCATCAGTCGATCGATTCCTAGCTACACGTTATAGTATAGACTTTCTTTTGTTTTCTTAGCCTCAGACATCTTGTGTTGTCACAGACATTAATGATTGTTGACGGAAAATGACTGCTAACAGTAGAAATGAAAAGAAATACACGATGCAGGTGGTTTTAAATCATATAAAAGCTGTATCTCTGTGTCTCCCCCCACCCCCAGACCCGGGCGTTGTGTGAAGATTCGGATTGCGACAGTGCCGAGCTAGACCAATCGGGGAGTGGAGAACCAAGTCGCCCCCCGAGTGCCGGAGGCTGGGGTCAGGGTCCTCAGAACTAACAAACATGTGCATACAAAAAACACCCAGCCCTGTGCATTTGTATATATATATATGTATATATGTTCACCACAACACCTACCAGCACACTTCCTTATTTGTAGTATCACCGCAACACCTGATACACCAGACATACACTTTTACACAAACACCATGAAATTGCCTATCTTTGGGCCTGTAACAAACTGGTGATGCAGAATCAATTGATTAATGTAAAAAAAAAAAAAAAAAAAATATTAGCCACTTTAAGAACATACTTTCACAAGCTGGTCATGATGTCATTGAGATTCCAAAGACCAGGGCCCCATTCTTTGTACATTCTTTGGCTCTCATATCAATATAAGTTGAATCATTTGAAATTCCATGGGGAAAAAAAAATTGAATTTGGTTACTCAAAGCAAGTTCAAGGTTACAGGTGTTCCTATCTTTTTCTAATCAGCTCCTACACATACTCATAAAGCTTGAAATAAATTACAGTCGTACCTGTAGTTGTACTTACATTATACCTATTATACTTGAACTCATTTACGTCTTCAACAAAAAATAGGGCTACACACTTTTCCATAGATAATGATTATGAAAGGTGCTGATTCTTATTATCTGGAGGCTTTATAATAACACATACTGTCACCTTCATATCTACATCCACTATACGTGTCTGTTCCTGTCTAAGATAATTACGGCTTCATTTCAACCACCAAGACTCAATAGCGATCGAAATGTTCAATCGAACCGTTATCCTGTGGGATTGGTCTGGGAATTGAAGAGAAATTTGATGTCTTCTATAGGAGCAGGAATTAATTTTTGAAACTAAGCAGGCAAGAATGAGCAAAGCAAACATTATTGTAACAATAAGTAATAGCAGAGCTGTAGAACAACACTTTTGTTGGCTAGAAATATCAATGCTCATTATCAGGAGTGTCATTTTAGCCCGCTCACCCGAACACACATATAAACACAATACTATTTAGCGTCTGTTTCCAAGTCTTCAAAATGTATCCCTCACTGCCTCTAGGTTTACAGACTTTGGGCCTCATTTATCAGCCATTTACTAAAGTTGCTTGTAAATGTTTTTTCGTAGGCCAAACTAAAAATTCCTGTCAGTTTCGGTAATGCCGATTTTCTTTTTCTGTTCACGCGCGCATGCTGATAAATGCCAATCACCCATAAATTACCAGGCTCGTTGCCAGCACGGCTGATTTACATTTAGTGAAGTTATTTACACTTACAAAACTCCATCATAGGCAAAGTTCACAGAGAGCTGAACGACAAAATGATGACCAAATGTGCAAAAGAACACCTCTTTCCAGTAATGCAGCTCAGCCAATGCAGCGCATTGCCTTCCACAGGCACAGACTCACTTACAGTCTTCCTCTTATCGTAGGGTGCCATTTCTTTGTCCTAATCGAGTGGCTCACCTTACTTTTCTTAATTTGTGGATTTGATTTTCATTAGTCCTTAATATAAAACAACTGAGTTTCACAAAATATTGTGCAGTTGAAATCAATTTTCTATTTAAACTACACTGCATAATCTGTACAAAAAACTCATGCCAGTTATATGATTTGAAGTCTTTCAGCTGTTAGTCTCCTTACACATACATTTACACAAACTCAGGTGTTTTTCCGAACTAACTGGACTTTCATTATTACCACTTTACTAGTGTAAATGCACTTTCGAACAATTTACAAGTAAATTGTTTGCATCCAGGTGGGGCTCAGTGGCTTAGTGGGTAGCCTGTTTGCCTCACACCTCTGGGGGTTGTGGGTTCGAGTTACACCTCCACCCCGTGTGTGTGTGTGTGTGTGTGTGTGTGTGTGTGGCGTTTACATGTTCTCCCCGTGCTTCGGGGGTTTCCTCTGGGAAATCCGGTTTCCTCCCCCAGTCCAAAGACATGTGTTGTAAGCCCTGGCATTTCAAATCGTAGTGAGTGAATGGGTGTGTGTGTGTGTGTGCAGTTGTGCCCTGCAATGGGCCGGCCCCTTGTCCAGGGTGTCCCCTGCCTTGTGCCCTGAGTCCCCCAGGGATAGTCTCCAGGCTTCCCCATGACCCTGTGTAGGATAAGCGGTACAGAAAATGGATGGATGGATGGATGTTTGCATCCATCTTGATAAATAAGGCCCATTGTTTGCTTAAACGAAAACTCCCACCAGAGTGCTGCACTATTGCCCTTCTCTCTTTAAAGAGTGGATCAACAGGAGGTACTCAGCTGTAGTTACTCCTAACAGAAGTATTGTTTATTTAGCTCGCTAGTCACGAATACACAAATTATTGCGCTACCTCAAAGATGATAGCAGGATCACCCCACAAAGGAAATGTGTTCATATGAGCACTCCATTTTAACACTATATTCATTGTTCTTACATCCTGGCTTTGTTCATGTCACCTTTGCCAGTTAATTAATTAAGAATTTTTCCCATCAGAATGTCAGAATATTCAAGGAAGCAAACATACCTGTTTTTGATTGCGACTGCAGTGCAGTGCAGTATTGCTTACCAATATTATTTTGTCTGCTTCTTTTTCATTCATTTATCATTTAGAACAGAGCGTGTGCTTGCACGGCACATGGACGCAAAAAAAAACACTAACCCTACTCTAAACCTAACCCCAGCCTTACCTTAATAAAGTAATGTAATTCACCAATCACTGAATCAGTGTTTACGATTGGCACCAATGAGTCAATGCTAACAACGTTCCTGATCTATTTTTTCCCCCTACTGAAAGCAAATTCAGAGCCTAATTCGGTGCTTCATCTTCCATTTTATCACGGCAATACATATAAAGCCTTATTTGTAGAGCGCACTAACATGGCTAGCTACTTTGCCGACTTGCTTTCTGAATCTCGCGGCTCATGTTTTCACACGTAGGTACGGAAGAGACACATAGGCCATCGGTACAAATTCAGAGCTAGCGCTTTTGCCAGGCGTTGAGTATGTCTCGCTTCGACATTCCTGCAACCACATGGACACAGTATTTATGGTTTACAGATGGCCCTAGTTTCCAAAGACACACTGTCTAACGTTCCCTAGAATCCCTTTGTTATTGGCATCTATAGTTATTCAGTAGATAATGGAATTAAGGGATGTGGGTGAAAGTGTCATGTTAAGTCATAGTTTGCTTAGGGCCCCATAAAAAACTAGGATTGGGACCGTTTCCACCAGAGGGACAAAGCAAAGAACACTGTAAGGTGGTAGAGTTAGGGACCCTTTTTTTTTTTTTTTTTTTTATTTCCTAAACATATACTCTCAAACGCATCACCAGGTAATGTGAGTTTCAGTCTTCACCTATTCATCTAGCTCCAAAGCTCTTGCTTTTGTTGTTTCTAAAATGGCGTCCTATCCTGCCAGTTTTCTGACTAACTGACACTGACTGAGTGAGAAAGCATGAGAGATTTTCACGATTTTCAAAATTCCGCCCTTGACTTGTCTTTGTGAACTCACATAAACTTTGACGTCACGTGTGACTTTCAAATTTCTCACGTGATATATGCTTATGATAGAAAAGCATGGCTTATATGAACAATCTATAAAGAATGGGGCCCAGGAAAATGCCACGGAAAATCTACAAATATTTGAAACACCTTTTTTTTTTTTTTTTTTTTTTTTTTTTTATGAAATTAAAATGAAAATAGAAAATTGGGCAGGTGAGGATTTGATTTATTAATAACACGAAGGTGTTGATATCTGCCCAACTAACTAATGATAGCTGGAAAACATGGCAAATCTAATACAAGAATGCAAGCATGATGACTTCCACCGAACTGAATCTACGTTTCACTTAAGTGTCATTTTCGAATCTTTAAGATGCAACTTAGGAGCAACATTGAATTAACATTCAGATATTTTTCATCTTCGTATTGCCTCCTGATCTTAAGATTTGTTTTTTTGTTCTTGTTTTTTTCCTTTAATAGGGACATGCAATATGTACATTACAGATATTCGGAAGATGACACTTTTATTTTCTGTACTTCCTGTAAAAAAAAAAAAACATGGCGTAAAACAAAACAAAAAAAAAATTTTTTTGGATGTATGAGGATTTTAACTTCATAGTTTTGAGAGTTATAACGAACAAAATGCATGAAGTCTGTTTGTAAGCGATTTAATTTTGAATTCATTGTTTTTTATAAATTTAATAGAAAAATACTTTTTTTTTGTTTTTGTTTTTGTTTTTTTTTTACCTTGAATGTGTGTAATAGCCTTGTGTTGCTTGTAGGCACTTTATATAATAGAATGTTAATGTCCACTAACTTATCACCTTCTCATGACACTAAAATTAATGTTTAGTGACAGATGGGTTTAGGTCAGGAGCAAAGGATGTAGGTCAAAAAAAAAAAATGCAGAATGTGTGTAGCTTTGTAGAATATCCTTTGAATATGTTTAGAGTCAGCACAACATATGGGGACCGTCATGGGTTTTTCCTTTAGAAATAATTCCGCTTCCCGGAGGCGTACCTTCCTACAAAGTTCTTCTCCAAGCTTATCTAACACACCCGACTCAGCTAATCAGGGTCCTCTGAAGATGTAGTGAGAGCAGGGGATCAGGTTTTGGGCTAAACGGTGTAGGAAGGTCATGTTTTGGGAGTTGGATTATTAACCACTAACTGTTCAAAAACCACCATGCACAGTGTGTTCCATAAAAATGACTCCCAGGTCCAATCAAAGAAAATGTAAACAAAATAAAGAACAGTTGTGATTTGATGATGCCTGTTATCCTGGGTCAAATCAGTCCAAATCCATTTTTGGCTCTTTTTTTTAAAAACTTTTTTTTAGTAACTTTTGCAAAAAAAAAAAAAAAATGTTAGGTAGATCTCACTTTTCCAAGCTATGATCAAAACAAACAAGAAAAGCCATGTTAGTCATCATCTTATTTATTTATTTATTTATTTATTTGTCCAAAATTTATTTATTTGTCCAATTTGACCAATATTTATCAGTCCAAATCCATTTTTGCCTCTTTTTTAAACTTTTTTTAGTAACTTTTGCAAAAAAAAAATGTTAGTCATTGTCTTATTTATTTATTTATTTATTTATTTATTTATTTATTTATTTGTCCAATTTGACCAATATTTATCAGTCCAAATCCATTTGTGCCTCTTTTTTAAACATTTTTTAGTAACTTTTGCAAAAAAAAAATGTTAGTCATTGTCTTATTTATTTATTTATTTATTTATTTATCTATCAATCAATCAATCAATCACATGGGCTTTCCTTTAAAAACTCTAAAAAAAAAATTCCTTATTCCTGAATTAATCTTATTTTATTAATTATTAATCTTATTCCTGAGATCCTGTGGAGGAATCCACCTGCTCTGACAAGTACTTGATTTGATCCTGGATAACCGTCATTGGCTAAAAACACAAAAGGAAGAAAATCACTGAGTATAGATTATAACTAGACATCAGGCAAAACTTTTTATCTACTTCAGGTGGTACGGGTGCTGAACTTAGGTTTGAAGAGACTCTTTTTTTTTTTCTCAAGCTTGTTTTAACTGAGTAATCCTGTTGACCAATGTACATATATAGCAAAAATATTTAAGTGACATTATTGATGTAAATGCAGATATATTAATAAATCACTATGGGGCAGTTTTCTGGGCACTGGTTAAAATGTAGTCTTAAGATTTGTGATTATGGTCTTAAGGTTTTTGTGGCAAGGCGTAATCTCTGCCCAAAAAACCCCACCATTGTATAATGTAAAATTATGTAATAGTTGGCATCCGTTTACGTTACTTTCCAGTATCATTCTGCAATTTTCTACATCTGAACTTGAACACTGGCCAAGGGTGAAAGCTCATACTGATTACTCAGCACGAATTGTACTCAGCACTGTACTGTGGAAACACGAGGTAGACATATGGTGCTTGGAAAATAAAAAAAAAAATAAACATTTTGTTTGACTTCTGGATAACAAATAGCTAAGCCTTTGTTTCTATGACTGCAGTCCTCTATAGACAATTTCACAGCTATGCCATGTTTTTATTGCTAATGATTAAAATGGAGAGAAAAAAAAAAGGTGGCTAAAGACTTTTCATGTGAATGACATGATTATAAATGAAATAGGAATAGAAATTCTGGATTCCAGAATTATTACGTTCCACACCATTCCAGATTAGCATGTGGAATTTTTGAAAAATGAGACCAAAATTTGTAAAAGGAATGTACACCGTCTACTATTCTATCGAAAGTGACTATATGCGCTTTCACCTATGGCCTTGGCTTCTCTAAAGAGACAATCTGAAGACCACACTTTCTTCCTTTTCTTTTTTTTTTTTTCTGTTTCATCTCACTGAATAAAGATGCAAAAGAGCCAAAATCAAGAACAAACCCCCTAAACCCTTGTTCAAGGTTCCTGTCTGTAAATATGGCACAATATGCAATATGTAGATGTTTTGACATACAATTATTCCAAATCTGCAGAAGAGGTTTTAATAGAGAGTTGGAAGAATCGGAAAAGAGTCAGGAAACAGGGCACTGCTTTATGAAAAAGTAGACTGAGGCTACCTACCTCCCCTTGTTGCTCTTTATATGGCAGGATGTAATGCTCGAATGAGATGCACTTTCTTTTCTCTACCTGATCTATCGGTTTTACTTGTTAAAACACACTGTAAACATGCAGTCATATGTGGAAACGACTGACTCAATATATGAATGTGCAAAATTCAAGCAGTCTGGTTCTATGTGATTTCTGTTCCTTTACACCTTAAGAGAAGGTTTGATCGTTGGATTTGTGACAACAAATCTAAACGTAGCCTCAGCTGTTAACATCTGACTCATTTTCATGAAAAGGCGCTGATCCTGATTGAAAGGTAGTTTGCCTCTGCAGAAAAGCCTGAGATTCTGGCAAGTCAGACCTTTAGTAACAGGGGACATATTTACTTCTTTAGCTCTATATTTGTTTTTGTGCTGCTTTGCATTAATGTATTGAATCTATCAGGGGACATTGTGTTTTCTTCCATCTGAAGGATGGCAGTGGACTCTGTTCACTCAATCCTTCATGTTCCCAATCTCCAGTGATAAGTTTTTTTTTTTTTTTTGATATCGGAGTATATCACATCAGATAGCAGTACTGATATTATGTTATATAGAAATGTGGAAGATCAAGTTAAATGATCTTGGCTCAGTTGTCTAGAACAATATCTGTTTTAGGCTTCTACTCTGGGAATGCAAGGCATGCTCACAAAATGAATTATTGGGTTGTTTCGGGTGCATAATTGTGGGATGTCTTTTGGAGGGGGCGCATTAAAAACTCAAATTATGTCCTCTGACAGAATATAAATGTAACTACTATTCAAAATATATTTAAATAAATTATGATGGTGATCAAAATAAAAACCTTTACTAGACCACACTAAGTTTTGCTTGCTGTTTATGTTGCCAATATGTGCCTAATACCTAATTTGGTACACACTCAAAAGCATTTTCCCCTTGTTTTTCTCATTAATCTCAAAGATAAAGATCACAGAATAACATGCCATTATGACTTTTATGTAATAACGAAAGGTTATGTATGCAACTGTTCTGTGACTGACTGGAGGACCACCAGGGCATGTTACTTTAGAGCTATCACAGTCATCACAAGGGCTCATAACATACCATAATATATTGTTCTTTTATTAAGGGTGAGACTCACTCACGGTTCTCACACTGTTCCCACTTGAGGATAAATATTTCTCAAAATTTTGATATTGTTCTCCACTGAGGAGGATCGCCGAAGGTGGTGATAATTGACTTTATTATGGGTAAGAATCGCTCAAAGTGTTGATACTGTCTTATTTAAGGATAAGTATCAGTCACTCAAAGTGCTGATATAGGCATTGTCTTCTCTAATCAGGATAAGGACCCCCCAATGTTCTCAAGGATATTGATCTCCACTGAAGGTGAGGCTCACTCAAACGCACCACATATTCAGGCTATAAAATCTGGTGAAGCTAGACTGACCTCCATGTTGCCACTTTAGAGAGAACAATAGAGAGCTTTAGAGAGCACTGCTGCCTTTAGAGAGAACAGTAGCTGTAGTTACATGTACACCAGGAGCAATGGTGCCTGATGTTGCAGGCAGTGTTAGAGTATTACGTTTTCAAAGATGTAGAAGCTTACCATATACACTCTATGAGCACTTTATTTACATTCATGAAATTATCTAATCAGCCAATCATGTGGCAGCAGTGCAATACATAAAATCTTGCAGATACAGGTCAGCAGCTTCGGCTAATGTTTACAACCACCACCAGAATGGGGAAAAAATGTGATCTCAGTGATGATTGTTGGAGCCAGATGGCCTGGTTTTAATAGAGTTTAGAGCGGCAGTTCTGTGGATGAAAATGCCTTGTTGATGAAAAGGTCAACTGAAAATGGTCAGACAGGTTCAAGCTGACAGAACGGCTACAGAAACTCAGATAACCACTCTGTACAATTGTGGCGAGCAGAAAAGCATCTCAGAATGCACAGCACCTTGAACCTTGAGCCGGTTGGGCTACCGTGTCTACAGAATACCATGTCATGTTCCACTTTTGTCAGCCAAGAACGGAAAGCTGAGGTTGCAGTGGGCACAGGCTCACCAAAATTGGACAGCTGAAGACTGGAAAAACTTAGCCTGGTCTCAGACTGGTCGGCTGAGGCACACAGACGGTAAGGTCAGAATTTGGCACCAACAGCATGAATCCATGGACCCAACCTGCTTTGGGTCAACAATCCAGGCTGGTGGAGGTGGTGTAATGGTGTGGGGAATGTTTTCTTGGCACACTTTGGCCCTTTAATTCCATTTAATCATCGTTTGAGTATTGCTGCTGACCATGTGCATCCCTTCATGGCCACAATTTACCCATCTTCTAATGGCTACTTCCAACATGAAAATGCACCATGTCACAAAGCAAAAGTTGTCTCAAACTGGTTTCATGAACATGACAATGAGCTCAGTGTTCTTCAGTGGTGTTCCCAGTCACCGGATCTGAATCCAGTAGAACACCTTTGGGATGTGGAAGAACGGGAGATTCACAGCACGAAAGTGCACCTGAAAAATCTGCAGGAGGTGCATGATGCAATCATGTCAACACGGACCAGAATCTCAAAGGAATGTTTCCAACATCTTGTGGAATCCATGCCATGAAGATTTGAGGCTGTTTTGAGAGCAAAGGGAGGCCCAAACCCAGTATTATTATAGTGTTCCTAATAAAGCTCTCAGTGAGTGTATGCCTTCAACGCTCAAAGCTAACTAAGCGTAACATAACATATTAGTGAAGATGATGTCTGTTGCTGTAATGTGCTCCAGCCCCATCCCAATGTTGTATTTGTTTAAAAGTAATTGTACTTGAATTTGCCTATATTCAAGATTTTTTCGCTTGCTAAGATATAATTTTTTTGCAATGCTGAGATGACATGAGGAAGAAACCTTGAGAGGAACCAGACTCAAAAGGGAATCCATCCTCTTCTGGGTGACACCAGTGAGACTATAAATAATCTCTCTTCCACAGCCGTATACTATATAAAGTGAAACACTACTTCAGTAAGAGCATTATAGTCCTTATGATTCCAGTAGCAGGCCTTAGGTAAAAGTCTACCGTATCCAGGCGAACGTACCCACTGAAGCAAGGGTAAGATTTGTGCATAAACTGTTTCTGGATAAAGCAATTTTTGGAGTATCCTAGCTGGTCCACCAATAGCAGCAGGTGAAGCTCCAAGCACAAGTAGTATTAGGATCAATTAGGTGGATCCGGAGTGCGAGATGAGCCAGAGTAGCAGATGGGTGACAGGATCAGGCACTGGCATCACATCAGGTAGCAGGAGTACACATATAGCTTGACAGAGTGAGACAATATTATTAGGTTTTCTCTTATACTACAGTGTTCTAAAAGGGTGTACATTGTAAGAGAGTGCAAGCAGGGACTCTAACGGGGTCTAGCTATGACAGCATAAGTACAGTGAGGGGAAATAAGTATGCATATATATATATATATATATATATATATATATATATATATATATATACATATATATATATATATATATATATATATA
>CM075010.1:18059929-18115067 GCA_037576675.1 Pangasius sanitwongsei
GCAGATCAGATTCAGAGCAGTGCAGATCAGATTCAGAGCAGATGAGAGCAAAGCAGTGCTGATAAGATTCAGAGCAGATCAGATTCAGAGCAGATGAGAGCAAAGCAGTGCAGATCAGATTCAGAGCAGTGCAGATCAGATTCAGAGCAGTGCAGATCAGATTCAGAGCAGATGAGAGCAAAGCAGTGCTGATAAGATTCAGAGCAGATCAGATCGCGCATGTCGCCACCAGCAGGACATCAGCAAATAGATTACCCTCCATACTTTCAGGGTTACAATTAAATGACTTATGAAGAGTTTAAAACAGCAATGAACTATTTCGTTACTTAACTATAAATCAGATTATACGGATATTTTAGTTCTAAGCTGTGAAACTAATCTGTAACATAACAATCATCTTGCTTCTTTGTGTCATTTACGCTCTTGTTTATTACTTCATACTTTGATTCGGAATCATTTTTACCCAACGCTCCATCTATTTTCTGTACTGCTTATCCTACACAGGGTCACGGGGAGCCTGGAGCCTATCCCAGGGGACTCAGGGCACGAGGCAGAAGACACCCTGGACAGGGTGCCAACCCACTGCAGGGCACAATCGCGCACACGCTCATTCACACGCTACTGCCAATCAGCCTACAATGCATGTCTGTTGCAGGTGCGAGACAACAGTGCTAACCACTAAGCCACCGTGTCCCCCTAGCCAACGTTCCAATTTTTAAAAACATTCAATTCAAGAAATGGTTTTAAGCATAAAAACAACAGTACATTGAAAGCTTATTCATTTCCTTCATCTTCAATAACCATTCAATCATACACCCATTCCATTGCAGAGGGACACATTTAAGAGCTAGATAATAATAATAATAATAATAATAATAATAACAGAATGTTTGTGCTGTTGCTTTGTACTACACAACATGGCATTCTAGTCTCATTAAATTTGGGATGAAACTGGTTAAAGAGCCGAAACATTCTTTTTCTGTGGTCAATTCCAGAACATAATTAACCTTAAGATTCAGTTTTCTCAGCAGGAGTAGTCAGAGATGCCTGGTTGTTTTCATTTAAGACGGTTCACACTACAAAAACCCATATTTAACCTGAAAAACATTAATTTATAGATATTACTATTCTGGATAGATCTCATATATTACTCAAAAGAAGAAATGGCCCACTCTGTTCAAGTGGTGTTGAAGAAAATCATACTGGTCATATTTACTATTTAATCTAAGACAAAAAGGGCCGACTTAAGAAACTGAATAAATTCAACTTAGAAAAAATCGAGTAAATTTTTTTTTTTTAAACAAGAATAAATAAAACAAGCTGACTTAGTCTTTGATTATTCTGCTTGTGATCTCGAAACCTCAGAACCCCTTTAAATGAAAAGTATTTCCTCTGTAATATCTTTCTATAAAAGGAGACAGCTGAAAAATGACAGGTGAATCTGAACAGTGCAAATCAGTCTGTCCTTCACATGAGTCCTGCCACTGAGACAGAGGAAAGGATCAACGAAGATGAAGCAAAGTTTTCATCTGATAGAGAGGAGGGGAAGAAACACAGTGAAATGCTCAGCACAATTTTCCACTCAAGCCTTCACAAGGAATATGATCTTGGCATCATTTTGGAGTGGCTAATGCGCACTTTGATTTCACGAATAACTTGACTGCGAGCATGAACAGCAACTGAAACCTTAGAGAGAAATGTTCAAATGGGAAGTTGTCTAATTTTAAACTGGATTTGATTTTCTTAATTTTAATTCAGGGGCAGTTACTTAGTTACTGTGACTTACAACATATTTGTCCATGTAACTGTCTTTATACATCGTACCACCACTTCTCTTCCCTCAGCCCAAGAGCTAGAGGAGGTACAGAATAATAAAGAGTTCTTATGTAGCATTACAGAGGAATGGATTGAGGAGCTGGAAGCTGAAATCCAGATGTTCGTGTCTGATTTTAAGCCATGCACCGAGTGATTTCATCAGCTGCATGCTCTGCCCTCTGACACCAAGAAGACCAAGAAAGACAACCCAGAGCCTACAAACTGTGTTGATGTAAACATCTGTCATTTTGCTTTTTTTTTTTTTTTTTTAAAATAATGCTATTATACTGCTGGATTCAGTTTTATAAGGTCAATACTTTTTCAGAGATCAGTAAGGGTGGTGTGCGGTGCATGATGGTGGAGAGAATCAAAGATTAATGTAAAGACCATCCTAAAGATCCAGAAGTTTCAGCCCCCTTCAGCTCACTGTATCCTGTCTGACATGACATTGCATGAGAGACCTCTCCTTCATGCTAGCAGACATGGCTAAATTGTTGTCTTGTAGCAAAGCCAAGGTCATGTCCTTTAAATTTTCCCAGTCTGGGTTGCACAACCTTAACTATGTGTTTTAGAAACAGCCATGCCAGGTTCAGAAACGACACAAACTGGTTGAGCAATTGAAAGCTGAGAATTGCAAGTTTGAGCCTCAATGCTGCAAGAATAAGGTTGACAAATCGGAAGCAGAGAATTGCGAGCTAAAGAAGGAAGATGTCTGCTGAAGATCCAACGGTTGCAAGGAGCACTGAAGCAGGAACTTGTCCTAGCACCTCTACTTAGTAAAGAAGCTGTCCACTATTCTGTTCCTCAGAACCAACAGGAATGCAGTCACCAAACTTCATTAAAAAAAAAAAAAAAAACACTGAAATCACCAAATCCCCTCCTCCATCTCATATGGCCAATAAGGTAATAGAAGCGCCACACTAATAATGGAGGACTACTTTAAAAGTGCAGCCACCTCACAGCTTCAGATCAAGCCAATGGAGCCTGAGGTTCATTATGGGACATATGATCCAGTGTCATCATCTACTCCTGGGAGCTCATCTGATAACAAGATGTTCATTGATCCAGTCCGTGAACACTCTGATATCTTTGAAATGAAGAAGAAATGTAGCACCCGACTAGTAGAACATTACACAGAACAACTGTGTAATGTTCTACTACTTTCTAATGAGAGTGACAAAGCTTGGAACAAGTCATTACCATAAATAACTTGAGCAAGGATGACAGCAACCAAAAGATGCATCTAGCCTTAAAGACCCTGAAGGAGAATCCCTCACGAACAAACTAATAGAACAAGAATAGAAATAGAACAAACGCCTGAAAAGACCTGCCACTCACTGAAAGATTAGCTCAATTATACATCAATCCGTTCCTCTGATACTATGGAAGAAGAGGAGGACATATGCCACTTAAGCCAGAAGTCAATTAAAAGCCAACAATTCAAGACGAGAGTGACAAGGAGTGTCAGGCTAGAGGACTCCACTCACGAACCAGAGACAAACATTGGCAGAGAGAAAATAGAGAATATGGGCCATTTTAGGGGGAAAAATGGAGCTAAGATAAGATGGAGATAAGATTTTTCTTTCTTCTTCTTCTTCTTCTTCTTCACTAATTCTAGATGTATACTATGAAATTGGTTTAAAAATCTTCCTTCATCTGACCCTCAATAAGTTCTGAAAAGTAATATTAACAAACAGTTGTGAACAATATGGCAGGCACATGTCAAGCATTTGTTCAGGATGAAGATAAGCTGACTAAAGCAAAACAAAAACTTATGAAGACCGTAAAGTTGGCAATATGTGCCTTAGAGAAATCTGAGGTAGCTTTGTAGCACAATTGCATCACATGAATCCAAATTTTTATAGATGACTGCGCCACAATTTATATTTAGTGGAAGTTTTGTTTTTTTAAAATTTTTATTAGTTTTTTTTACATGGTACAGAGTATATTTTAAATAACAGTTGTTATCTCTTTTGTAGAGATTCACAGCAGATTCAAACAAAGTTTAGACTAAAATAAGTACTCCAGCACAGGTACCAAATAGACCATGAGACCCAAAAGACAAATTTACTCTTGTTGCAAAACTCTGTGCGAAATGGGAAGATATCAGTGCGGCTTTACAAACTAGCTGATGAGCCCATGAGAAGCATTCGCAGTGCAAACTTGAAGCGTCTTTTCCGCCTACTGTGCAAGTACATGGCCTTCAGACCATTGCAGCAAGCCAGGTAGCAACTGCAAGTACGTAATAGATTCCTGTATGTATAAGATAAGCTGGACAAGTATAGGGAGGTAGTGCTTGGTCTCTAGCAGACTACTCATGCAGAACAAGAATACAGTGTCAAGTTTGCCAGAATGATTTACATGTTCAACTATGTGAGTGACAATGCTTAAAAATAATACAATACAATTGTGGTTGTATTGTTCATCTAATCTGATTTCAGTTCAGTGAACAAGTTCTAAAAGTGCTGAATTCTGAAGTTCTAAAACCAGTTTCGAACTTATTTGCTGAAGAAATTCAGTATCTACTTTTAAGTATTGTTTTCTTCATACTCTGAATATGTTCCAGAGTGTGTAAGCGCTCTTCTCTGTTTTGATGATGATGCAGCAGCCCAGGGGCATCATGGACAAACGGAATTGATTATGCTTGTGTCCATTTTACCCAACATGATCTTTATAGCCAGAAAGCCAAGGCAACTAAATTTTGCCTAAATAATAAACAAACCTCAACTGTTCATCATTTGTTCGGCTATTTTCCAGAATTCAATCGTAATGACTTCCGATGGGTTTTGGCAGATTGCCACACAAATGATAAATATGTGAAAGTAGCCTAAGACTCCAGGCATGTCTGGAGAGGCTGATCTAAAATCAAAGCAAGGTACAAGTCAAGCATAATATTAATAGTTTAATTAAATACGTTGCCTGCAAAAACCCTGATGTCTTGTCCCTCTCGTAAGAAGGTAGTGAAAGAAGTGCCGATTTTGTGAAAACGCAACCTACCTCCTTACAAGGGACACACTGCACAATGTGTTCTTGTGCATCTTCTTGCGATATGGCTTCCAGAAGTTGTGCTTTGAGCTGATCTTTGAATTTGAAATTGCAATCTCCTGACGGAAGGGCGACCACTTCTCTGTTGTGCCACTCAGGAACACAGCTGAACCTTTTGTTGATCTACACTGGAAAAAGAAATACATCTTAACAAGTGAAAATATCTCGAATATAGTCAAACGTATCTAGTATTTCTAGTATTATCTACTATTACACCTTGTTTTGGCTTCTTGGCATCTCACAACCACAACAGTTGCTTCCTGAAAGGCCCACGCTTCTTTTTTTCTGAAGTGGATTTATTGTTGCACCTTTTATGAGTGCTACTTGTCTGGGTCTTTCAACTGTGGACATTTTCTGTGGATTTCTTCCTGGTGCTGTATAGGTTTGGCCTCCGTGTGTACAAACAATTCTTTGACAAGTGGATTCTTTGGCTCCTTTCTCTCCACTGTTACAAATAATAAATTCCTCCTTTTCCATTGGCTATGAACCTAAATTTTGTTCGACTTAAGGCTGTTTCTTAGCCTGGGTCTTATCTGACTGACCATTAGCAGTTTTTGAATGTTAATGGTGACTTTTCTATGCATACAAAAGTAAACTTTGGTGTTTCACAAGTTCCCCTCTTCTAGGGCCACTACTTTCCTCCCTATATATATACTACATCTGCGTAAAATTATCCGTAAAACATGGTATTAGTTTCCACTGCTATGCTGATGACACACAGCTGTATGTTTTAGCGAAGCCAGGTGATAGACAACAGCTTAATAATATTGAGGAATGTGTAAAGGACATTAGACACTGGATATTGCCTACCTTCCCCCTACTTAATTCTGACAAGACA
Source organism: Pangasius sanitwongsei (assembly GCA_037576675.1). Lineage (NCBI taxonomy): Eukaryota > Metazoa > Chordata > Actinopteri > Siluriformes > Pangasiidae > Pangasius > Pangasius sanitwongsei. The sequence goes on from CM075010.1 coordinate 18,065,628, forward strand.
GACTTTCTTCTGCTATGGCCATAGGCAGCTATAAGTATGCATTCTGATTATCTAGTAATTATCTAGTAGGGTGGCCTTTTAGTTATGTGCAGCAGTGAAAGGCCTTGGGGTAATTATTAACTTAGAGTGCAGGTATTTGTGTGTTCAAACTTAAACACTACAACTGAGCAGAATTTGCGAGTGTAGGGCAAAGTTTGCTGAAAACAGAGGGACGTCTCAATCCAGTGCCACCATTTGACAGACCATTTGTATCCACAATATGTTATTCCAAAATTTATGTATCCCTTGATAATCAACCAATAAAACAATACAACAGGCTACAAAGTGCTAGTTGCATATGTAATTCTGGTCCTTTGAGCCCTTGATAACCACCAGGGGAGCAGCATAATGTACACCACATTGTCATGCGGAACAGAAACACGTTAGGATTAAGTGAAAAGGTGTTCAGAGATCACCACTGCATTTATGCCACTGAGAGAGGCTATGTTAACCTTATAAAACCTGCAGAAAATGCTACTTCTAGCACTCAGGTAGCAGCAGCGCAAACATCCTGGAGTGGCATGCCTCTAAGTAATGCCCATAAATAGAAGACGCTCCTTGTGTAGTGCAAGGCCAAGGCAGGTAACATCCAGTGGGCCAGTCTTTGCTTAAACAAGGGAGCTTCCAGTGTTGTTCCTCTGTGACAGATAAACAATTGATCTGAGGATTGTCTGGTATAAATAGTATAACAAGGAGCACTCTGATGACACACCAGAGCCATCTGGCTGCCAAGGCATGCCAGGTGAGCTTAATGCCAGAGCATGGAGCTCTCCCACTCCTTTGATGAGGTAATTTTTTCCTTCCATGAAGGAAAAAGGCATTTTTCTTTTCACATTGGCGTCTTGCATAGGCTCATAAGAAGAGGCCTTAAGGGAGATAAGAAGATAAGGGGAGGTCCCACATTGGCATCTTAGGGAAACATGGCAGATGGAGGCCTTTCAGAAAGGTCATAATAAGGTTATGGTCCCGCAAAGAGATGACATCCTTGGCACTGTGGTTCACATATACCTCAAGTGTATATGGGGACTTCTCACTGGAATAAAGTTAGTATTTAGGGAATCAGGCAATGTACCAGGTTCAGGCTATGGGGTGCATGCCATTCACAGAATAGCTTCCACATAAGGGCATCCAACACCTGTGTACTAGGGTGTCATGGGTTTAGCGGTTGGTGATTCACACAGAGGGGTAAATGCCACAGACACAGCTGACCTAGCTGAGGGTGCCAATTCCCCATCCATTTGGAACAGCTGATCTACTCAGGGCGGAAGCTGCCAGGGTGGTCTGACTACCGGTGAAGCAGTATTGGAACCAAGGTCTTGCTGGATCACGTGGCTGGATTTTGCCCAACGTTAAAAATTTAAAAGTGGTAGGGGGAAAAAATGTATAGTGATGCTATGAGCCAGTGTATTCAATCCCACAGAGCCAGTCCCAGCAGATGAGTTGTCCAAAGTGCGGCTAACCATGGATTGGCCTAAGGTAAGATAAGATTCCTAATACCTAATAATCTCTCTCTCCCTCTCTCGAGCTACACATGCTACTCCTGAGATAGTTCCTGGTTACACAATTGCACTTTTTGACCATGTAGTACACAATTCTAGAAGGGAATTATTTATAATTGCACTATCCGGTGTCACGCAGATGAGGATGGGTTCCATTTTGAGTCTGGTTTCTCTAATGTTTTCTTCCTCATCTCAGGGAGTTTTTTTTCTTGCCACCATCGCCCATGGCTTGCTCAACAGAGATACATTTATAAATGTATTATTTATTTCTATATATATTTCTGTAAAGCTGCTTTATGACAATGTCCAAAGATAGAAGCGTTATACAAATAAAATTAAACTAAATTGAATTGTGGACCACCTCTGAAAGGCTAGTAGTTGTAGCAAGCCTAGTGGGATTTCCACTGCGGCTGCCACGATCACTTCCGTTAAAAGGAGCCGGTACCACACATAGGGACCTGGCTGAAACTGATTGGTTAGCCTAATAATAATAATATCTTCTACATGTTGGATTGACAGGGTGGCTATCATTCTTAGTGAATCTGTCTCGAAAATGTAGTGCTAGGGAGAAGTCAAAGGGTGGATCTTTGAATTTGAATGTCTGACTTTAGAAGGTAAAAGCTTAAAAACCATCTGTGTTTTGGGGTGATGGAGACATGAAAATAGGCATCATTCAAGTCCAACAGTATGAACCAGTTCTGTGGTTGCATGGCATAGGTTTTACCTGATACCCTTAGCATACATAGAGGGAAGATCTTTAGGAACCAGTTTAGTCCCTTCAGTTCTAGAATTTGATGGAAACAGCCGACCTTCTTCTGAACACATATGTATGTTAGTAGAACCCTTGTTTGATCTGTGCCACAAATTCTTTTGGGTCTCCTCTGTGGGACTCTTTAGTGGTGGGGCGTTGTTTAGAACCTGCCTCACAAGATGGATGGTACTCTCAGACGCCTGCTAATGGCCTGAGGGTGTAACTCTGTCTGCCTAAGGCTTGTGGGAGGCAGGCAGAACCTTTGTGAGCATTGGAACACCATTAAGCACTAGGTGTCAACCAGCTCCCCCACAGAGGGAACAACTTCTGTACATTGATAGTAGTGATTGTTCTAATGCTAGTGGCAAAATGACTAATGTGTCACAGGTTTCTACAACCGGCATGTGATTACCCACCTGGAAGAATCTCCTGGATGCAAGTATAACATCTTCTTGATCCGATGAGATGAGGCTCAAGGAGGATGACCAGCCATTGGGTTATAAGAAGACTCTGGTGAAGAACGTAAGTCACTAAATTGCATGTTCTAGGCTCTTGCGGCTTCAATTTCAGCTTAACTATGTCTAACACCAGGTTGTTAATTCACCAAGAAAGCAACTCAAATTACTTTCTTGACTTTTTATTATGTTTTTTAGTCATTGTTGAAGTGGGCATTTGCAACTAGAGAGCAATTAATTCTGCAGGATTTGACTCTAAATCAGGATCTACTCTACTGTTCAAAAGTTTAAAAAATTTCACATTTTCCATAAAAACTCATACTTTTATTCATCAAATAAGTTTCAAAATGAATAGAAAATATAGTAAAGACATTGACAAGGTTAGAAATAATGATTTCTACTTGAAAAATCAATTAGTGCTTCAAACTTTGCTTTCATCAAAGAATCCTCCATTTGCAGCAATTCCAGCCTTGGTTACCTTTGGCATTCTAGCTGTCAGTTTGTTGCATCAGTTTCACTCCATGATTCCTGAAGCACCTCCCACAAGTTGGATTGGCTTGATGGGCACTTTTTTCATACCATCCAGTCAAGCTGCTCCTGCTCAAACAGCTCAATAGGTGTGAGATCCAGTGATTGCTCTGGTCAGTCCATTACAGACAGAATTCCAGCTGACTGCTTTGTCTCTAAATACGTCTTGTATATTTTGGAGCAGTGCTTTGGGTCATTTTCCTGTCAAGCGCCATCCACAGGGTATGGCATGGTGTTGCAAAATGGAGCGCTAACTTTCCATGTTAAAGATTCCTTTTACCCTCTACAAATTTCCCACTTTACCACCACCAAAGCACCCCCAGACCATCACATTTCCTCTACCATGCTTGACATTAAGCACTCCTTCTTTTAATTTGTAGCCTTCATTTCTCAAAACAATAGACTGATGGGTTTCTAAAGAAAGCTCTTACTTTCTGGCCATTTTGAGACCATAATTGAACCTGCACATGCGGATGCTCTAGCACAGAGATTTTCAGCTGTGATAACAATTTCACAAGGGTTTTCTAATGATGAATTAGCCTTTTAACATATTAACTTAAGATTAGCTTACACAATGTGCCATTGCAACACAGGCCTTTATATGCCTGTGTAGATATTCCATTAAAAATCAGCTATTTCCAGCTATAATAGTCATTTACATCATTAACAATATCTAGACAGTATTTGTAATCAATCTTACATTATTTTAATTGAAAAACATAGTGATTTTATTTCAAAAACAATGCAATTTCTGAGTGATTCCAGCCTATTGAACAATAGCGTAATTCTACTAGCACTGTTTTATGCATCAGCACACAGTCAGCACAGGGAATGTCCGAGTCATACACTACATCCTTTAAGGCTTATTTATACTTGCTGTTAAATACGCATACACATAGGCAAGATGGCTGCTGCACATATCGTTTGGTGCGTTGCTTGTGCACGTCCTCAGAAATTAACATCACGCGTCCATATGGCGCAATAAACACAGCATAATTAAAATATTTAAATCTACTTTTGACATCTTTCATTGCCTAAACTTTCATTGCTGGTTATGATATCTGCTTTTTTCTCTTAAAAAAGTCCACAGATCTTGTTGTAGCTACATCAATTTGTGCTATTTTTCCTAAAGTTTGACACTGTGCTCTGCACTGTTTAACACTCTGTATTACCAATGAAACGTGTGCAGTTTTATTGGGGTTGCCAGATCATGTCTTATAAGTAGGGGGAGGCTAATCCATATAATCTAAAAACAATTAACATGGTGTGGACATAATGTTTAACTTAAATCTGGCATCAGTTTGAGATCATTTGTGGTCAACTGGGCAGGTTTTAAATAGTGATTGAAAAGTCAACTCCGTCTACACTGCAAGGGCATGCATGCTTTAAATCAGTCCTAGTTCGTTTGAAATAATAATAAAAAACCTCACAATTCACAATTTATATTTTATCTAATTATTAACTCAACACTATAAACAATGACCTCCAATGTTGGGTAAACCTTCCTCTCAGTCTCTTTGGCAGAATAGGATATCTTTGATAGAAAACACAATTCTACCAAAAAATTAATAAAAAAAATCATTTTCAGCAATCCCGGTACAACTCCCCTCTATCTGGTTTACATCATTAGACTCTGTTATCTCAAAATTCTACTTGAAAAATAAACCACCCAGAATCAAATTAACCTTTCAAAAATCTTTCCTTGCCATCCAACTTCAATACATACACAAATGGTTACAGCCCAGTCAGACAGATGAGCTATGGATAAAAGCAGAACAAACACTATGCAACAAAATAAGAATCTCAGCTCTACCATTCATCAGCCCAATTCAAAACCCCACGATAGCAGCAACTATGACAGCCTGGTGGAAATTTCACAAGATCACAAACTCCTCACTCTTACTAATCAAACACACTCCCATATGGCACAATCTTGATTTCCTAACCACCAAAAAAAAGTCCTACTTGGTTTGACATTATGAAATCCCAATATGGCAGCATGGTATGTAAATGTTATATAGCCCTTTTCTCTAAGGACATATGAAAATAAACTCATTTATGAACCAGTTGCCAGGAATCTTGTGATCTGGTTGAAGCTGAAATGACTGAATGGAGTTTGTTCTCCAAAATTAAATTTAAACAATGACCTATTAGGTCTGGGGTGGCCACTGGGGTATTTCAGACCACATTCAGACCCCTTAGCTCCGCCCTGGCTGTTTGCTATTTTGATAGTGGAGGCACAATGTTTTCGGGTCGTCCTCGCATCCGTCTGAGATTACTGTTAGCACAATAACTCAGGAACAAGTGGCTGAATGTTTGTAGGATTTATATGGAATTATCATTGTAACCAGCAGATCAACTTCCATCCTGTTTGTCATACAGAGATGTTACTTACATTTTCATGTTCAGAAACTCAAGACCCTTTTTTGTCTATCTACAAGTTTGGCCATCTATCCATCCATATGTCCGTCCATGTGTCTATCTGTCCATCTGTCCGTGCGTCTGTCTGGCATTCAAAATTCTTGTTAATGCAATATCTCAAGAATGAGTGGTTGAATGTTTGTAGGATTTATATGGAATTATAATTGTAACCAGCAGATGGACTGATTACATTGTGGAATTGATACAAACAGTGTCAAGGTGGTGTAGAAGAAGGACTAGACTTGGTGGTGGTGGAGGCATCCCCATCAATCGAGTTCAACTTGTTTATTATTATTATTATTTTTTTTTTTTACTATAGGCCTATGTCTATACTTACTATAATTGTTGATAATATTGCTAGTTATTTTGGTTATTTAACTGAAAAATGCATTTTTTCAGGTTGCTAAAATGTTGAGCTCAAATCTACATGCACTTCAGCGCCCTAGTAGCACAACAGAAAAGTTTTCACCCTATCACCTGGAAATCACGAGTCTGAATCTCGGCATGCCACAGCTGTCCATGACCAGGAGTCCAAGAGAGCAAAATTGCCCGTGCGCTCTGGGTGGGAGAGATGCCATACTCTCTCTCCCCTATCACAGTGACAGTAGCCATGGGTGTCTGTGTGCTCATGTATGTGGAAGGGGGCGGATAGCGCTTTCATCCAAATCTGTTACACCGCCCGTTGACACAGCAAGAGCAAGAGTTCAAAACGATGTGCCTGGCTGGCTTCATGTGTCTCACACGTGATAGCCTTCAGCCTCCAGCTGCTGTATGATAGTGGAGACCTAAATTGTGGGAATTGGCCAAGGCTAAATTAGGGAGACAATAAACAAATAAACAAATAAATAATGTGCAATCCAATCAGACATGAATTTGATGGGACAAATACAGCAAAGATGAAACTGATTGATAATTGACACTCATTTTAGAATTTTAGTAGATCCTTGTAGTAGCAGAGCAAAGTGTGTGTATGGCAATGATAGGATGCTCATTACTGCAACATGGGGAACCAGAATACACACAAATCTGCCTTTGTTCAGTGTCTCACTGTTTTCTCTTATTGTTCTAAGAGACTATAAACAATGTTTCAAATGTCTGGAACAGTTAAAAATTTGCCAGGAATTGGAAGCATGAGCATACTGCCCCACTACACAGTGAGGAGGCTGGTGAAGGAGAAAAAAAAAGAAGAGACCAATGATCACAGCTTCAGAACTGCACCATATAGATAATTGAGGTTGTCAGGTTTCAAATTCAAATATTAAAAGATGCCACCTGCATAATAACAAGCTGTCTGGAAGGGTTGCGAAGATGAAGCCCTTCCTGAGAGCAACCTGCAAAATGCACTGCCTGAACTTCACCAAGCATCACTGGAACTACAACTATGTGTTCAGATGAGACCAAAACGAACATTTTGGCCAAGAATACAATCAGAATGTTTGGGGGAAGATTGGACTACTTATAAAGAAAAGCACCCATATGCCCAGTATATTAGGATGGTGGATCATTGATGCTCTTGAACTGCTTTGTAGACAATGGCCCAGGGCCTCTCATGAGAATTTATAGTATCATGAATTCTTGTAAGCACCAGGATATTTTAGCCCTGGTTGCCTTTGCATAAGGTTAAGTGGGCTTATGGATTGGCCAAAAATCTTTGAATAAGAATAATGAAATTTACATTTATGGCACATGGAAGATACCCTTATCCAGATATAGAAATTCAATGTTTTGCTATTGTCAATGTCTCTGGATCTGAATCCTATTGAAAACTTGCGGCTTGAATTAAAGAGGGCAGTCCATACGCACAAACCTGATGTTTCCAAACTTCTTAGACATTATTTCTAAGACTTTTTTTTATAATATTACTTCCTTACTTAGTAAATCACAGGAAGAAACTCAATTTTGTTACGATCTCTTTACCACATATTCATTGTTGGGGATGTTGATAATTCTGAAAACAGTGGTGTTTTTTATGCTTAAAAAAATTGAATCATATTTGCTCATTTTCATGCACAGTGGCAATAATTCTGGAGATGGCGGGATGTTATAATCCAATCTAATTTAAACTACACATGTTTGTGTTCCTTGATGATTAGTACATTCATTCTTCGAGGATGCTTATGAATGCTACGTAATATATCATTTACCCCAGACCCAAAACAAACACGCATGCCCGCACAGAGTATGTCTAATTGTCTTTAATGAACATTTATTTCTTGCAGCTGGTAACCAACAAACTACATAAACTACATCAATGTGCACTCTTTGAGCTGAACATAAGACATGAGTAATGTATCGACTATCTCAAGTTTCAGTCCTTCACTAATAAGGAGTAGATCTGTAGCGTGTGGTTCCAGTAAGAATTTGGGTAAGAACAATTCCTGGATTAGCGCTTTAGGAAAAGATTGTGATTCATATTACTAATCTTATTTATAGTGTAACATTCTGCATCACTACTTCCATCATGTAAGAACAGTAAGATTAACACTCCTCATTTACAAATATTCTTCTGATAAAATATAGATGTAAGTGAGATGGATTCTGAAGTACACACAGATCTAACTAAGATAGAGGAATAAGGTGAAATGGTGCACAAGAGACGGAGAAAAGAGGGAGAGACTGAGGGGCTGGAAGACAATAGGGTTAAAAGACATATGTGTATGAATCAGAACCTCAAGATAGGTTGAAGCAGTAGTGGATTAGACAGTGTACGCACACACACTCGCGCACACGCACACACACACACACACACACACATACCGGTTTATAGCACTCGCTTTATAAACACACATCATTAAGCCCTTGTATATAAGATAGCCAAAAACTAGCTCAACATAGTTCATGCTTTCTCCTATCCTGACTGGCTGATCAGGTTGTCCAAAGAGAAAGAGAACCCCTCCTCAGCATTTGGGAAAAGTGACTGGTCACGTCCCACAGCACTGGAGGAACCAGCGGCCTGTTATTCTGCTACCAAACCCAACCCAATCCATTTAGAAAAGTTGATAAAGCTTGCGGCTGACGCTATGTTTGATAGAATGTTTTGAAGATTTTCCCATTATCCTCCTGACACTGATATGATTCAACTCAACTGGATGACAGCATTTACATGATGTTAGAATATCTGGAGGTAGTCAGTACATGGATATAGCATGTGCATTAAAATATACACACTAACACAATCACACCTGCAGCTTTCTATCAATAATATAGTGTCTTGCACTTGAGCACACATACAGACTGGCATGAAAAGTGGAAGGTGTGGAAAGCTGTCTAGTTTAAGGCTCAGCAAAACACTACTAATTTCACCAGAGGCTGCAATGTATATTTGTGACTATGGTCCAGATTTACCAAAGGCTTCCATATACTTACTCTAAAAAGGCTTTAGAAATTTACAACCACCGCATTTTCTTAGATTCTTCTGCACGTATTAATGCTTCAGGAAATTATCCATGTGTCTCAAGATATAAATTATGCTCTGATTTTAAACTATACAGGACAAACATGCAGCATTGCTGTGAAATATACAAGGGAGGACTATACGAGGGCAGAACGGAAATAATGACCGTAACATAGTGAGGAACCACTCAGTGATATACAGAATATGACAGGACAGAACAAGAAAGTCTGGGAATTGGAATTCGGCAAGTTCGGCGCAGACGAAGAAAGTTGACAGCATGCAGGAAACTGGAATCTGAAAGAGACGAGAATAGACAAAGAGGAAGAAAAAAAAAAACGTCAGGGAATAGAATAAAAATGTCAGCCTGAGAACAGATTTAGAGTTTAATTATACTGAAAGCATCACTGCCTGTATGTGCGATTTATCTTTAATGTTGCCTCAATGGCCAGTCGATTTGTTTTTTTGATGTTTGGAACCATTATTTTTTCTTATGCTTTCAGACTAGAGGCAGAAAAAGAAACATCTAATGTCGAAGCAAGATTATACTATATAATTATGAACTAAGCTAACTAACAATCGCACATTTGGCAACCAGAGTCATGTATGCAGAGAGTCTAAGTTAATACAGATTCACAAAATGATAAATAATAAAAAAAATACTCCTTGCATTCCAACCTGGATTTAATGCACAAACAAATGTTTCCCAATACAATACATCTAACAGTATGTTGATGTCAAAATTAGGGTTACTGATAACCACTTTGCATGAGAACACAAATAAAAAAAAGTTACGCTGCAGAACTTACACTACAAAATTATATATATATATATATATATATATATATATATATATATAAAAATATAACATTTTAAATATTTGTGATTAAGGTATAGTTTCAGATTTCCTTTGCCATTATTTAAAGTACATATGACCTGCTTGTGTAATTTTGTGCACTTGGATGGTAGAGTAAGCTAGTGAGTGTATGAGTGTATGTGTGTATATGTGCTTACCTGTGTAAGGTGATTAACTGGCTGCAGCCTCAGGCTGCATGATATAATGTCTGGATGGTTCCACCATACTGCCACAGTGTGCATCACTCCTACAACACATCGTGTTTACTGTCTTTACTAAGCATAACACACATATGCCCCTATTTTCATGATCATAGTGCAAGCACAAAAAAAAAACAGTAAGGTTACAGCATTATAATGTATATTCTCTGCATTCCTATGATTGGCATAATTAAGTAACCGGATGAAGCGTGACACAACTGTAAAAAGGGGGTGGAGCTAGAATAAATGCAATATCCTTTTACCGTGATGCCCAATCAGTTCAGCTCCTCTCAATTCCTTTAAAAAGCTGTGTGTAGTGACATTTTCATAATGACACCCAATTAGATTCAAATCTTATCAAAAAACTGGATGATAATTACGGATATTTCACGCCAATTCACACCAAAATCCTCTCTTAATCATTTTAAACCGCACTGCTCAAGAAACAGATGCGCAACCATTTAGACCAGTGTTTCATCCCAAACAAGGCCATATATCTCATCCATCCTGCTATATATGCAGTATAAGTCTTTTTCACCTATGCATGTGCATAATGCGTAAAGTTCGTAGAAAATATCTCAATCATACACTCCCATTGTTTATGTTGTTGAAATTATTGAATTTCATTATCAATAACATTGTTAGGGTTGTTTGGCCTGTAACTGCAGTGTACCGTAATACTCATTATTCCAATACAGAATAAACACAAACACTGTTTTTGGTGTTCAGCTGATGTTTTTGGGTGAATGTATTTCCGGTAAAATTACAGCTGGTCAAGCTTTGACTGAACGTTTGGTTTGAAATAAAGCTCAGTGATGCGCACCGAGACAATGGCAAAGTTGGCACGGAAAGTACAACATGCGTCTATTTCTATAAATTCTGTTTCTATACTGCAGTACAAATCTTTCATGTAATTAGTAGACAGTTTTTTTTTTTAATCACTGTAAAATTGTGACAAGCAGAAATAAGTGGATGGTTGACAAACTTATACAAGTATGTTTTCTGCATTTTTTTTTATGTGTTTTTCTGGGTGTTCACTCATATTTCAGTGTGTGTCTGAAATATACTGTTTATATTGGCTAATTTCTCATCTCTATCCTGGAAATAAACCTGGTCCCTTAGATATGTTATTGAATCTATTCCTTTTATGATAATCAGTGCCTAATGGTGTGTCAGCTGAGCTGTTCTTGTTTATTACAGATCGGATCATTCAATCAGTATCTATTTAGCATTTGAGAAACACAACCTGTGTATGCTTAAGTGGTGAGATAGAAACAGTGTATGAGCCCTTTATGCTTTGTGTTAGTAATAAATATATAAATCCAATAAGAAAAATACAAGTTTACACTTATCCCTTAATGCAAATGGGAAAATATTGTGTTATTCCGAAACAAATTAGCAATACGAGAAGTACACTGCCACTCGTCTACACAGAACATCACTGTACAACCATAAATGAGTAATTTATATAATATACCATAATAACCAACCTGTTGTCATTAATGTCTGGGCTGTTTCCTGAAATAATAAGAGCAGATGTTAGCAGCCATGGATGCACACATATCGACCATATATTTCGATATTCGCACCATATGTTTGGTAGATACACTAACCGTTTTCCACATCCAGCGGGTAGGAGCTTAGTATGTCTATAGATCTCACAGTGCTGTAGCCAACGCTGCAAAACACAACAACATATACATGAAGAGACGTTAAGAGAAAAGGAGAGAAGACAAGAGAAGAAAAGCAAGATAAAAGGACTCACACGTTGGTTTTCTGGGGAACAGGCTTCTCCTCTCTCTGGAACAGGACATTACTGAATGATGTCACGGGCTCACTGGCTCGCATGGAGAGAGAGGTGGTGGGAGAGGTGGCGGTGCCATAGTTCCCAGGCCTCACTGGCTTTGCTAAGAGAAAACAAAGCGAATACAGTTCATTAAAGTTCAGCAAACAGTTAAAAATCTGATGATTTTCAACCTGCACATCTACACATTGATTTAAATCTTTCTATAAATAAATTAAAATGTCTACTACATATTATAACCGTTGCCTAGCTACAAAAACACCTTCATAGACACCACAGATGTGTCTGTGTACAATTTCTTTTACTGGCATTGAATAAAAGCTTGTCATGTACGCATTCTTTTACAGCCAATAAAGCCCAACGTCAATCTTTATTAATTATTAGCTTTATCCTATGGATCTATTCTTGGGACGTCTACGGTATATAATGTACTTCAATGATTGTAGAAACTTCAAGAAACCCTGTCCCTTATTCTTATGCCAATTAAAAAGTGGAGATGTGAGAGCCTAGCTGCTATTTCCCTTAAAGCCGTTAGCTGTGGCACACTCAGGCTGCAGTACCAATCTGAGCAGTGTGTGGGCGGCGCAGTGCGTTGCGCAGGCGCATGGCATCCCGAATACGCTCCACCTCCTGCTGGTAGCGGCGCCGATCGTTCATGGCACCCTGTTTGGCGTCCTTTAGTGCCGCCTCAAGTGCCCGAACGCGCTCAGCCGTAGAGCGAAGACGCTTCTCCAGTTTCGGAAGCTCACAGCGCAGATCTGCATTATCACGTACCAGCTGGAGAGGACAGGGAGATGTGAAGAGGAATTTCAGAAGAGCAGTGGAATAGGACATTCAGTCTACTGTATATATGAAACCAAAACACGGGTTCCTTAGTCCATGCTTCTGTTACCTGTTTGTGAACCTTTGTAAGCTGGTCCAGGTTGTTTTCAAGAAAGGAAATCTTCTGCTTCTGGGTGTTAGACCCCCCACTATCATCAGGTCCAATTTCTGAACTCTGGCCAAAAATTGGATAGAGGTAATAAAGAGAGGAGCAAAATACTTTATCTAGTCATGTTATTACAGGGTATAATATGTGTCTTTAAAGTATCATTCAGTTGTGACAAGTCACTAGCATGCATTTGACGCAGCCTGATCTGGTGCTCACTTTTTTAACTCGAGTCGTGAGGTCTTGAACGAACAGTTTGCGCAGGTTATGGAGGGTCTGGAGCTCACGAGCCTATCAGATAGAAAGACAAACAGAACCGGTGTGGTGGGCTGGGGTGATGAAGAAAATGATTTATTACTCACCCTGGAGATACCATAATACATACACACAGCACAAACACCATAACTATAAGGCAGAGCAGGTCAGTGTTGAAGACAATAGCAGTACCTTGACTGATCTTCAGTAGGGTAGAGTATAGGGTACAGTATTAAGAGACTGAGTAATTCTCATCATAGACAGAGCACATTATTAAGAGATTGAGTGATTCTCATGAACAAGGAGAAGTATCAGTATTTGCGTTGACTCGTATCCCCAGAGAAACAGCATCAGCCCTCAAATGATTCTTATTCTCAAATAAGATCAGTATCTGCACATGACTGGCTCTCAATAAGAATCAGTATCATACTTAAGTGACTATTTCTGGAAAAGAAACCACCCTGATATTCCTCCACTTATTCATTCATTTATTCCACTTATTTCCATGTTATTGAAGGGAAGTGCCATTTTTGTCAAATTGTAACAGCCATTTCATATCTGTGAACCAACATCTTGTAAGTCCTTTGTGTGCAGTGGGTTCGGGAAGTATTCAGACCCATTCCGTTTTGTGTTATAGATTCAATTCTTTAGGTTTTGCCATTTATCCACACACGATATTTCACGACAACAAAGTGAAAACATGTTTTTAGAAAGTTTCGCAAATTTATTAAAAGTCAAAAACTAAAATGGCTCATTTAGATAAGTATTCAGACCCTTTTCTAAGGCAGGTGCACCCTGTTTGCTTTGATTGTCTTGAGATGTCTCTAGAACTTGACTGGAGTCCACCTGTGGCAAATTCAACTGGCTGGACATGCTTTTGAAAGGCGCACACCTGTGTGTATAAGGTCCCAAATTTCACAGTGAATGTCAGCCCAAAAACCAAGCCATGAAGTAAAAGGATCTCTTTGTACTCCTTCACAATCAAATTGTGTTGAGACATAGATCAGGTCATGGGTATAAAAGCATTTCTAAAGCCTTAATTGTTCCCAGGAGCACAGCTGGCTCAATCATTGAACCACCAGGACTCCAGAGCTGGCCGTCCAGTCAAACTCAGTAATCAGGCTAGAAGAGCCTGCTTCAGGTCACTAAGAACCCAATGGCCACTCAAACAGAGGTTCGAAAGCCCTCCACAGAGATGGGAGAAACTGCCAGAAGGACAACCATCTCATAAATTGCCCATCAATCAGGACTTGATGGTAGAATGGCTAGATGGAAGTGGCCACTCCTGAGTAAAAGGCAGGAACTTAAAGGACTCTGCCCATTCAATCTGATTGAACTCGAGAAGAGCTACCAGGAAGAACTGGAGAAATTACCCAAATCCAGGTGTGCAAAGCTTACCCGTAAAGCCGTAATTGCTACAAAAGATATTTCTACAAAACACTTGTCTAAATTCTTCTTAAATGAAATCTAAATGAAAGATTTCAGTTTTGACGTTTAATCAATTTTCAGAAATTTCTAATAAAACTTTTTTGCATCATCATTATGGGTTATTATGTGTTGATTGATAGCAAAATATAAATTTAATCCATTTAAATGAAATCTATAAACACAATAATATGTGCAAGGGGTCTGAATATTTTTTGAACCCATTGTATCATTCTTTCCCCATTCATGTAGAAAGTAGCCAGGTCTTGTATGACTGAAAATAACTGCTCAGGAGCATTGCCAAGATGGCTGCTGAGTGGAGAGACTTCACTAGAAGGACTTTCGCAGAACCTCAGATACATAAGTAATTAGTGTTACTTATTTTACAATACTTTGACTCTCGTTTGTTCTCTGCAATTAGGCCTACACTGCCACTGTAATCTCTGAAAAGGAAACTTTTCATTGGAGTTCATCAGAGATTATGTGCTATGCTGGGATTCAACGAACCAACAGACACAATCTCAATATGCAATGTATGGATTGTGCTTTACATTCAATAAAGCCATGTAAAATTACAATAAATCTGCCATAAGAATGAGCAACAAGAATGGATGTATGAATTAAAAAAGAAACAGAGTGACTTACAACAGTCTCCTCCAAGCCCTTGAGATCTTGTTTAGACTGCTCGTGCCTCTCCTGCTGAAATCTGAGGGAGAAACAGACTTAATTTTACATACATTATGGGGGAGATATATATGTCCATATACATAGAATCAAAGACATTACACATGCTCTGAATCAGACACTGCAATCCCTCATATACTCTTACTGCACCGCACAAATATAAAATGAGCCAAGCTTTGTAAGATCACAGCCATGAAGAATTCACCACTAAACATTTTAGTGGTTTTTAGTGAATTTAACTTATGTAATACAATACTGACTCCAATAACACAACTAGATATTAAATCTACACATACAAATTGTTAATAAAACTACAAAGTGCATCTTTGATGGAATGCATTTACATTTTTATGACAAACTAAAGAGATCTCAAGTTAAGCCACCGCTTCGGACAGCTTGCCGAAACTTACGAGAGCTGTTCCAAACGTGCGTTCTTTGTGTCCTCCTGAATCTTCAGGTTGCTGAAGTCAGATTGCACGTGTGCCAGCTCTAACTCCAGAGCCTGGTTCTTACTACAGGGAGAAGTTATGGAAAAGTAATGTTAGTTATCTAATGTATATTAATGTAAGGTAACATTTCAAATGCAAGGCAACAATTTCAAAGCCCAAAACATTACATGTCTTGTGTTGTATTTCCAGAAACAATAGCTCTTAAAGAGAAACAGGTGCCACAATATAAGTGCGTCACTTATCAATAACAGCTCATTAGTTGAAATAAAGCACTAATCAGCCAGTAATTATGCCAAATAATGGCTGTATTTACTACTTACTCTGTGCACACTTGTTAGATATGTCTGATATGATCCCCTATAGTAAAGTGCCACCAAATATGAATGTGTTATTCCCACACTCGTTTAGACTAATACTGACTTAGAGAAAACAAGATCTAGCGTTTAATAGATCACTAGTTGAGTAGGTTTATTATGTGTTAATGATTGGTCACTGACTCAGTGAGCTCATCAATAAGGCGTTGTTTCTCGTTGATCTCATCCCGCAACTGGCTGAGTTGAGTGTGGCGAGGTTCGCGATGGCCTGCAGCTCTGTGAACAGCCTTCTGGAATGACACAAATGGACTGAGAAAAAAACTATTCATATATGCAAATATATGCAGTCCCCTCGAAAGTATTGGAACAGCAACGCCAATTCTTTTGTTTTTGCTATACACTGAAGACATTTGGGTTTGAGATCAAAAGAAGAATATGAGATGATAGACCAGAATTTCAGCTTTCATTTCCTGATATTTACATCTAGATGCGTTAAAAGACATAGAATATGGCACCTTTGCCAAAAACACTTAATATTTGGGTGCATATCCCTTGCTTGAATTAAATGCGTCAAAACCATTGACCCACTGACATCATCAAACTGTTGCATTCTTCTTTTGTGATGCTTTTCCAGGATTGTACAGCACAGCTTCTTTTAGTTGTTGTTTGTTTTGGAGGGTTTCTCCCTTCAGTCTCCTCTTCAGGAGGTGAAATGCATGCTCAATTGGGTTAAGGTCTGGTGATTGACTTGACCAGTCTAAAACCTTCCACTTTTTCCCCTGATGAAGTCCTCTGTTGTGTTGGCAGTGTGTTTTGGGTCGTTGTCTTGTTGCATGATGAAGTTCCTCCCAATTAGATTGGATGCATTTCTCTGTAAATTGGCAGACTGAATGTTTCTGTAGACTCCTGAATTCATTCTGCTGCTACCATCATGAGTTACATCATCAATAAAGATTAATGAGCCAGTTCCAGAAGCAGCCATGCAAGCACAAGCTGTGTCATTACATCCACCATGCTTGACTGATGAACTTGTATGCTTTGGATCATGAGCAGATCCTTTCTTTCTCCACTATTTGGCCTTTCCATTACTTTGGTAGAGGTTTATCTCTTCTCCAGAACTTTTATGGCTCATCTCTGTATTTCTTTGTGAATTCCAATCTGGCCTTTGCATCTTGCGGTATGGCCTCTATATTTCTGCTCTCCAAGTGTTATTCAAATGATGGCTTGTGATACCTTCACAACTGCCCTGTGGAGGTTGTTGGTGATGTCACTGACTGTTGTTTTTGGGTTTTTTCTTCACAATCTCTCACAAGGTTCCTGTCATCAATTGCTGTTGTTTTCCTTGGCTGAACTGTTTGATGTCTGGTTCTTAGTACACCAGTGGTTTCTTTCCTTTTCAGGACATTCCAAATTGTTGTTCTGGCTATCCCCAATGCTTTTGCAACGGCCCTGATCGATTTTCCCTCTTTTCTCAGCTTCAAAATGGCTTGCTTTTGTCCCAAAGACAGCTCTATGGTCTTCAAGTTGGTTTATCATTTTTAACAACAAATGCAGTCTTCACAGGTGAAACCCAGGTCTGAATCCAAAAGTAGACATTCAGAGTTATCAATTGTTTAAACAATCAATCTAACAGGAAACACCTGGGCAACAAGAAACACTTGTCAGTCACATGTTCCAATATTTTTGATCACTTGAAAAATGGGTGGGTTCAAATAAAAGGTGCCATGTTCTAAGTCGTGTAACATATCTAGACCCAAATAAACCCAAATAACTTAATCATTGAATGGCAAAAACAAAAGAAGTGGCCTTGCCTTTCCAGTACTTTCGGAGGGGACTGTACATTATTTATGTGGAATCCATGTTAAATGATGCAAAAGTTAATGTGGACCCTATGTCTTTTCTTCTGAAAAGAAGCTCAAATGGATTTTTGTTTTGGAAAGACAGACATTTATTGACAAAAACATTAGGTGTCATTATGCATTATGAGATTTGAACTTGCAATAGGTTGGGAGGGTAGATGGGTTTAACAACACATTCTGCATGTCATCCGTGTTTCCAAGATGTCCATCAGACTTCTCGGTCATTAGAGTTAATACCTCATCAGGATTATCAATAACTTTCACTTGTGGTTTATTCATGCAGTTCCTATTTCAACACTTCTTACCTCAGTGCCGGCTACAAGGTTTTGCCAATTATTTAGTGAGTCTAAGACGGCAGTCCCTTGTTTTATATGGGGTTTTGTCTTACCTGTGTTCTGCCTTTGGATTACTCTTTGTAATGGTGTGTTTGGGAACCGTGTTTGGATATTAGGACATTCATTTCATCTTGATCACTAACTGGTTGTACACTTCCCTGGGTTATGTCAATGGTGTGGTTTGAATAGAAACGGACAACTATTCAGATTTTTTTTCTGACTGTAACATTTCTATTGAAATCCTCACATTTTATTTGTCCTTTTATAGGACAAATAAATCGATAGAAATATAATAATCACTTACCTTTCCATCAGATTCCCCTGTCTCTGGCTTTTCTGCTCCATCCTGCTGTTCTGCAATGCCATTTTAAAGCATGAGAAACTTGTGAGTATGCATGCCTCTTTTTTCTGGTTTAAAAATACTTCTATTTATTGCAGTTTTCCACCATCGAATTACATCTGACCAGCCACGCTAACCCCACAAACTTCCAGCTATTTCTGGCTTAAACTGCATATTTTAAAAGAACATACTATATACTGTACAATAAGCATAATAATAATTGTTTCCAAACATTGCATTGCAAAGTCTTATTGTACATCTGTTACTTTAAGTATATACGAACAATGATTATGATTTGCCCTAACGCACTGCATGTTACAGATCCATAATATGCTTTGTTATGTGTGTGCCTTACCTGGATTCTGTAACAGGGACAGTTCTTCACTCAGAGCATCATAGCTATCCTCTAGCTGTCTCTTCTTCTGCTCCACATTCTGCATATACTCAGTGAGAGACCGGATCTTTGCCTCATGCTACACACACATAGACACACAAGGAGATCATTAAAATTGAGTCGTAATCAACTTCACATAAAAACAAGTAGTCTAAACAGCTAATCATCTCTCTCTCAGAGTCTAGACCTGTGAGATGAGGAGCTGGCAGGAGGAGAGTTCTCGGCCAGTCTCCTCCATTTTGCGATGACACTCCAATTGCATGCTCTCCAGCTGTCTGCACCGCTTCACCATCGATTTCACCTCCGATTTAATCTTGCTGATGTAAAGCCTGGCCACGGTGAACTCCTCCTCTATAGCCCCGCTGATTTCTACTGGCTGAAGAGACATACAGAACGTTTGAGGGGGGGAAAAAAAAGTGAAGAATTTGAAATGAAACAATCACCCTGTAACTGATCATCTTTTTTCAAGTAGCATTTCCTATGAATACCTACTGTATATACATATTTACCAGTTTGATTTCTCCATTGCCCACAATGGTGCTGAATTCACTCAGGTCCCTCATTAAGCCATTCAACACGTCAGCAATGCGCTTCCTCTGCTGCGAGCTCACCTCCTGCATCTGAGCCAGTTCAGCTTCCAGTTCCATTAGACTGGCCTAAAAGCAGTAGTGAGAGATGATGAGCTGAGCAGGACAGGGAAAACTAAGGAATATCGAGATTTCCAAGTGAACAAGGGCAAACATTTCAAGATCCATTTTTTATACTTGTTCAGTCTGTAGAAATATTTAGGCTATGTATAAGCTCTGATGTGTGTGAAACGTCTTGGGATGAATAATTAAATTTACTTTTATAAACTCATAAATCACAAATAAGGATGAAATAATAGTTATATCGTATAATATCATTAATCCACAGGAAATGGGAAGGTCAATTTCCAGATTCAGATATCTTACAGATCTGGTTGTTGAATAATGAGTAGTGCGCATTGAGGGATCATGAGGGATTGTCTCGAGTGTCATTAAGCAGGTTTTTGTTCTCTTTTGTTGTGTTGATTGTTCTGGTTGTTGTGCGTATTTTGATGAGTGGCACTGCTGAGATTTCGAAGCGGTTTAGGATTGCTCTTGGTTAAATGCGTACAGTTTCTGTTCTGTTTGCTGTATTGTGTTTGTTTTTGTACAAAAATGATCCCAAGCCTTTTGGCATCCCTGGATAGGACACCAAAATGTAGGCTGTAATTTTTTTCACCATGTGAAATTAATAAAAAATAATCTATTGCAAAATCTGAATAGATTTTATTGACTTAGATTTTAATACAGCCACCTGACATACCCGAAACTACCAGGAAAAGAAGCTACCAGGAATTTTATTTTTAAAACCAGGTTGATATCCCCCACATCTCATCTTTTTTTTCATCCCATTTGTGTTTTGTTACAATTCATAAGTAATCTCAGCACCAATGAAATGTACAAGACATTGTGTTGTGCCTTGACATACAGATTGTTTACCTCCCACCTGCAGGTCACTGTTGGCCCCCAAAATGACTCTGTGACTTACTGTATACAATTCATTCTCTAGATTGCTTATCATTGTGTATAATTTGTCCTGAATGTTCACGCGTCTCTGACTCTGTGTATGGGTGTGCGTGCTGTTGTACCATTTTTTGGCTGAGCTGCTCAGCCAGCTGCTTGTTGTGCAGGCTCTTCTCCTCCACCTCCTGGCTCTTCTGGTCATAGTTGACGGCAAGCTCCTCCAGCGCCTGCAGCACTTCCCTCACTTCGGCCTTGGCACTGTCGCTCTCCGACTGCAGCCGGCCAAGCTCGCTCTGTACCTTATCACTGTCCCCACGTGTTGAGGCCAGCAGCTATAATACAAAGAACATCAACACAGACAGATACACAAGGATCAACAATATTGGCCACATACTATCAAAAATGTAAAATGTAAATATAAACTGCTTCAGTTAAGTACTGTGTCTAAATGAAGCATTAAGGATTAATTAAGGATTAATGAATCTAAACACCTCATCTTGAGCCAGCATTTGCTGTTTAAGCTTCTCAACCAACTGACACTGCAGATTGATCTCATCATCCTACACACACACACACACACACACACACACACACACACACAGAGTGGGAGAGTGAGAGAGAGAGAGAAATCCAGTTTAAAAGGTGTGAAACAAACTTCAGATACCTTACTGTAGATGTCTTGGCTGATTAAATTTAAGGGTACTGGAAACTTTCATTATTTTATTTTTTTTTTGCCAAAATATTTTACTGAGCGAAATACAGTACGGCGGCACAAAGCTGAAAGTCTGTACAAAGTGGCATTAGTGTGTCAGTGTGTGTTTGTATGTTAGAGAGAAAACCTTGTCATCCAGCTGGCGGTAAAGCTTCCGGATCTCCTCCTCATACTTCTGCCGCTCCTCCTCCGAGATACGCACCACGATGGAGGAGGTATCCAAGGTATTCCTCTCCTTCTCTTTCTCCTTTTGTCTCTCCATCTCTTTCTCATTATCCAGAGACTCATCATTGTTCTCCAATTTTGTCACGTCGGCAGAAGCCTGTTCCACCTCCGGCACTTCCTCTCCTAATAATGGAGAATAACAGGGAGAAAGCAGTGACACAGAGTCATCATGTGGTTGTTTCAAAGTAGTGTAGAGGGCTACAAAGTAACTAAGTCACTTTTCTCAACTCATGTAACTCAGTGATAGCTGCACTATTCTGTAGACAGACTATATGTAAGGATAAAATTACAGCAAGGCTACAAGTACAAAAGCTTTAGATTAACCACCTTTAACATACAGTGGCCAGTTTTTTCTATATGTTCTATATATACAGTTCTGTGCAAAAGTCTTAGGCACCCTATTTTTTTTTAGTACAAACTTTGTTATAGATTTTTATTTTATGACTTCTACATTATTGATTCAGTGCAAAAACCTTTTAGATTCCAAACATTAGTTTTCCAGCACAAAATTAAATGTTACAGAAAAATGTTTGTATGTCAGTAAAGAAAGCAGCGTATTACATAAGAGACCATTTTTCAGATAAAAACATGGCTGCTGGGTTTTGCTGCAAAAATAAGAAGCAGGTGCGACAGTCAAAGTCTCCAGAAGAGCTGTGGCTGCTTCTGCAAGATGCTCAGTAACACTTACAGCTCATTTCCATATAAAACTGCACACATTGTACCTGAGACTGCTATTTTTTTGCTAAAGTGAAGGATCATCACACCAAATATTGACTTTGTTTCATTTATTACTGTTTACTGCTCTTTATAGTACTTTTTTTTTAATGTAGAAACATTTAATTTCATTATTTTGAAGGCATCTTTGCATGTGCCTAAGACTTTTGCACAGTACTGTATATACACGCTGTGTAGTGTGTGTGTGTGCGCGCGCATGTGTTTGTCTCACCACTGCGCCAGCGTTTCAGCTCAGCTTCCAGCCTCTGAATAGTGTCTCTCAGAGTCTTATTCTTCTCCTTTTCCTTCTCATACTTCCTCTTCCATTGCTCTGCTGTCAGCTCCAGATTTATAGAGGCTGCATTCTTGATGGTCTTAGCACTGACAGGGTGATAGGAGAAAGATGAGGTAAAAACAGAAAATTTTAATTTACTGCTGCACATCAGAAATGTAAATGGAAGTTCTGAGGCAGTGAGGGAAAAAAAAAAATAGTCTATTCGTGATTCTTACTGAAATCTGATACTACTAAAACATTACTTATAAATCAGTGACCTAACATTTCATTATGTTATATTACATCATTCCTCACTTATTTTAAAACACGTCTGCTTTCTGTTTCTACTGAGTTTTGTGTAACTGTGATACCGTTGTCCGAACATGAGAGTTGATCTGGTCTCGGCTTCATTGAAACCCGAGGGAGAGCAGCAGATAAACATGGTAGTCCTGCAGTTACCCCCCAGAGAGTCCTGTAGGATGCGCGTCATCTTGCTGTCACGGTATGGCACATGGGTCTTCTGCTCACACACACACACACACACACACACACATGTTAAATAAATGGGTAAATGTGTATTTGTATGTGTTTGCGTTTACAATTTGCAACTGGATGTACAGGATTTGTGTGTGTGTATGTGTGTGTGTGTGTGTGTGTGTGTGTGTGTGTGTGTGAACTCACCGTTCCCTCAGCAAGAGCAGATATGACATTGCCCAGGGCAGACAGAGACTTGTTGATGTTTTTAGCCTCATCTAAAACAGCTCCAGCTGCACCAGTCTTACTGACCTGATAAGCAAGAATAAAATAAGATCAACTACTCATACACTTCACCGCTTTTAGGTGACACCTGCCGACATATTAGCACTGGATATAACGTAAATATGCCTTCTGTTAAAAGATCTAAGGTCTAAGCATGAAAATCTGTGCGACCTGTTAATCCCACGCAACCTATTAATCCCACATTTTTAATAAAACTAAAGTCAGGAGTCAAGAGTCTATTAAACAACTTGATTTTTTTTAAACAATCAGATGATAAGTAGAGAGGTACTAAAACCAGTCAGCACTCAACTCGCTGCAAACAGTTTTCTGGAGTACAATTAGAAGTGGATAATATGACGATTTTAGAGCTTGAACGATTAAAATGTCTCCATGATCTTTTTTTTTTTTTACAGAGAGCTCACGTATACCATGACACTTTTTTGTGCAGTTTGTCAGTTTTATGAATCCGACTGTAGTTTATTTGCTGGGTCGCTGGAGGACTAGTGTTTAGGCCACAGTGCTCTCACCGCTACAGCCTGGGTTCGATTGCTGGCCAGAGAACCCCTCCTAGCCACTGGGGTTACATGCAACAGTGCGCTCTCAGTGCCGGTCCCAAGCCTGGATAAAATTGGGGAGGGTTGCGTCAGGAAGGGCATCTGGTGTAAAAACGGTGCCAAATCAAATACGCGGACCAACGATCCGCTGTGGTGACCCCTAACAGGAGCAGCCGAAAGAGGAACAGCTGTCCTTTATTTACTGCAGCTTGTGTTCTCCCTGACAGACATGCCAAGAGTAGGCAGTTCCTTATCTCACGCTCCCCCCCACTCAATTTGCTTGGCAACACGGTGGCATGGCTGACAACACGGAGGGGACAAAATGATAAACTTGAGTTATATAGAATTGTTGGATTTTACACAATGGACATGGCGCAAGCAACAGGCAAGACTGTCATGTCAAAGAAACACACTGAATTTGTTTAACCACCAAGAAAGCAGCCGAGAAGAAAGAGAATGCCGAGATCCAGGTAGCACAGGAATCTCGCAAACAGCACAGCAGCTAGAAACAGCTCTGAATTAAACAAAGGTACTTCAAAAAGGCACAATGTATGCGAAAACAAGTAAGCGCTGGAAGGACATCACTGATGTCATGACAGTTTACCTGAGCAAGGATATAATACCCTTCAAAAGCATCAGAAATGAGGGTTTTAAGTTACTTCTAAAAATAGTTGATGCTCGGTACGACTTACCTAGTTGCAAATATTTTCTAACATCGTTATTCCTCAGCTGTACACAGAATGCCAAACAAAGTGCAATAAAAAAAGTGAAACATAACTTGCTTATTTTAAAAGATGTTAAATAAAAAGGTAAAACCAACTCAGCTAATGCATTCAGCATATAAACATATTTAAATACTCACTTGCCTGTCAATCACCTTTCCATTTATTGCACTTTTAAATATTGAAGACATTAGTAGAGGTGATGTACCTTTTATTTAACATTGATTTATTGTTTTCATTTCAGAAATAATTGTTTACATTTTGTTGGGAAGCGCCCTTTATTAAAATTTGTTCGAAAAGGTACTTTGGCCTACGTGGTGGTATTTATCTCTATATTTTTTAATCTTAAAGAAAATTAGTTTGTTCAGCAACCAGCTTGAAAACAATTGTGATATATTTTTAATAAATCGCCCACCCCTAAGTATAATTGCATTGAAAAGAAATAAAGTAGCAGTCCCTAACCATGATAAATCTGATTCTTCATGAATGTAAAAGTATTTACACTTTTTAAAATACACTGTCACAACTGCCCCACTTTCTGGGAGTTCCCAGAATCCCCAGTATGCATCCATGACCACTTTTCCATACTATACTATAGTTCCATATTATAGTCACTCTAGCTCACCATCACTCTGATTAATCTCACCAGTCTGTGTATATATGTATCTATAGGTTGTATTCTCTGTGAATATTTGGTGATGTGTTATGGCTTGGTGAATGCCCCATCTATCCTTCAAAAAAAAAAACCCAGGTGAACCCAGGCAGAACTTGCACAGAAACTCCACATAGTAACTCGATCTGAAGATTGAACCAGGGACCCTGGAGCTGTGAGGTTGAAACACTCTCTGCTGTACAACCATACTGCCTTTTGTGAAATGTTGGAACATTTTGTAGTCCTAATCCAAACTTGTAACACACATCAGGGCCGGGCATAAAACATTTTTAGAAAACGCTCTATTTCTTAAGGCTGGGAAGAGTTAATTCCACAAATAAAATATTTAGTTTTGGAGTTATTATCAGAATGAAGGTGGTCACTATTGATTACATTAAGGTAGAAACTGTTTACAACCATCCTATTCCCACTAGTATTAAGCTGAAACTTGCTTCCTGGGGCTTCCAAATTTCTATAGGTGCGTCATTAGGTGATTTAGCAGCATTGCGGCTCCATTAACCTCCTCATGGAAAGGAGGCGCTCATGTCCTAGGACTATTGCACCCTCGAAAGGGCCTTCACTGATACATTCTTAAACACCTAGATCCAAAACTTCTCTTTATCATAGAAGTGGAGGTGCTGAGACATTATCCTAATGCCCGGGAGAATATTTAACAAATGCTAAACAACTAAACTCTCAACTCTCACCTAGTTCCACTGGGAAATCTCAAAACCAATCTATACTTCCTCTATCCTGCATTATGAAAGCCATTTACCTGGACACTGATGAAGTGAGTAGTCAGACATCTCAGAACTGACCTATACCTGAGAACTTGATGGGACAGTATGGCCAGTGATGTTAACAATTTTGTTTCCTCCTTTCATTTCTTCCTATACTGTTTTGGTTTGTGTGCAAGCTGTGTGCAAGCTAAACCCCTGAAAACTCTCCCTGTTGGAAAACTCCACCCTCTACCCTCCACCCTACCACAGGATTATCTGTTTTTACAAGTTACCTTACAAAAGCATTCCTGAGTTACTAAATGCTCAAGACATACATTTAATACTGTATGTGCAATCACACAACACAAACGCACCTTCTCACTGCCAGCCAGGTCCACAAGATAGAGTTTTCCAGACAGTTTCTGCTCTGTTTCCACATGCTCCTGCTTGATGTTGATCAGGAATATGCTGTGACTGCGAGAACTATGTTCATTCATGTCTAAAAGACAGACAAATTAGACGAAATCTGTTAGAAAGAAATGAGGAAGAAGGAAGCATATTTATTTTATAATTTCCGCAGCCAATGTAAAGAGTAATGCACTTCTCCATATAACGTCGTAGTCGATTGTGTAAACACTCATTTGAATATCAGCTCTACCACTCTATCCATAATTTTATCCAAGGATAAAATTACCTTCACCAGAATACACACTAATTTTAGTCATATTTTTGTCATTTAGTTGTTATTCATATTAGTCTGATTTTTAGAATTTTTCACCACATATTTTACAATATGTTCTTTCAATGTTTCAAAATGCAAATGCATTAATTTCACCCCACCTGACCACCAGGTGTGGCAGTAGTCAAATTTGCCACAATGTCATGAGGAACTGTCTAACCAGAAAGTTGTTTGGAGATTTTGGGTTTAAATTGACGATTGATGGTGATTGATGGTGATATTTCCAAAAATTCCAGGTTCAACTACAAGGCCATCTCAAAATCATCTGGCCAGCAACATAGGCAAAGCAAGATTTTTGTCAGAGCAGGCAGTTCTTCAACTTTTTGCTGAAGTAATTGCTAGTAAAAAGGACTTTTGTCTTCAGAGACAAATTGGCATCTTACATAGGCTTGTAAGCAGGGGCTTTAGGGACCTTCAGGACAAAGGGAAAATCACATGCCAGGCTCTTAAGGAAGAGTAACCAAGCCCCTTTCAGAAAGGTTGTAATAACCTTATGAGGCTCCAGAGGGATGCCATCCTTGGTGCTATAGTGCACTGAGATGGCATCCCTCTGGGACCTCATAAGCCTACACCTATAGCATATATGGAGACTGCTGCCTAGCAGTCCCTGGAGAAAAGTTAATACTTTGGAAATCTGACACTGCACCAGATCCAGTGTATGAGGTGCATTCCCATACATGGAACAGAATCCACCCACATGGGTATGCAAGAACCATATACTAGGGCCTCTTGCCTTCATGAATGTTTCCTGGACAGCTCAGTTGCAGCCCTCAGTTGGTGATTCATACAGAGGGGCCAAACCCACAGACACAGATGACATGTCTGAGAGTGCCAATTCTCTCTGTCTAACTGCGCCAGTAGATCTGCTCAGGGAGGAAGCAGTGCGTTCTGATGACAAGAGAAAGAAGCAGGGAAACCAAGTTCTTGGGGGCAATTCACAATGTGGGAAGAATCAGAGGCAGGTGGAGGAAAAATGCATAGTAGCTAGTAGGATGTAGACTTTCCCAGTGGGCCACCATTGGGCCTTTTTGTTTTAACTCCAATAGCCAGTAAGTTCTTATTGTTAATTATTTGGTGGCAAACAATAATGATGATGAGAAAACGAGCTTAATTAATTACATTTTCATTTAGACATCCATGCAGTATTTATTTATGCTGGACAAGTTCAATATTGCAAATAAAATATTTACAGATTTAATACTGTTTTTACTGTTGAAGACCTTTGTGTAGGTTCTGAACAATAACAATAATGAATATTAATAATGGGAATCGCATTAACAGAAAATTCATGTAGTGTACATTTTCCCATCCTTATTGTTTGCCACCAAATAATTACCAATAAGTACCTAATGGCCATTTGATTGAAAACAAAAGGGTGGTCTATGACCTTTGCAAAGTACTGTATATTCCTGATGTCTTGTCCTCAGTGAGTCTAACTGTGGGTAGGCCCCCCTAAGGAGATTCTGTGCAAAGTAGAGAGAACTGCTTGTCCTTGTGTTGGCCTGATGGTTGGGGTAGCCGACTATCACAGCACTGTATGAGCAAACCAACACACAGCAATGTCTCAGAACCGGTAAAAAGTACTCGATGGCCAGATGGACCATCCTCAATTCTAGGTGGTTGATGTGTTCTGATCTTACACACACCAGGGGCCACACATCCCCTGCATCACATTGGCACCACACTGCACCCCAGTTTGATAGGCAAGTGTCTGTGATGACTAACTCTCTGGTGCACTGTTCTAAAGTCATGAGGAAAACTCTGTGCCTCCAACAAGTTACAGTCTGTGTCCCTCTCGATAAGGATGCACCTCTGTTTGAAGTGTCTAAGGTCTGCCTAGTTGGATTGTTTCTGCAGCTGTCATTATTAAAACTAGCATCCTCAACAAGCGCCAGTAACACACATAGCAACCTAGCTGAATCTGAAAGGCAAGCATAATGTCTCCTACAGACTGGGGTGACAAGGTTGTTAGAATTCTCAATGGGGACATGATGTGTCATCAGTTCCACTGATGCAAACCACTGTATGGTTGCACAGCATAGACTACATATGATAACCTAAGCATACAGAAATTGAAGGTCTTTAGGGACCAGTTCAGCCACCTCAAATGTAGAATTGGACATAAAGCTGTTAAGGGTCGCTGGGGTGTTGTTTAGGGTCTGCCCTAGATGGCTGGAAGCAATCCAAACTGGGTTGCATTGTCCTAAAAAGGGCCACATGTATGGTCTGTTTGCTGATTCTGACGTCTGTGCTCTTCGATCCAGGTCTTATCTGGTGGCAGGCCCAAAGCATGGCACAGATTTTGCACGGTTGATTTGTACACATCCAGCAGGGTCAGTTTTGCTATCACTTGAGAGCCATGTGGAAAGGAGGTTGAAAGCCCCATACCCTAGCATAGGTGCACCACTACTACCTGCTCCCTCACAGCGGGACCAATTTCTCCAATGCTAGCAGTAAAATAGCCAACATTTTGCACCATAATGTAATCAGCATGTCTGCATTCAGTGCTTGGGCAGTATTAATCTGAATGTAGTGCTTTGTCTGATGGGACCACCAGCGATGCAATACAGGCATCAACAGCAGGACTGTGGCCCAGCCCAGCCTGCTTATTAGCTGAAACATGTGCCACACTGCTCGGGTGTGATTCAGCATTCTGTCTAAATCCGCCTTTAAAGCTTTTAATAAAATACTTACACTGTGGTATAGTGAATTCTGTAATGACCAGCACTGTGCGAAAGAGCGCATTCATAGTTGTGAACCATTAAAACTATCCAATTCTACTCAGGGGCGCACGTGACCTGGCCGTTGCACGGTCTCAGCTTCTGAGTCACTGATTTCAGCTATGCCATGTCTGCCACCAGGTCAGTAATTCACCTAGAAAGTAACTTTCTAGACTTCTTTATTACACTTATCGGTTGTCGGGTATGTGAGTAATGAGCTGTTTTAGGCTGCAGCTATTTGGCTCAGATGTGACTCTGCATTAAAGCCTAAATCTGCCAGGCAAGCATTTCAGCATCAGCAGCTCTGTGTCAGCATCAGCATCTCTGTGCATCTCTTAGCCAGACACTGTGTCCTTAAGACGGTCAATTCTGAGACAGTGAGCATGTAGTGGGTGTTCGTCTTTGGCCTCTGGGGACACTGGCTGCCCAAGCATGAGTCATGCAGCACGGTTCAATTAACCACTCAGTGATTTGTGAAAGAATGATGGATTTGTTACATAGAGGGAAAACCAAGCTGCCCCAGAGCTACATATTAGTAGAAATTTTGTTAATTTAGCAGACTAAACCAAGAACAGCACATTGGGGTTGCTATTCTACAATACCAGAATTTTGACTTTGATACCAACTTTAGTATCCTGATTCTCAATACTAATCCGAGAATTATCAACCATAATACTCCACCTTACTCCTTGCCCCTGTCTTTACGACAAGCTTGATTGGTATTCTAGAAACTCTCGTGAAGGTTAATGGACTCATTAAAGTACCATAAAAGATATTTTAGTATAAAACTTGATGACAAACATCATGTTTATGATGAAACCAATGGAAGCCATGAATTTTCATTAATTGGCATAAATTCTTATGCAATCTCTCACGTCATGTCATCACCTCATATTAGATGGTTCAGGTACATTGTTAGCAAATCTATTTGTCTAAATGTTTTTGACCGCTCATTATCTCTAGCTATATACATACAATAAGCAAGAAATGATGTTACAAATAATTTGCTCTATCAATGCCAATTTAATCCACACACTCTGACTGACTAATTTGCAATTAATGTGTTAAAAGACTCACTGGTGACAGCAACATGGCGGTTAGACTTTCCTTCATCAATCACATCCATCACCTCCTCTGGGCTCGAGACAAAACGTTCAGTACAGCCCTTAAAGGGAGTAACAGGCAATGGTCAGATCTGAACTCTATCACAGATACAAAATCTTAAGATGTAAAAGATGAGGCTGTTTACCTTAACATAGGGGACACGGTTCTTGTCCTCATGTACAGACAGGTTGGTCTTGGTGACTACACGCAGAAAGTGAAAACCGCAAGTAAATAAAACTGAGTGCCAAAAAAACTATAGTGTATGGTTTAAAAAGAATATGAAAAAAAACTTTGTAACATAAAGACAACAAACCATCCAGAAGATCCCGGATCTTTTCCATGTAGATCTCAAAGTAGGAGACCTAATAAAGACAGAAATGTTTAGGAGACTCTGATACAACAGACTTATGGGGCTGGTAAAGCAGAGTGGTATTTGGCAAAACTAAATTATAATGGAATCCTGATATGAGCCAAATGATATGAGACAAATATTAATGGTTGCTACTGGTTAATAAATATGTGACTCCATATGACATTTAGACTCTACTCACAAGTTAGAATATAGGTTTAAAAAAAATCTTGGTGGGAACTAAATGTTTTGACCTTTCGGTAGTTTTGACCTTGTGGGGACATTTGGCTGGTACCAAACCTGCAGCTTTTTTTTTTTTTTTTTTTTTTGTAGCTTCCTTCTGGTAACTGATGTTAACGTTAGGGGTAGGTTTAGATGTAGGCATAGCACTGATTAGATGCATTAATTATGTCAATGGAAGGTCTTTAGAAGGATGGCAAGATAAATATGTGTGTGTGTGTGTGTGTGTGTGTGTGTGGTTGTGTGTTTACCTTAATGTGGAACTCCAGGTTTTCATCCATAGAAAAAATATGGTTGAAAATATCCTCCGCGATGCGGGGTATGATTCCCATCTGCTGAGGGTCATGCAGGCTGCCCTGGAGAGCAGAAACAAAATGTGCTAATAAGAGCATATCAGGATAATATATTTAGTATTGATTATATTCATATTCACATATGAACTTGGCTTTAGATTCTGTCATTTGGATTCACAAAAAACACAAATGTACACGTGCATTGTTTTCTTGAAGCACACATTATAACAAAGCAATGCATTAAATATAATCACAATGCTGTTAATTTCTCAGTTATGATTGGTCAGAAGGTGCTGATTATTTTTCTATAACCGCAAAGGCTATACATAATGTCAGCTCCAAGGCAAATCCCAGGGTTATATTAAATTGCGTGTTCTAATATTTTTCTACAGTAACAACTCATTCACAGGGACTTGAACACAGGAAAGTCATAAAATTTAAGCCTAACAACAGTAAGGAGATGTTTATTTAAGAGGACACAGTCAGTGTCAGCGCTTTGAGGTAAAGCTGGTACTCAGATATGTGAAAAGTTGCATTTTTTTTTCTTATTAACTTCAAAAGAGAGAGCAAAAATAAAGGCTGGTATAAATAAAGGAACAACTGTTCACAGCTGTTATAGTGAAAGTGATAACGGGAGCTTATTTCATGGATGTTTGACAACATTAGATGTAATTATATACAGATCAAAGTATGACTCCTTGTTAATAGATAGAAAAAATGTAACTGTTGACAAAATGGTGTTGTATAAGAGGAATAAAACATTTGGGGATGTGCGTTTATAGGAAATTAATCAGCTCTGGGGTGGTAATGGCACTAGGCTTACTTAAGAAAAAGCCTAAATGGTCTCTTACCTCCATGGTGTGGGTCTTTCCAGAAGACGTTTGTCCATAAGCAAAGATAGTGCCATTGTAGCCACCCAGTACATCTGCATGAGTGTGCGCACACACACACACACACACAGAGACACACAATCCAGAAAATTAAACTTTCCTTTTATCCCTTTCCTTTTAATTATTGCCTTGGACATAGTTGACTTGAATTAAGTAACATGGTTTATATGCAGGCAGTTAGCATTTCTGACAGTTTCATTAGTTCATCACAATGCAGTGATGTAATTCCACTGACGTGTTTCTCCATATACCTCCCCTGCGTGGTTAAGTCATCATTACCTAAGTGATGAGACCATCCTAAAAATCAGATTGATGAGTCATAGTCATGTGTGTGTGGACAAATAATTCATGCGCCATGTAGCTATATTAACAAATTGTCTCTCCTCATACACATACAGAGGAGCTTGCTGTTCTGATAATCACTACACTCGTTTAAAAATCCAATGCTACTGCATTAGGGATATTGATCTGTTATTCTTATATTCGTACATACTATAAAATGCGTGATGCTATTCAAGCATATTAGAAAATTCCACTTAAATCCATATAGACCTTTAGAGAAAAGATTAAATCCAGGACCCTAAATGGCTCTTGGCTTGGCCTTCTAAGGACATCTGTAAATGCTGTATGTAGAACCCTGTAATTTAAACGTAATCTCTTTAAGAAACAAGAAAAGACTGAACTCTCCAAAGAACCCTTGAGCGTTTCCTAACGGTTCTGCAAAGGTTCTTTGAACAGTTAAAAGCTTTTCACTTCCTAAAAAGGGTTCTACTGGGAACCGTTTCTGATAGAGACACTCTCATATAGGGCTCTACAGAGAACCTTTAAGTGTTATATACGTAAGCGTGCTCCCAGAGGGCAACCAAAGAGCCCTTAAGGGTTCAAATGACTGAACATCACTTAAGCTCACTTACTCAAAACAACGAACGAATATTCCTACAAAATTAGAACTTGAATTTGAATTTTCATGCTAGAATTTCAATTTTCATGCAGCTTTCATTTTCAGCTTTATTTCACACTATGCACCAAAACATTTGTATGAATTATCCTTATAAACACACACTCTAATATATGAACAATTTTGGCCTTACCTTTCACAATTTGCTTGGCACAGGTGTTGTACACTTGCTCTTGGGTGGTGTTGGTGGGAAACACACGATCAAATACATAGGACTTCCCCTAAAGACGCGAGAGCCAGAGCCAGTCAGACAAATCACGCACACGCGTTAAGAGCTACCATACCATACATTCATCCAAGACAGCCACATTATCCTGTCTATTTTCCGCATCTAGATTTTATAATCAATTCCAAATGTCTGTCCGGGCAGGGAGCAGGCCTCATCTGAAGCCAATAAACTTTGTCTAATTCAATGCAACAATTTATTCTCAGACAAAACAGAATCTACAACACTGGGGATCTGCACAGTACTGTCTCATCGCTGCCCTCCCAACCTCACCACCCACCCTCCCTCAATCTAATTCATTAATAATATGGTACCGGTGTTAAAAAAAAAAAAAAAACGGTGCTCAGATTAAGATAAGAACAAACCTAGATGCACTTTCCTGTTTTTTTTTTTTCCCCTTTTCAATTGCATTACTTAATTATAATTAAGCCAACCATTTGAGGTCATCCTTCTTTCCACATCCCTGCTGCACCCTTGCCTGTTATATTCTAAAGCTTACTTAAGTTTAAGAGTGCCGCATTTTGACATCTGAACATTGAGACGAATCTAATCTAATATAATATCATGAGTCATGAGTAAGTGGACAGGATTAGTGTTATATGATGACCTGGTGCTTTGTGCAAGCACAGATATGAGACATAATGTAATAAAAAAAAAAAAAATACAGAGCCAAGGACAAGGCCTAGTGCAATGTAGTGCTCCTAAAATCACTCACTGCAAGGTGAAAAACATATACACAGAACAAATATATACAAACTAAATTATTATTCTAGCAAAGGTGGATAAAATAAAGGGGATGACGTCATAAAGGCCGTCGTCTTGCCTGTTTTTTTTTTTTTTTTGACTCATTTCCAGCACGAGCGTAAATCTCAGCGATCTCAGTAAACATAATCTAAAGATTTGATAAAGACTTGATTATTGGTGAAGTGCAAGGTTTTTTTTTTGGTTTTTTTTGGGAGAAAAGCAAGCCTACCCCGATGGTGACAGAGTCGTCTCCTTGAAACGTAGGGAGAAATTTGTCTCCTCGCACAATCTCGGCCTGATTCAGAGGACGAAAGCGACACAGCACCTTGATGTTGCACTCTGCGACAGGCTCGGTCATCCTGGAAAAGCAGATGTGCACAAGCGATCAGGGGATGCTGGGATTCAGAGGAGAGAAAGGCAGCAGGGTTATGGAAGGTCCTGGAATGGCGCAAACACTTCTGCAGTCGCCAAATATCCGGATGCGCGCAGCAGCTCGATGAGTCTGGGATAAGCAGGGAAATTGCTCAGCTCAGGCTTTCACTTGTGCAATTAAAAAAATGGTCGTGTTTTGTTGCTGGTTGTTGTTGTTGTTGTTGTTGTTGGTGGTGGTGGTGGTGGTGTTTTGTCTCGGCGGGCTGCGCGAGATGGCGGTCTATTAGCAGATGATGCTGCGAAGGATGCTGCGCTCAGTTTATAGCGGATGCGGAGGCCAGGGTGCGGTCTGCTGCGCGTACAGCGCCACTCCGGGTTGCCAGATCATCACAAACACCCCTCTGCCTACTGCCACTTTCAAATCCTTCCTGCAGAACTTCCTAAAGGACCATTCCTGCTTACTTCATTTCAGTTCTTCTCTCTTTTAATATTTATTTTTAGATTGATTTAGTTCTTGGTTCGAAAGGATCGTCTGCTTTAGATTTCGGCAGGCTGTTTTGCATCCTCTGAACTCAACAACTAAAACTCAATAATGCAGGCAAATAGAAATAACGAAATAGAAACCTGTGTATAAAAAAAAAAAACTCCAAGCTGTTCGTCATTAGAATGTTGAGACTTTATCTCTTCAAGACAAGGCCATTTTTTATTAAGACAAAGCAAGATGCATGCATTTATTAGCTCAATCTGGCAACCTGGCACACAAGCAGTGATCATGCAGCTCCAAGACAATGACAAAGCAAAGAGTTCAGTGGAGAGAAATATTGGGTAACTCATAGTAACAAAATACTCTGTTTTGAATGATCACCTGCAGTGTTCACATATATGTCGCAAAGAATGGCATTAATAATTCATATTAGTCTAGAGGTAAGTATTAAGATCAGGCGAAGGTGAAGGTGAGGATGGGGTGCAGGCCAGGGTCTGGAGGAGAAGGGTGGGGTGATGGCCCTGTGGGTCTCACCCCTCTGTGGTGATGCATGGATTTGTATCAGATTGTGTGATTCTCTGAAAGATGAAGCCCTTCTGAATCATGCTTTCTCGGAACTCAACACCGTGCAAGGAGGACGTTTAAGAGACTATTGATCTGAGCACAGGGGCTAAGAACAGCATATTAACATCATTCTCTGACCAAAGAAAGCAATAGTGCTCACACATATTAGGCAAAAGTGTTGCTATTCTTAATTTCTCAAAACAATGCATGCATTTTTCAGTATACTCATTTATATATGCTACTGTAAGAACAAAGAAATAAACACTCCCCATGAGCACTCTTCTAAAAATAATAGTAATAAAAAAAACCCTTATCACTCACTATCACAAATGCTGGGTTAAACTGAAGCCATCTGAGGTTTCAGAAATAAGGGAAACAATGACCCATTGCTAGGTCATAATGAACCAGTGTTTGGGTTTTAAAAGCAACCTAGCATGTGGGGTTCTACACATAACCCAATGGTATGTGTTCTGTTATATCTTGAACCAGGACTGAGTCACTATCAAAGACTGTAGATATGAGTGGATGTCGTAACAGGGGTTAAAAACTGAAGCCAAAATGTTTCTGAGGACATCTACTGGCTGGCCGCAGTACAATTTTTAACCCCACCCGTTCCATGCAAGTGAATGGAAAACAAGCCGAACTTCCATAACGTCTGAGCCGAACATCTCCACAAATTATATTCGGGGATAGTGTTATGCCATTTTGCAAGTTTAGTTGACCTTGTATATTTATTTCCCCAAATATTTTTTCCATGTGATGAATGTTTTTATAGGAGTTATTTGGTGATAATCAAGTGATAATGATAGTCTCATGAATGTGCACGCACTGTCCGACATGCACCAGAAGCTCTTACTGAGACTACAGCCAAGCAAACTTCATTTGGCATCTTTCAAACTCTGTACCAAAGATTTACGGTGTTTATATTTCATTGACATTTTTCTTATTTCTTTTAAATGTATTCGACTAATATCATTTATTTTGAATTGCATTAAGCAGGGTATACTAGGCAGTTTTACTTATATATCAAACAAAACAGCTAAACCATGCATGTTAAAATACAATTTAAATAATTAAATACTTATCACAACACTTAAATATAAATAAATGTATAATTATCACCTATACACAACGAAAATAGACAAACCTAAGAAAAATGACAAAATACATAAATTACTTTTAATTACTCTTTTTAATTAAAAAGAACAGCATTAAACCATATGTAGGGTTCTAATGGCAACCCAGATGTTATGCTGTGCTAACAACCAAAAAGTTGGGTTGACATAATAATAACAATAATAATAATAATAATAATAATAATAATAATAATAATAATAATAATAATATTAAAAAAATCCAACCCCACCGCTTAACCCAGCATTGTTTAAACATATGAATTTCTAAAATGTTTTTACGTCTCTCTGAGCACAACTATCACAATATGTAACCAATAATTTGTTTTATTTCTTATTTTCTTGGACATGTTTGTACATTCAAATATAACAACAATTTAAATGACTCACACTGGACAAATACAACAACCAGCTCAGGACATTACCCCTCCCTGCCAGCAGAGGTCATGCTGTCGTGTTCTAGCACAACCTCTGACCCATCGCAAAGTCTTGCCAATTCTCTTGTTGCCAAAGTGCTTGTTCATCCCTGCTAGCCTGGTAGCTGTGTGTTTGATGCTGATTGTGTTTTGACTCGTACCTACTCTGCCATTTTGGATTTTGATTTTGAATTATCTACTATTGCTGTCAAGAAAGCCTTCCTGCACATGGGTCCTAAACTTCTTCTGAGTCCAGTGTGTTAAATGCTAATTTTTCCAAACTTCATAAACAGCAAAGGGGACAGTGTAAATATTTTTAATCACTAACCGATTACTGAAATACACAAAACACAGGTGCCAGTTTGAACCTATTAGACCTTGTGTCTGTGCCATGCTGTCTGCTGATACAGAATCTGTTCTTGTCTCTTTTGTGGTTTTCTCACAGCTCATATACAGCATTTCATATACTCCATCTAAAAGGAAAAAAAAAGAATGAATCCAACATTTGTAAAATGTAAATGGTTCAGCATAATGAAAACAAAAGGAAATTGTGGGTTAGAAAGTCTAAAAGGTAAACAAAGCTGTCTTATTGACACCCTTTATTGGCACTTAATTGGCCAATGAAAAAGAAAATTGATAAACTTTGAATTGAAAAAATTAAATTGATATAATTATCAATTTTATCCCAATATTCTTCAAACGTTACTTAAATAATGATTGGCATTACTTGATTTTCATGCCCACATTTTAGATATCCTGTTGAGTATTAACAACATGACGGTTTACTCTCAGTACACTGGTGTTTGTAAACTGTATATCGAAAGATTAATAAATGTTTTATGTAACATCAGATTGTCTATGGGTCATCTGCAACTTTACTGACACGGTGAAGTGATATTATACAGAAGGATCAATGCATGCTCTAGGTAGTTTACAAATGTCAACCTATTCAGAGTATCAGGATGTCCATGAGTGACCAGCAAAATAAACTGATACCCACTAAGGGTCTTTGTATAATGTTTAAGTTGGAGACACTTCTAGAGGATATTGGGACCTTGGAGTCCTCCACTCTCCATGAGACTGGCATGGAGCCTGAAATGACCAGTTTTTGTTTTTTGCTCTATTCGATCCCTTTTTTGACGCTATGGCCAAAAGGTGTTTTGGACTTACCTGGTGTTTTGGTCTCATAACAGATGATTGCGATACTTGGTACAAGGCAGGGTGCCAGATAACTCATTTATTAGAGCATGAGACTCTTAATCACAGGGTCAAGGGTGTAAACCCCATGTCGGCTGCCAAACCCAGGCACTGGGGTTGCACAAGCTAGTGAACTCTGGAAAATGGGAGGGCGTCAGGAAGGGCATCCGAAGTAAAACCTGTGCCAAATCAAATATGTGGACCACAAACTGGATTTTCATAATGGAGATGGAGGATCTACTGTGGTGATCCCTAACGGGAGCAGCCGAAAGAGCGACAACAACTTGGTACAAGACGGAAATACACCCTGGACGGAGTGCTCCACGCATTCATTTACACCAAGGAACAACTGAGAGTTGCCAGTCCAACCCTAACTGTAGTGGCATGTTTTAGGAGGAAACTGGAGAACCCAGAGGAACCCCACATGGACACAGGAGGAACGTGACCAGAAACACATACATAGTATAAATCAGCAAGAGAAAATTGCATAGAAAGGTAATGAATTACATATAAATTTATTTACTACTAGTGTTATTTTTGAGAAGAAATTAGAAATGGGAGTTTATTGTGAAGTATGTATGAACTTAAAACTGGAACATTATGGTGCACACAATTCACGAGAGCAAGAATGTGAAGTGTAAGTAATGAAACAACTCAGTGTCTTTAATGTGCTGGTAAACTGAGGACGTCTAAATATATGGGCTTAAGTTTGTCTTGAAAGTTGATAGGGACACTTGAAATAGAGGTTACCCGGAATCTATATGGATAATTTTAAAAACCCAACACCTTAAATAATGAGAACAAGCTATCCATCATTTAAATATGAACAGGCTGTACATGTATATTTACTAAACCTCCTCATGCACATGTGAATTAGCATGCAACAGCATAGACCCCAATGACAAATCAGCAATTGCTGAGTCACATTCTAACAAAGTCTAGCTATTTGCTTACAATAAGACAAACCTATTGTGTGATTTACCCTCCATTAAAAGCCAAAATGTTGGTAAAGACATTTCAGGAAAGCTAGTAGGGACTATGTGTATGGCTTAATACACTATGGACTGCATGGATTAGATTTGTGGTTGCCAGATAGACGTAAAATTGATCACATAGGTATTTTAGAAGTGTTTGTAAAACTCTGTATTAATTGACAGATATAGCTTAGTTTAGGTAAACTCTCTCTCGCTCTCTCTCTCTCTCTGTGTGTGTGTGTGTGTGTGTGTGTGTGTGTGAGAGAGAGAGAGCGTTAGCAAGTATCTTATTACCCTTCGTCATCCACCATCTGAGACACTCACCTGTCTGAACCACTCAACATGACAGACAGACACACAGACATATGCCTATTTTAACAATCAGGAGAACAACTGTGGTTTATAGTTCACATACAGTTAGAGGGGATATTTACTGTTACAGCCACCACTGGACTGGACTTTAGGGACTTGATTATCTTGCTGTGGTACTCTTGGTAAAAAAAAAAAAAAAAAAAAAGAAAGAAAAAAATTAATCTGACAGCTGGGGTTTAGTACCCCAGAAGGTATGTGACTTTGGCCTGTGTCTTTTGATGTGTGTATCTGTGTGTTTGTATGTAGGCGTGCGTCTTTGTGTGTTTATTAGGCTATTAATGAAAGCAATAGCCGAACCTTCACTGAAAATACTATATAACAACCATTTAGTCAAAGGTTTGTTTGTATTTCTTTAGAGAATATGTATGCCTGAAATGTAATTCATATTGACTGCTTTAACTCTGTCTGGCAGGAGATTCAAATTTAGCCTTGCTGAGGCAGAGTTTTGTCTGTCTGTGTGTAGCAGTTTTGTGTGTGTGTGTGTGTGTTCATTTGCATGAATGTTGGATGTATTAAGGAGCAAAGACAGCTGAGAATATGACATAAAACAGTAGCATATTTCTTTCTTTTCATTCTTTATTTGTGTGCGTGTGTGTGTGTTATTAAATTATACTACAGCCACAGACTCTGCTTACTACCAAAGTCCATACAGGATTAAATACTGCACCATGGCTCAGTATGATCAGTAAGTATTCTTTTTTCTTTCTTACTTTTTTCTAAACCAAACATACCAAAGCATTATTTGAACAAACGACTTATATATACAGTGTATATATACCCCCCCAGAAGTATTAGAACGGCAATGCCAATTCTTTTGCTTTTTTCTGTACACTGAAGACATTTGGGTTTGAGATCAAAAGATGACTGAGACGAGGAAACATCTGGCTTGACCCGGGCCCATGAAGGAAAGCGTTATTTTAGTAAAAGATTCAGCCATTTCTTTTTGGCTGCAGTGATTAGGCATAGCATCATTGAGTACTATAAAATCTCAACGGCAAAAAATTGAAAACTTTGCACTTTCCACAATTCCTTATGCTCCTTGCCATACCTCGCTATGAAGAAACCAAGGTTCTGACCTTGTTCATTTCAGATTTTTTTTTTTTAACCTCTCACATATCCAGATGTTAAATTTAATATGAAAACAGCAACGTCCTGATAATGTAGTCGCAGATAACGTAGTCTACAGTGCGGAACAAACTTGCCTTCTAAGATCCAATCGGAAATTGGACACATTTCTGCAACGCACTAAAATTTTGATACTTGTTAAGTGTAAATAAACAGTTTATCACATGAAAATGAATTTAACTCTACAGGTAAAACACCTTGTCACATTTAGATATGTGGTAAGAAGACATATACCCCTAAAGGTGCAGGGCCATTGTACATGTTGTGCAACCCTGCAGACAGCCCACCCCTGCACATGTTAACAGAAAAATAACAATAGTAATACAATTCTGTGTGTGTTTATTGCAGACTTGAGGATAAGGACTCTCTGGATATCCATGATAACCCACCAGTGCCTGATAATGTGGTCAAAGAGGATGACCACACTGTATGTATTATTGTTTTATCCTTAAGGCTATAAATAATTCAAATTGAGTTTTATTTAACAATGGGCATTGTCACAAAGCAGCTTTACAGAAATTGAGATATAAATGTTAAATTTATAAATTTATCCCTAATGAGGAATCCAGAGGCAATGGTGGCAAGGAAAAACTCCCTGAGACGACATGAGGAAGAAACCTTGAGAGAAACTAGACTCGAAAGGGAACCGATCCTCTTCTGGATGACAGCGGATAGTGCGATTATAAATCAGTTCTCTTCTATAACCGTATACCATATAGTCAAAAAGTACTACTTGTGTTAACAGGAACTTGAGTATGAGCATCAGAGTCAGCATTCATCATAGTTTTAACTATAAGTTTATAATATCAAACTGAAGTTATTGACTGTTCAGTGATGGAGACTGGAGTGCAAGTTGTTCTCAGCAATTGCAGTTCTAAGGCTATCCAAGGAAGAAGATCCACTGCAATATTTATGGTTTCTGTGTGGTGCTATCCAGAGTAATCTCATGGTGATCACAAGGCTATCCAACATCTTGGTTCCCAAACAGCAGACGTTTTGTTGTCTCAGAATCTATAGTTACACCGTTAAATCATTTTCCCTTTCTCTCACTATCTGTATCTATCTCAGGTATATTTTGTGTATGATGAAGAGGTAGAGGAAGAAGAGGCTCCTCCTCCCCCGACTCCTGAGCCTGTGGTCCTAGTGAATGACAGGCCACATAAGTTTAAGGATCACTACTGCAAGAAACCCAAGTTCTGCGATGTCTGTGCTCGAATGATTGTCCGTGAGTCTCTGGCACACATTGTTACTGCATATTGATTCAATGTCTAGGGTTTGAACTACTGTGTAAAAATAGCTTTCATATAAAGAAAATAGCGATGATATCAACAAAAGCTGCATTAAATGATCTCTGTGTTCTAGCAAGGCAACCATACAATACAGCTATGGGAAGAAACGTTAAATGGTTATGGTGTAGTTCATTTAGTTTATTTAGTAACATTAAACATTTTTAAAACCATGTCTGTCCTTTCATTTAAGTGAGTAGTCACTGGTGTGCAGTGCTTAAATTTTGGGACAGAAAATCCCAAAAAAATGGAAGGAGTAAAAAACAGGAAATTACCCAATTTTGCTCTCTGAACAAATGGGTTAAAGCAACTTGATATAGTGAAGGAATGCACATCCAGACCTGGCACACATACAATAGCTGAACATCTCTCATCAGTATTGCAAAAATGCTGTGACATGGGATGTGGCTCCTAATGTCACAGCCTTTCTGCATTTAATATATTTCTGTTGTTCTGTGCATTGACTGGAGTACAGAGACTCAGAGTTGTCCGGTGCTGGTGTAAAGCTTATATAACTGAGATGTATCAGTGACGCATTTTATGAAATGTGATTAGGAATGTAATACAAATTATCAGTAGAATTGGAATAAGTTCTTTTGGCACATACAGTAATTCAGATCATTAACGATTCTTGACCTCATTTCTGCTTTACTACAATGCCATTTTAAAGGTATGTTCATACGTCTTTTTTTTTTTTTTTTTTTTTGCTTTCTGATATTTTACGTAGGGTTAAAAAGAGCATTATTTCCAATGTACGATTAGTTGTTCACAGTATGAGTATGTCAGCATGTGTTTGATTGA
This sequence comes from Pangasius sanitwongsei, assembly GCA_037576675.1. Classification (NCBI taxonomy): domain Eukaryota; kingdom Metazoa; phylum Chordata; class Actinopteri; order Siluriformes; family Pangasiidae; genus Pangasius; species Pangasius sanitwongsei. Next base: position 18,108,402 of record CM075010.1, read on the forward strand.
GCTTTAACACACACGTTCGTCTGCGAGCAAACCCACGTGCCAAGAAGCCATCGTTAAGCATTTACAAGCATCCTAAGAGAGTACACTGTAAATTTGTCTTTGGACTTTGAATATGGTTAGCTGCCTTTTTGCCACTCTAATCCCTCTATCTCTCCCTCTGTCTTTCTTCTTCTCAGTCAATAACAAATTTGCCCTGCGCTGCAAGAACTGCAAGACCAATATCCATCATGCGTGCCAATCCTATGTGGAGTTCCAGAGATGCTTTGGCAAAATAGTGAGATATCATTCATCGATATGTCAAATTCTTTCAGATCTCTGTGTCTGAAACTGTAGCATGATGGCCATAGTATTACAACACAACACTATAAGCTGGTCATTTGAATTCTCTTTTCTTAGCCCCCAGGTTTCAGGCGAGCATACAGCTCCCCTTTGTATGATCAGGAAATAAATAACCCTGGTAAGTGTCACATTATTAAAACTACTTATATGTCCTTCGAAAGTATCAGAGCAATGATGTCTAAGTAGATTCCATTGATTAATGTATTCAGGTTCTATCTCATTTACATTATATGGCCAAATATATGTGGACACCCGACCATAAGAGGGCCTTCCTCAAACTGTTGCTACAAAGTTAAAAGCACATAATTGTCTAGAATGTCTTTGTACGTTGTAGCTTTATGATTTCCCTTCTCTGGAACTAAGAGGCCCAAACCTGTTCCAGCATGACAGTGCCGCTGTGCACAAAGTCAGGTCCATGAAGACATGGTTTACCAAGGTTGGAGTGGAAGAACTCGAGTGGCCTGCACAGAGCCCTGACTTTAACCCCAATTTGGAAACAGCTTTGGGATGAATTGGAACACCAACATCGCGCCAGGCCTTCTCGCTGGACATCAATGCCCAACCGCTTGTGTTCTTGTGGTTAATGAGCACAAATCCCCACAGACGCGCACAGCTCAAAATTAATGGCTATGGTCTTGGAATGGGATGTTCAGTTCTCAGGGGTCCACATACTTTTGGCCATATAGTGTACCGAGTGAACTGGTCCTAGCATTAAAGGATTTCTGCATAAAAAATGTCATCATAATAAAACACACATTTCCAGAAATACTGCAGCTTAAACCCCAGACACAAAGAATTTGTGTTTGTGCTTATGTATATGTGTGTTTGTGTGTGTGTGTGTGTGTGTGTATAGGCCAACAAAATCGCACTGACCCAGTCTTTGACACTCTGCGAACTGGAGTTATCATGGCAAATAAGGAGAGAAAGAAAAGTTCAGAAGATAAAAAGAATGTAAGTGAACTCTTGAAATCCTGTTCAGGATGTAAAAGGTATTGCTCCAAAATAGTGGAAACAAGGGTGCATTATAATTCCACACCAATCCCTGAGTCAGATTCCGATGTGCAAATGTTGTCAGATATTTATTCGATTTGTTTTTCATTTCTAATACATGGTTTTAGACAATATATAGTAACAAGGAAGAAGACCCTTACTGTGTAGTGTCATTAATAAAGCTCCATTCACAGCAAGCAAAAAGTTCACTTGCTACAGGAAAATCAATATCTGAAATCACCTTAAAAAGGTTTTTTTTTCATCTTGCTAATATATGCCTTTGTTGTTCTGGCTATTCCATCCCAAATTATGTATGTATTTATATTAATATATGGATTTTTATTTATTACAAATGATGTGTCATGGTTTTTTGTGCATTTGTCTGTTACACTGACTGCCATTTCAAAAGGTTTCATTTCTGTAAATCAAATTTAAAATACGTTTATATATATATATATATATATATATATATATATATATATATAAATTTAATTTAATATATTCTTTCAAGATGATGATGATGATGATGGAGGAAGAAGAGGCTCAGCAGCCCAAAGAGGGTGAAGAGGGGGGTGAAGGTAAAAGCACTAGCATTACCTTAATCAAGCTTTGGTTAAATTATATATCATTAGTATCTCAACAAATAACAATCCTGACAATGCCAGTATGGGTTTTTAATATGAATAAGAATAATAAATGAGACTAAATTGGGGCAAAATTCATGCAATAGGCATGATATATATATATATGAAAAATAAAACACGACGGTATGTGATGTTACGGGAAAATGACCAACAACAGGGTGGTGATGCAGCCTAATGCAAAATATTTTATTCCTCTTACACCAAAGCAATTTGCCAGCACTTTTATTTATTCATATTTATTAATTATTGACATTTCATACTATATATTTATTCATAGCTACATTTAATGTTGTGAAACATCCATAAAGCAAGTTAGCTCCTGTTATCACTTATGTTATAGCACTTAGAAACACTCGTTTCCTTGCCAGTTTTTTTCTCTTTTTCTCCTGAAAATTAATAACACAAAAAAAGCATTGTCATGTTAGTGAGAACGCTCAAAACCTTCCATCCTGAAGACGTTCCCATATCGGAAAACTTTGTAACTCTGACTGTTGCAAAGCGCTGACACTGGAGACTCCTTCCAAAAAATGTTAAATAAAAGTCTCCTCACAGAAACGTTTCACTTTCACAATTACAAACATATTTTAATCAGTTTATGTGGCGTGCCCACTATCAAAGTTCTTGTTGTAGATATAATATTAATATTAGAATAAGTGCATTAATAAAAATCTGTGAACTGCCTTGTAGCCAGAATTACTGTCTGAGCTGCTGTTATGGGAAATGATTTATCACCTTTTGACCAATCAGAAGTGAGAATTCTGAACCGTGTATAGTATATAGTATAATGCATTTTATTACACCATGCTGAGTTATATCATTTTAAACATTAAGATGCTGCTATAAACCGAGACATATCCAGTAATGAGTAGTATGTGTTTTGTATATATTCTTGTTACATGGTATTTTAACAGAATGTCATTATTTATGTATCAGAAACTAACACTTTGGCTGTTTTTACGTTACTATTGTGCACTGGCTGAAAATTGTTCTGTGTCTTATAAACTGTATTTTTACTTTATAAACTGTCATTGTATCTTGTCTGTTATTTTACTGTATAAACTGTTTTTGCATCTTATAAACCGTTAGCTGTCGTCTTTTATGGTTAAAGGAAAGCAGGATGCGGATAAGAAAGACAAGTCGGCTGCAGATGACAAGGTGAGAAACATGTAAATGATATCAGTTTGTTTTTGTTGTTGAAACTGTCAGACAGTGTGTTGCTAACAGTGTGTTTGTCTGCTAAATGCTAAAGAATAAAAAGCAGCAGCAGACTTTTAGTCAGACCCACTACTACCTGGCTCTGTACCGCTTCAAAGCAATTGAGAAGGACGACCTGGACTTCCAGTGAGTGTACAATTCTTTTCTTCTCATATATCCTCCATAATCTATACTGATCACAGCATCATTATTATTATTCTTGATTCAGGTGCTCCTTGCTCAGAACTACACATATTTAACAGTTGTTAAAACTGTCTACTGTTTCTGTGTGTGTTTTAGTCCTGGTGATCGTATTACCGTGATTGATGATTCTAATGAAGAATGGTGGAGGGTGAGTTTTCGTAGATAATCCATCACTTTTTAACCGTTCTGCTGTATCTCCTGTGTGTTTTCTTGTACCTTAAGAAAGTAAAGTGCGTGTGTGTGTGTGTGTGCATGTGTTCTAGGGTAAGATTGGGGAGAAAACCGGTTACCTTCCCATGACTTACATTATCAGGGTGCGTGCAGGAGAGAGAGTGTATAAGGTCACACGCTCCTTTGTGGGGAACAGAGAGATGGGTCAGATCACGCTAAAGAAAGACCAGGTAGGTGTGTGTTCCGAATAACAGAAATCTGTAAAGATTTAAAAGTTTGTTAGTTTTTTTTTTAATGTTTAAAACCCTTCCTGAACATATACATATACAAACTGTATAACAGTTTTACATTGAATTACTCTCGATATTTATCTGTTACTGTGTTGTCTACTATTCTGAATAGCTTTTGGAAGAGTGGCATCAATCTATTCACAAGCGTAGAATAAACGATTTTAATCCTGTTGCACTGTTTGCTGTTTTGAAGTAAATCTAAAATGTAATTGTGAATTACACACACGCCCTCGAGTGGCCTTTGGGTTCACATTCTTATAACACTCAATAACCCTTAGTTGAGATTACAGCCAATGATCCATAGGAGACTTATTATATATTTAAAACAAAAATTATACTTGATTTTGCCATAGACCTCATCTCAGTTTTACTCATTTACAAATTTCTATTTATTAGACTTACTGGGCATGCCTAGGCAATGGAATGTGTTTGTTCCACTCTTCTTCTGTTAGTGATGTGCACTGCTCTGCTCTAAATCCTAGGGATTAAGGCCATTTGATAACAATGAACTTGTTTTCCTCATGTCGAATTGCCCTTCACACGTATGACTCACACGTTCAGCGTTCCTTCTCGAGTCACATTAAGACCAACATTATAAAATGGATTATATGCAGTATAACATAGGTAATGTGAAAATATAAATGCATTTCCTGATTAAGGGAGAAGTTGCTTCACCACTAGCTACTACAACGTCCTACCTTGTTGAGCAAAAACAAATATATGATTTAAAAATACAAAAAAAAAAAAGCCAAGAATGACGTGTCAGTGATTTGTGAATAAACTGTGCAGTATGACGTTCCTGCAGCTCTCAAACTGAGATTCACCGCCATTTAGAATCTGAGTTCTATTTATTTATTCATTTAATGTTGTGAAACATCCATAAAGCAAGTTAGCGCCTGTTATCACTTATGTTATAGCACTTAGAAACACTCGTTTCCTTGCCAGTTTTTTTCCTCTTTTTCTCCTGAAAATTAATAACTCAAAAAAGCATTGTCATGTTAGTGAGAAAGCTCAAAACCTTCCATCCTGAAGACTTTCCCATATCGGAAAACTTTGTAACTCTGACTGCTGCAAAGCGCTGACACTGGAGACTCCTTCCAGTGACCCAGCGTCTTAAGATTTTTTTCTCCTGTGTGTATCTCACAGATAGTGGTGAAGAAAGGAGAGGAGGTGAACGGCTATCTGAAAGTCAGTACAGGCCGTAAACTCGGCTTCTTCCCTGCTGATCTACTACAGGAGATCTAAATGACAACATAGCACTAGTACAAAGTGCCTACATTGTACACCAATAAAATTAAGTTCGATTTTCCAAATATATAGAAATATAGTAGAATAGTAGAACGGAAATGTTATGAAATGGTACCTCAAATTTTTGGAATCATAACCATGTTTGCTACAATATGGACATGATCCAAGCAACCCTTGGAACACACACACCCGCACACACACACACACACATACTCATCATAAAAACAACATTTGTAGGAATATCTTATGGAAAAATGGTGTCCATTCCTCCAGTACAGTCCTAGAGTATAGTAGAATTGAAGCCAAGGTGTGTTGATGCTGTTCTGGAGGCTCTTAGTAGCTCAACCCCTTACTAAAATGCTGTATGCACATGTAAAAGTTTAAAAAAAAAAATTAAATGAAAGCTTCTAAATATCTAAATTACTTCTAAAGCACTATAAAGAGCAGTAAACAGTATAAAAATAACATTTAAAAACATAATCAAACCCCAATTTGTCTTGTGTATAAAACTGCATAAATTCTCATAGGCACACTGTAGTGCACGTGTGCAAGAAGGCAAATGTTTGGAACACTATTTTTTTTCCTACACTACTGGAACACTAATGCTCAAAACATAAAAAATCTTATAAGATAAACATTTACATATACATTACTGTGCAGTGGCTCACGTTACTATTGCTGGTATAGAAATATACACTTATGTATCTTGATGATACTCTTCACACAATATGTTTAATATTCAAAATTGAGGAGAAAATAAAGATGTGCAGAGGAACTGGGAAGAGTTATAATTTATTCTTAAAAGCATAATTTATATAATATTTAAAATAATTGACTTGCCTACCGTAATCAGCATTTGTGGGGGAATAATCTATCTTAATAGTCATATTGTGTTGTGAACATCAGGTTTGACTAGATTTTAAGTATTTGTATCACTCTAATAACGTTCTGTTTTTATCTGATATATCTACTGAGCATATTCAGGGCCTGACTTATTGGCGCCCTGCACATTTTTGAGAAAAATGACACAAAAATCAAAGATTCATGGCAGCTTATCTGCTTAGTTTCATATACTATTCAGATACATTTTCAATTTCTAAATAAAGCAGCTATTTTTGTATCACATTTCTGCTTGTGAAGAATTCTTTGCAGTGATGTATGCTGGAATTTGTGTGTGTGTGTGTGTGTGTGTGCACGCGCACTCGGGTGGTAGATGGTGACTTCATATGATATTTCATCATCATATTAAAAAAATGTCTTCAGTAGCTTCTAAAAAATTCTCCATTATATCTATATGTAAAATTATGTAAGTAAATAAATTAATATAAACAAAACAAACAAAAAGAAGCTCTCCAGAGAAAGGCTGAAGGGATCTGGCTATCTTGCGTAAAATACCCGAACTGTTTGTGTTTAAATGTACTATATACCATATACATACATACATACATACACACACACACACACACACACACATATATATATATGTAAAGTACTGTGCAAAAGTCTTAGGCTGTAGAGCAAAGATGCCTTCAAAAATAATGAAACTAAATGTTTCTACATTTAAAAAAATACTATAAAGAGCAGTA
>CM075010.1:18115167-18127191 GCA_037576675.1 Pangasius sanitwongsei
AGACTTTGACTGTCGCACTCGCTTCTTATTTTTGCAGCAAAACCCAGCAGCCTTCATTATGTTTTTCTGTCTGAAAAGTGTCTCTTATGTAATACACTGCTCTCTTTACTGACATACAGACATTTTTCTGTAACATTTAATTTTGTTCTGGAAAACTCAATCTAACTAATGTTTGGAAATCTAAAAAGTTTTTGTACTGAATCAATAATGTATAAGTCATGAAATAAAAATCTATAACAAAGTTTGTACTAAAAAAAAAAATAGGGTGCCTAATACTTGCCTAATCAGTGTATGTGTGTGTGTGTGTGCACGTGTATATATATATGTGCCTGAAGTCACAATATTAAAACTGAATAACACCCAAGAGACACTTTTCCTTTATACTGGGAATTTCACAGGACACACACTTACATTCCTGACACTTCAAATAATGATTCCTTCTTAGTTTCAGACATACAGAAACAGCTAAATAGTTTGAACAAGGGCGATTTATATGATTTACAATTTCCCCCTTCACTGGAAGTAAGGGGTCCAAGAGAACTTCAGTAGCCTGCACAGAACCCTGACCTCAACCCCACTGAACACCTCTGGGATGAACTGGAATGCCGACTATGTGCCAGGCCTCCTCAGCTGACATCAATACCTGACTTCACTAATGCTCTTGTGGCTGAATGAGCACAAATCCCCACAGCCACATTCCAAAAAATTGTGTAAAGCCTTCCCAGAAGAATGGATGCTGTTATAGATATATATTAATTCTGATGGCTAGGTGTCCACATACATTTGGCCATATAGTATATTTAAGAATACATTTGCTCAGCATTTATTATTGTCTTGCTTTATTCTGTGTTGTGAATATAAATTGATTGGAGCTCTTTTTTATGCTATTTTACATAAAATCTTTCACAGGCTTTTCTTCCCTTGTACACTCTATATAGACATGTATTAAATATTATAAACCAAAATCTCATGCTTCATTATAGGGACAGCTGTTGCCACTAGATTTTACATTTGTCAGAGACTATTTTTCCACTTGTTAATTTGTGAGCCTCAAGGTGAATGCTGAAATATTACCAGAGTCTCAAAATAAGTTTGTTTAATATTGTTTGATATGTAGGGTGGCCAATTTGCAGGAAACCAAAGCTTTCCTTATACTTAATCACCCACTGAGATCTTGCAAAGAGAAAGTATAAGAGACAGAGAAATCAAGTTAAGAGATTTAATCTTTATTTTGGCAGATTTGAAAGCAATCATTATGACCAACAGGTAGAGAGGAGCTGACCAGAAAAGACCCTAGGAACTCATTCGTTACTCCCCAGGTTCCCAACCCTGGTCCTGGTGTATACCCTGTCCTGCATATCTTAGTGTTTTCCTCATAATTGACCTGATTCAGATAATCAGCTAATTAACAGCCCTCTCAGTTGAAGTCCTTGTTTTAGAAGAGGGAAAACATTCAAATGTTCAGGACAGGGGGTACTCCAGGATCAGGGTTGGGAGCCTGTGTATTAATTTATTGTCCTGCTGTTTTGAATTAAACCTCTAGATGGTGCTGTTGGGCAGTTTACCTCGATACTCTAGCGTCATGTGACTGCAATTTACCATGAAAGGCTACATTTTCTAAACTTTCACATACCAGAACTTATAAGCAGTGAAATTATAGCTCATTTCTTTTATACAAGTAGTAGTAAGAGTGGCTAACCATAAAACTCTTAATTTTAGCATCAGAGGAGTTTGGATTTCTGGCTCAAGACTGTCCACTAGATGAGCGTGACCTTAAGGCTAGAGGGAGGAGGGTAACTCATATATGAAATGGGTTCTTGTATAAAATATTTTGCTGCAGAAGTGGTTAAATTGACAGATATTGTGACACCACAACAGATAAAAAGTGCAAAATAAAGCCAAAATAAAGGAGTTGGCTGGGAGTTGATACACTTGAACTCACGTAGTTGCGTAATGTGAGCTCTGATTGATCCAAAAATCAGTGTGCTAGTGAGTAGGTGGTTACTCTACATGTGAAAAAATGGAATGTGAATATCCTGATGCACTGAGGAAATAGAGACCTACAAACACACCTACAATAAGCAGGAACATAAAAAATGAAGGTCTGCGTTGAATGTATTCATTTACTTTTAGGCAGCTTTGGCTGAGATTGTCCTAAAAACACCAATTAGGGTTTTCTGGAAAGGTATGGCTATGCTGAATCCAGGAATGTATGACTTGTAACTTTACCAGGTACAGTTGATTATCTAGAACATGAAATGTGTGACGTGTCCAGAGCAAAATAAAATGGCATGTCTGCAGTCAAGATACAGTTTCAGTATATTACTGAAAGTTTTGAATCAACTTTAATTTAAGGGATGAAATGAAATGTATCACATGTCCCAAGCAAAAATGAAATGGATGTATGTAATGTATTGTCTGCATAACCTTAGAGATAATAGAAATAAAAGATGTCATATGCCGTACAATAGTTTTTATAATATCAACTGAGCTTGCCTGGAAGAGGGTAAAGATGTACCATTGTTCTGATGCTCAAGGTCATCTTTCAAGCCAAAAATCAAAGTTTTAAGCATTTTCAAATTCTAATTGGACTAACTGGACTGGTACTACAGTCTTCAGAGATATTCTTTGAAAACTTTATGTGATATGGATAAAAAAAACTTTCGTAGCTTTGACTAAAAAGTTGATTGACTGCTAAATGTTTGCTCTGATTATTTCTCGATATTGGTATTTTATTTTATTGTATACTAGCATATGTGAAAAAGTATTTTACTACAATACATGTGAAGATATAATTCCTCATACTTTCTGGTTATCTTATTTACCGGTAGTTGGGATGCTGGAGAGTGAGCCACAGGCACTGGATCCAAATCTTGGTATTATCTGTGGTAAACCATTAGTAAAATGGAAGAAACAAGATCACTATGTCAAGAATCCCACAGTAGAATTCCTTCAAAGAATACTAAATGTTGCAGAACAGAGAGGAGATGATATCCATAATGCTCCGTTTACACATAGAGAGGATATACTTTCCCTCAAAATAAAAGTTTTATATCATGTATCATGCAGAGCAAACTACTCTAGTAAAACTAACATCAGTGAACAGGAAGTTACATCTGCCCAAAATGAGGGCCGGTCTGCACCAGTCTGATCCAGAAGGCTGAGTAGGGAACATTCATCATCCTTTAATATACACAGAGATAGTTTCATTTCTAGGAGAGCATCAAACCAATATGTCTGACAAACATTAAAACAGGTACAGAAGAAGTATGGAGAATGTCAGCTCTGTGTTAGCAGTGTGCTAGCTGTGTATCAGCTCTCTCGTCTCTAGTGCAGCAAATATGTACCCGACCTTTTGTATGACTTTATCATTTGGTGTGTTGATTCAAGAGCTCATAAAAAGCACCAAAACATGTGTTGAGGAACCATCTTTGAAAGAAAATCTGTTTATAATCACAATCTGCCACAGTCTCATTGCACATTGCTGCCACATTCAAACACCAATCATACTGGGGCTTGCAATTCTGTTTGCAAATCATGAGTTTGGAAGCAAGACACTAATCACTAAGCTCAGTGCAGTGGGTCACTGTGCTTCTTATTATGACTTTTGACATACTTTCTCGCATCAGTGGCAGCAGACCAAATGTAAAAGGCAGAAAGTGGTGTCTACATCCACAATGGGCTCTCTGGTGTGTCTGAACATGGGATTGTTGATGTAGTCATTGACAACTTTGATCAAAATGAAGACATGCTGGAAGGAAGTGCTATGGCAACTGCCGTGTACCGAAGAGGCCGTGTCTTCACAGCAGAGAAAAGAATAGCAAACGTTTCACAGAGATCTCTAGCTGCTTTAAACACCTTTGACTTGGATGGTGAAAATCTACACAGGTAAATGTTGTGTTTCTGTTAGTATTTGATTATAAGTATTTTTTAGAATAGCGATTATCTTCTCCCAATCACAACGTAATAGTAATGATTTATTGTAAGCAGAGTTTTTATGAATATGAAGTGTTTTATATGTAATGAATATGATAAGCATATTTTTATTCAAATTTTGGTTACAAGTACATAAATCCTCCAAAGCGACCAGAACTACCTGAACTTCCCAAAGGCGGGATACTGGACTCAAACACTGCAGTCTCAAAAGCAGCAGACAGAGGAGATCTTGGATGGAAACTTGTCCAGAATGTAGGTGAGAATCAACAGGATGTCCCTGCATGATCTCCATGATATGGCTTGTAGAGCTTGCCAGAGAACTGGGAAAACACCATATCCTTGTAACTGCAAGGGCTATTTATAGTAAAGCACATCAGATCTTACGGAGCAAACTACCTTTTTTTTCTACAAGGGAGGATCACAATGAGACTAGGAGGTATGCACATTGCCATGGCTTAGCTGGCAAGCATCAGCAGGCTCTATGGTGATGCTGGGCTCTTTAACATACTGACTGATGTGAATGCTGAAGTAACAGCTAGACATATGCTTCATGGCAAACAACTGGCAAGAAGAGATAGGAGCATTAAACGAACTTCTGAGGCTTTGTTCAGGTACTTCTGGAAAGTGATGCAATCACGGCATTAAAAAAAAGCCCAAAATCCTATAACTGGAACACAAGAGCAGCTCCTGAGAGTTGTACAACATGCATTCCATACTAATGACAAGAACACTGCAGAACAATGCATCAGTGAGACTGACTTTACTATGATCCAGATCAGTATCCAGATGTTCTCAGATGAGAGAGTTAAATAGTCAGCAAACTTTGCATACTAGTTGAACTTCCTGAATGGTCTGATCTGTTGCTGCACATCCTTTGCTCTAAGTGAGAAGCTGACTTTCAATTCCACCTGAATTGCATGTTGGAAGCGACCTCTTGGTTTAGAGATGCTGGAAGGACAAGCTATGCAAAGTACATGCCAGTGTATGTAGCAGAAATGAAAGCTCTTGAACATCAACAGCCAGTAACATACACATTCATGCAATAAGGAGGATGTTTTGTCTGGCTGTCTGAGGAGTGAAGCTTTAACTGTGTGGCTACTGATCAGGCACTGCAGCAAACCATCAACTGAGAGGCTAAGAGTTGGCTTTACATTAAGAAAGGCAGCTCTCACAAGATGGATGATGACAAGGCATGTAACCATAGTATATGTGAATGCCATGAAAGACCTTTGTGATACTGCTGAAAAGAGTTCAACAGCCCAATCCAGAATGGACAGAGATGAGAGATGGCAGCTGTGGAGGAGATGCAGAACCCTTTCAACCTTAATAGCATTCCAGACAAAATGATTAATATTGTCACTGGTCTGGTTGCAAAAGAGCTTTCATGTTTCCTCCAAGATGGTGCAACCTAAAACATGGCCTTTATTGAAGAATGTTTGGCAAAATCCACAAGAACAAAAAGCTTTTGGGAGCCTGAAAAAAGAAAGCACTGTGCCACCTTCATCGAGGTGAAAAAGTCAGTTGGAACACAACAAGTGTGAGGAAAACAGAAAAGGCCGACCTTGCAAAGACAATGGAGGCTATAGTTGATTCATCAACTGCCAAAAAAGAAAAGAGAATAGGAGTCTATGTACTAACCTTGATGAGCTGAGATACATCTTGGCATCAGCAGCACAACTTCCCCCAAATGAAGATGCTTTCATGCAGCATGTTTTGAGAGCAATGTATCAGACAGCAGTGTAGCGTCATAGCCATCTTCCAAAGGCACCTCTCTGGAGTCCCATTGGAAGAGGCTGGAGAGTCAGAGAAGATGGATCCACTGAGGCCACACTGTCTCAGAAACCAGCTGTTCCAAAGGAGCTCAGAAATATCACAGCCCTGTACTGCAGTGATGGGAACTACAGTGATACCAAAAAAATGCCAGTGCCTTTCAGTTGGCTTGATGTGCAAGTGAGAGTTTTGCTCTTGCTGTTTTTCCTGAATGCCCAAACATGACACATTTAGTCACTGTGGATAATGTGGAGGAGTGACATGGCTGCAGTAGACCCAGGAACTTATGTTTTGTGTCAATCAGCATCAGTGTTTCAGCATCAGGCTACTTTCATCTAAAGGTTTTTTTCTTTTCACTTATTATATGTTCATACTATTATGCATAACTATTATTTTTGCATTCAGAAAAAAAACATGTATTTGCCCTTTAAATTAAAGTTGATTCCAAATGTTCAAAATGTGCTTCAATTTCTCCCTGATTGAACTGTATCTTATAGTCTTACAAGGTGAAATAGCAGGTGACAGCATGGTTTAACAGAAGTGTATGGAGATAGGTTCATTAATGTAATCTCTCACAACATGGAATATTGCAGCGTCATGGTTATTCAACTCAGGATTCCCAGGACATCCACCTAGCCCAAGTTCTCTGATATATGCTGTGTTGACTAAAAGTCATAACCTGTAACTTGTATTACTCTGCTCTCTGACTAAGAAAAACCAAACAATACACCCCTTCAACTCAGGAACTCAGGATGTTTTTCCCCCTCTTACTTTCCTTTATTAAATTAAATGATAAATTCCTGCAAAGTACAATCTCTAGACCATAATTTTAATCATCCATTTACATGCAGGCATCTTTAGAATTAGGTCAAAGGCCTTTAAGAGATTAAAGTGCACAATATGTGACATTCAGCTGTGATATATGTGACATACCATTCAGATATCTATACATAATCCTACTTCCTGCATGTAGTTAGTCTCTTTTAATAGCCACCTATTCTATTATACAGAGAATTAAAGTATAAGACTGAAGATTTCAATTCTATCAATTCCATCATCGCATAGATGATAATCAATGTCTTTATCTGAAATCTCATGGATTATCCATTGAGCTCCTTGCATGATCAGTTCTCTGCTTTGTATCTTTAAGTGAAAGCTGAGGCAGCGTCTTTGGAGAATTCTGTTAGTAAAAGAGGTGAGTTTGTGTGTGCACAGAGAAGGAAGGCCCCACGGGCACTGGGTTCCTATTGGGAACAATGCTGATAGGTTCACCTTGCAGTGCATGGGTGTAACTTAACCTGGAATATTGTGGATCAATAATAATAAGTAGCTGGAAACCTGATTTTAGGAGGAGGAGAGCATTAGGCAAACCTGTTTTTTTTTTTTTTTTGTCACGCCATTGTGTTTCCTTCACTCTCTTTTATAAGAGCTACACTTTTTTTTTGTTTAGTCACTGTAAATTTTGAGACATGCTGAAACCCAAACTGTAACATAGTCCTGTAATGTATTGGTAGGTTGGCTGCATGTTGTATGACAATGCACTTCATGGTTGCGTCTTCATCTCCGTTTTGCTGACTGGAAAAAAATATGAGAGGGGAAATCTGATCTCCACAATAAAGCCGTAATGGCTGTGAATGTCCCCGAGGAACACACTAGCAACCTGGCCCTCTTATTGTAGCTGCAGAAATAGGTCACAGCATGCAGCGGAGAAAAAATATATCTTTATGAGGAAAAAAGCTAACATTAAAATAAACAGATGTACACCTGTCATAAAGCCTCGGACTGGGATTGATATAGAATCCCTCATTCATATCCAACATGTCAAATGGCAATGGCCAACTCAAGATGGTCTCCTCAACTCCGAGTTCAGCCAGTGACGTCAAATCAACATGGCTGTTCTCAGTATCAGCAGTAACCAAAGTAGCGCCTCTTACCTTTAAATGAGTTATGCTGTATGCTGTATATACAAGTTCTTCCTTTGATCAATCAACATTCAGACATATTATAACACTGACTATACAGTTAGCTGTTTTGAGGAGGTAAATATACAGCACTTATCACAGTTAGCTGGCTAGCTTGTTGCTAACAAAAGACAAACATGTAGGTGTCCAGGGTTTTCCCCCCCTTTGTAGCTCAAATGCACGGAGGATGAAAATTACGTCATTCCAAACTCGGACTTCCCACTTCCGAGGTAAGTCGAATGCAGCATACAGTAAGTCCATTAATTCCCCGCATGCTCCTTTATCCCTTTTTTCCTGCTCTTCCTGTGACTACGTGACTGATTGGACATCGCATTGCCTTTTACAGCCACATAGTGCCATTAATAACCTTTTTATGAATGCCATTGTATTCAGAATCAACTGTTTCCCAGTATAAGAATTAGTATAAGTATTTTGAAAATATATCTACTGGTAAGGTACACTATATTTCCAAAAGTATGTAGACACCTGACCAGTCAAACCCATATGTGCTTGTTGAAAATCCCATTATAGATTTAGGCTTTTCCCTAGATTTTGGAACGTGGCTGTGGGGATTTGCCCATTCAGCCACAAGAGCATTTGTGAGGTCAGGCACTGATGTTGGGAAGAGAAGTGCACAGCTTTCCAGTTCATCCCAAAGGTGTTCACTGGGGTTGAGGTCAGGACTCTGTGCAGGCCACTCGAGTTGTTCCACATCAACCTTGGCAAACCATGTCTTCACGGAGCTCGCTTTGTGCAGAGGGGCATTGTCATGCTGGAACAGGTTTGGGTCCCTTAGTTGCAGTGAAAGGAAAAACGCTACAGCATACAAACACATTCTATATAATTGTGTGCTTCAGACCTTTGTGGGCAACAGTTTGGGGAAGAACCACATATGGGTGTGATGGTCAGGAGTCCACAAACTTTTGGCCATGTAGTGCATATGCATGTAAATGTGCATTTTAAATGTTATCCCTGTTAATTAATTCTGACATGTACATACATATGCTTTTTTTTTATATTTTACTGTTATACAACTGCTCTTACTTAATAAAAATAATTATATTCTCCCTTTTGTTTTCATTTACCATCTTCCCAGTTACACAAGCACCTTCACAAAAGCCCCATTGCCTGTATAAAGAAACACTCTCTCTGTCCATTTGAATCACAGTCGATTCTTCCCTACACTTTAATCTTATAGACGTGATCATATTAAAGATCTATAAAAGCGTGAATTATGTGCCACTAATAGCATTATAAGATCTATAATTATATATATTTAATTTATCTATATAAATACAGAACTAAAAGCAGGAAACTGCCCCATATCTTTAACCACATTAATGCTTTTGTTATATAAAGCTTTACGCTTTTATCTAGGCTACAATAAAAACAGTATTACACGATAAGGAATTCGTTTATTTGATATTGCTTAGGCCCTATACCAGTTTATTTCTTGGCCTATTTATTATTGATTACTCATTATTTATGGCCTTTACACATGCAGTGCAGTTCTTCAGAATGACATTTCGCTCATTAGGGATCTTGATGTACGTCTGGATGGCAAGTTCAATGTGATCAGTTTCTAAGAAAAAAATAATTAATTAATGTCATTGCGTCTGCCTGTGCACATGGATGGCCACACCCCGTCCCTTTGTGGATTAATTTGATGGTTAAATGTGGCCCTGGCACTGTCACAACAATGTGGTCACAGACAGACCTTCTTTCTATCTATAATTATGGTGCGATGATGCCTGAGTCTGAAAAACTCACAACAAATCTGACCAGACAGCTTTGGATTTTAGGGTTTCCAGTGTGACAGTAGCTCAATAACCCTTTTTAATGCTACTTCTTATGTATGTTCAGTAAAAAGTTTATATATCATGGCTTAGACATTAAATTACACACAATAATAATCTAGTACTGTTGTACCTAAACCTAAAATTACAGTCAGTTTAAAAAAAAAAATTGAATTAAACCTGCATGAATTATTTCATTTCTAAGTTACAGTTTAATTCAATATGATTTAATCGGACAGAGCTTTTGTCACAAAGTCCTTTTACAGAAATCTTGGTCCAGACATTTATTGTCTCCTTCTGTCCTCAGATTGGGAATTTAGTGCCACTAAATGTCACACTGTTCCCACTGCAAGACACTGTTTCATTCCCCTGAGAGAAGATCTCATCCACACATGATCTTATCTGAACACTTCATGCACTTCTCTCAAGCATATTCAAATTTATAGACCCGTGCAGAATGAACATCAGGTTCCAATTTTATTTTACTATATCTTACAAATTACAAAGCTAAAATGCAACATTTAAAGGATTTAAAAAGCGTAAATTAACGAGTATTTTTGGAATACCTCTCATCAAATCTTCTGGTAAATGTACAAAAAGAAAGAGGAACATAAGCTCTATTAATTACTCACTTTCAACAAAACAACAACAAAACATAAAATGTCTCTTCAGATGCATTAAAAAAAAAGGGTCTACAGGAGGACAAAAAGTTAATTATTTTCTTACGTTATCAAAATCTAACTTTAGCTAAAACAAAATAAACAATGATAGTTGTTATTGTAATTAAGTTGGGATAATTGTTATGGTGTACCCTGGCTGTCCTAACCTCACTGTAGTGCACTTACGCATACGACTTCGC
Organism: Pangasius sanitwongsei; assembly: GCA_037576675.1. Taxonomy (NCBI): domain Eukaryota; kingdom Metazoa; phylum Chordata; class Actinopteri; order Siluriformes; family Pangasiidae; genus Pangasius; species Pangasius sanitwongsei. The sequence continues at coordinate 18,125,490 of CM075010.1, forward strand.
TAGTGGACATGCGCCCTGTGTAATATATAGCTCCGCCCCTTGGGGAGTGTTAAACGCAAAAATGAAGCGCGCCTGGTAGAAATGCTGTTTTGCAATAAACAAACTGTTTGTCTAGCTATGCTGAATCTTTTCTACAACTCATGAAAATGACACTCACCAAGTTGACTAGCTGTATCCTTAGTTAGCAGGCCTAAATAAAAATGTTACGTGTTAATGCATATTTTCAAATGTATCATGCTCTGGTTTTTTTTGTTATATAATCCAGATTGCATGTAAATCACTTTACTCTCTCTCTCTCTCTCTCTCTCTCTCTCTCTCTCTGTTATATAAATAGTAACTAAGCACACTAGCCTGTTTGGTCCCTCGCTGTCCCTCGGGAAGTGGTATGCTTGGGAGACACATTGCAAACACTGCAGTGCCTTTGATGTGAGACAGTAGAGCATTCAGCTTGTTCCAATTTTAAAAAATTCTTTCTTCAGTCTTTCTATCTCAAAAAAACGGCCATCTTCTTTTTGATAGCACACTCAAGATCACGGAAAACAAATCAATTACTTACTGTTACTGTGTTTATTAGACCAGCGGAGACAGTTGTAGAGGTCTGTTTTACTTCTAGCTACAAATTATTCGGGATTTTTTTTTTTTTTTTTTTGCCCTAACCTTTTAACCAAAGCCAGACACTCCTTGAAGCTTTTGATCTCCTCTTCCAGGGCTGTAGCATCCTGCACATATGGCACAATGCACCATATCAAAGCCTAAATTATTGTCACCTGCTATTTACACACAAATAAATTCACGTTAAGGAGAACAAACTTGATTAGTTGATTAATTTGGGAGATTGTGGTATAAAGGTTGCACCAATATGAGAAAACATTGAAAAGTTTCTTTTCTGAAACACAGGATCAGACTGAGGGAGGCCTCTCTGTAAACACTGAAAACTGCACACTTCCTGTGTGTCTTGAGGCTGTTTCCTGTTCTTGAGGGCAGACAGAATAAATAAGATTTAAAGATATAATAGAGAACTTGTAACAGGAGATGGAGAAATGCGGAAAGTAGCTTTAACGAAGCGTATGTCAAAGTGAACATGTCTCATGTGTGAACTCCTTTGAGAGCTATTTTTACACATGGTCAAGATGTCATTCAAAGGCTCAACTCTATTAATGAAGAAATAAACATCTGTTTCTTGCTGCACTCCCCCCCTCTCGTGCTTTCTCACGACCCGTGTGTTTACAGTGCAAACCCAGGGAGGCCACTTTCTGAATAATGCTGTATGATATTTCAGTTGTGTTTACTTTGAATTCTACAAATAGGATGGACACACAGGAAGTGTACTGAGTTTTGTGTTTTTCTGACGATGTTTCTGCTGCGTGTGCAAATGCCAGTGCACCACAAGGAAGTCATATGACAAATGGATGAAGTACTGTATCTCCAATAAATGCACTTAGAGTGAGCATTCAGAGAAAGCCACCAAAAACATTCAGAGAAAGCCACCTGGCCCACTCAATAAGAATAAAATAACAACATGCACTGATTTTCCAATGTAATATTTTGTACGAAAATGTATCATTAAGAAAGGATATATCAGCCATAACATTATGACCACCCGCCTAATATTGTGTAGGTCCCCTTTTTGCTGCCAAAACAGCCCTGACCCGTCGAGGCATGGACTCCACTAGATCCCTGAAGGTGTGCTGTGGTATCTGGC
>CM075010.1:18160741-18173150 GCA_037576675.1 Pangasius sanitwongsei
CCCAGGACAGTGCTTTCCTGGCACCCTTTTGGATTCCAATCAAACCTTTGAGAGGCAGGTAGGCATTACTCAGCTGTAGGATTTAATAGAGCTTGGGCTGGAGCTAGGAAGTCCTGGGGGATCAAGGCTAGGTTAGAGGTTGCTGGGGCCTGTTGGTCAATATGTTTATAGAGACATGTTGCAAGATCTAGGTCAGCAGTTGCTTTTGTCACTGTATAGCTGCTCCTTGCTTGGCCAGTGCTGTCACGTGTCTTTCCATTGTGGCCTAATGATTGGCCAATGCAACGGGAAGCCAATCGAGGACAGTGGTCTCTGGGGACCTCTGCTCTGCTGGGTCCATTTTAATGGCTGACTCTTGCCGTAAGGGTTGATGACCCTAGATGGGAATTGAACCATCTAGGTCAAAAGATTCACATTCAAATGAATAAAAAACTAAGGTGATCTGTGGTGCTGAGGAAGCCAATTGCATTTTTGTGCACTCAAGCAGTGCACCGTGGGTGCTTGGCCCCTAATAAAAAGAAGATTATGAAGCAAATTATGTTGGCCAAGCCAACATAACAGCAACACAACAACAATAAACAATCACAAACTTGAATTTACTGTTTCTCTTTTTTAAGGTGAATAGTCCATTTTAATTTGTAGGAGTGGACCTTACTGGGAAGCTGCTTAACAGAGTGGCAATCAGTACATCTGCATTGCATGTTGGTGGACTACCTGACCAAGTAACCACAAGCCTATCTGTAGAGGTCAAAATCAACAAAAGACATCACTGGCGGTTTGCTGAAGTTTGTTTACCAGTTTGAGGCACCGAAAAGAATCCTGACTGATCATGGGAAGGAATTTATTAAATATGTGAGTTACTTACATTTAAATTTATATGTAAATTATATTTTTTAGATCCATTAGCTTTAGATACATTAGTGTAATTCATAAATGCATGTCTTATAAATTCGAAACTTGTATCTTTGTCTCTGCATTGTCTAAAAGGTTTTTATTTTATTTTTTAAAAAATTAACCAAATACAGCTCAACATGCATGTGTGCAGGCTTCGTAACTTTAAAAGAAGTCTGTGTGCACCTTACCACCCACAGACTAATGGGTTGGTTAAATGAATGAATTCAACAATACAGATGTATGATATGCATGTTTGTAATTTATTCATGTTTATCTACATTGTTTTACTACTAATTTGTACTTGCTGTTGGCAAAATGATTTTGTATTGTTGCTACTTTTTCCCCTCCTTCCAGTAGTAGTCAAGCTACTCTGCAAACTGTAGTAATGTCCACAATATGAAGATAAGGTCATCAAGGTTTGTGTTAGTGTTTATCCCATTAGAGCCCTTTGCAAACTCTGTGAGAATAGACCAAAGGAGCGGGACCTGCACTTAGGTGCAGTTATTTTGGGTTTAAGAACTAACCAACAGATGACCACAAAGCACTCTCTATGCTTTCTGATGTTTGAAAAAGAGGCCAGCTACCACTCTGAAATGTAACATGGACTAAATATATAACAATAAACTTGAACAGGTTTCAGTACACTGACAAAATTTAATTTTCCAATTTCCGATTTACAGCAGTGTTGAGGACACTGTGTCAGTAGAGGATGTAACCGAGTCTGGCCTGAACCTCAGTGATATTTTGGGGGAAAAAAAACATCTGACAACATCCACAAGACACAATAAATACAACAACGATGACAATAAAATACATCACAAATTGGCATGGGCTGTTTCCCTGCCTCATGTCACATTAATATGTCAACAATTCCATTTGCAAGACTACATTGCTACACAGATAATGCAATTTTTGTGTGAGAACACACATTCCTACATAATACACATTATTGTCATATCACAGCAAATCAAGGACTCCAACTCCCAGCAGACACCACAGCCTGCAAACATGGCCGCTTCGGGCTACACTCACCAGATCACTCACATGCTCCCTCATTCACAGTAACCCAGCTTCTGATTAAGCACACCTGTTCACAATTAAACACACACACACACACACACACACACACAGGACACTTCATATAGAGACTCTCAGTCATGTTCAGGCTGTGAAGTATACGCTCAGCTTTGTCCTTGTACATCTGACATTATCAAGCCTTAGTTTATTGTTGTTTTCCCTGTTTTTTGATTCAGCCTTTTTATTGTTTCTGATTTTTGCCCTTGCCTAGTTTAGTCTGTTTGCTGATCTATCGACCTGTGCCTGCTTTCTGATTTTGATCTTGATTGCTGATTTGGATTTGTTTTTTTTTTCATTAAACTGCTTTACCTGCAATTGCTCCAGTACATGATAGTTATACAAGTCAGTATATATGAATAGTGTATTTCTGTGGCTGTGCAGGGGGGTAATTTCTTTTGATGGTATGTAATATATGTGCCTGCTTGGGTGTAAGCCTAGACTGCTGATAAAATCCCTAACGTTAGAGGTAGAGTGGTGGGTTTTTGATCAGTACCTGTCGCTAGAATAAGTGTCAAATGTCTCTGAATAAATACCGCACAGATAAGGGTGAGAGTTTACATTTGGCAGTATTGAAAATCCTGATAAAATCCTAGAAAAGATCTTAGAAAATCCCTTATGTAGGAGTTAGAGACCAAGATCTGTCACCATACTACATTTCAAATGTTTATTAGTTTCTGTTACAGAGATAAGGGTGGAAGAGTCATTTCAGCAAGAATGAAAAGGATGCTGACAAAAGCATGAACTCCCTGACAAAAACCCTCAGATAGCAGCTAGAATCATGTGCTTTTCAGATTCTAATTCAGAGACCCAAACCTGTCACTAGACCACAACAGACTACAATTTCAAATGAATATTACTTTCTGTTACAGACATAAGGGTTGGAATGTAATTTCAGCAATAGTGATAATGATGCTGACAAAATCATAACTCAACACCCCCCCCCCCCCCCAGTGTAAAATTTATTGATCTAGACCTGTCACCACACTACATTTCAAATGTCTATTAGTTTTTATTTCAGAAATAAAGATTGGTGTATTTATTTGACAATAGTGAGAGTAATGCTGAAAAAAAACCTAACTCCTTTGACAAAGTCCCTAATTACATTTCCCACATTCATACTTTGTTAAATCTGATCCTTTTGCCATAATTTTTTATGTAACCTAACTGCGTAAACGCTCGGAAAACATCTTTTGTAAAGCATTAAGGCCATTAATATAGCATTGGTAATGGCTTATGTCTTGCAGTGCAAAAACAGGTTAATCAATGTTGAAAAAAACTTTCTGAAGAGATTAAAATAATGAGTGAATAATTTGGGGAAAGCATGGGTTATCAAAGAGATAAAAAAAATTACCTGTAAAAGAAAAGCAGAAATCACAAATATAGACAGTGTTACACAGCAGCGTGTGTTTGTGTGTGTGTGTTTTACATGAGGAGAGCGGAATTCTGCCAGGGAGTGGGAATTCAGCACAGGCTGTTTTCAGGAGTCAGTCAGTGCACTTGGCTCAGCTCAGTGATAAGTGCTGACTCTTTTGAATTTCAAACGGCTCATTGTCACTTTTCTCCCCCAAACCACTCAAAGTTGCTGTTGTTTCCCCATCCCTGAAATGGTTTGGTGAAATATTATTCTACATTCTTGTTAACAATATTACAACCTATTTAAAGACATGTAATACCAGCAAGGCTGTATATATTTGCTTTGGCCAATACACCATGCATCCCTGCCTTAATGCTATTGTCATCTATTTGCATACCTTCTCTATGGCTGTGGAGGTGAGTTTTTCTGATTTTCATATCTCAAAGTAATGTAAAGGTAATCCCTAAAGGTAATCACTAAAAAATGGGCAAAGTGGTATATAATGTGAATGTTCTGTTTGATCCATTTCTTTAAGTGTGGAGGTCATGACCATGCCATTTGGCATAACTGTCCACTTGGTTGGTTGTCACACTCAGGATAAGGATGTGTTACATCTAACAGTCCGCCCAGTAACATAGATAGGAAAGTTCATATTTGCCTATTTGTTATGGAAATGATGGAGAAGTAATCGCTTATTAGTGATTTATGAACGGAGCTCAGTGACTCTTGTTCTATTTATGTCTTTATTTATTAGGCCAGGCACATGATTACAACCTGCTTACAAACTGTATCTTATGTCCATTTTGCTATGGCATGTATAGCTATCCAACATTACCCAACGTTAATCAAATTGTGACATTAATTGTATGAGAAAGGTATACTTGGCTACATATCCAACATGGTCTTTGCAGGCAGACGGGCAAGGCAGGGTTAATCTAAATAAAAGAGTAACATGAAGGGAGAACCTGACCCTCTGGGAAGAACAAGATGTGAGTCCTACTTACTGAACGCAATGCAAGTCTGTAGAAATAATGTAGCAAACAACGCAGTGAGTGATAGTGCTAGTAATGCTGACAAGGAAGGGTAATTCGAAGCTAGCAGATGTACTGTTTAACCAGAAAATCTGCTCACAGTATAAAAAAGTACAATAGCCAAGGTAGAGAAGAGATCCGATATGAGATAGGATTATTGCCAGCTTTGGAGATCAGGTTTCCTGTAGCTTGACTGTAGTCACAATAAGATGCAAAGCTGCTTGTATATAAATTTTAAAAAAAAAGGAGAGGGAAAGATGTCTCTAGTGTAACAGTACCAATCTCCTGCCATAATTCACTCCTACACTGTAAAAATTTGCTGTCAATTTTACAGTAGTTTACTGGCAACTTGGGTTTGTTTTGAGTCATAGATAAGAAAGTTGTGTGTTCAGATCCCATCACCACTAACCTGCCTTGACCGGGTCCTTGAGCAAGACCCTTCAGCTCAGTTGTATCCTGCATCGACCAAATGAGCAAACATACTGAGTTATGTGTTATTTTATACTATGTATGATATGACAGTACTTTACTGTAACATGTTTTACAGGTGTTTATTGTAAATTGTACAGTGCTTCATTGGCATCCCAGGTTACCAGTAAATTTCTGTAAAATCTAGAGTAAATTTTTTTTTACAGTGCATCACACAACAGCTAGAACTAGGGAGGGTGAGAGCTACCACATGCTTCCTCTGAGACACACAATGCCAACTTTTACATCTTTTTGAACTGCAGCTTGTGCAATGTTACAACTGAACTCACTTGGAGGATACTGCTAACTGCCCTATACTGTATACTTACATGAGCTCACAGACATCCACATTTGGCTAATGACCTAATTGCCATAGGAGAGACAAATGCCATCTATCACACCCAAAAAGCATAGCCAGCTATGCTCTCTTGGATTCCAGGTCACATATGGCATTGGCATCATCGAACTTGCAATCTCCTGGTGATACAGTAGCTGATGACAGCAGCCCCTCCTATGTAAAATTAAACAAAATCCTATCTATGCTATCTAACTCTGAAATTAGTTGGCTGATTTTCATTAATTTTTTAATACTCCTGTCTATAAAATTTGAATTCATCTAGTATGTTTCATGTGTGACAACAGAGATTGTTTATGATCTCTCTCATAAACATGACTTCAGGATTCCAGCTCGTGTCTCGCTGCAAACACTGCATACTTACATTTGTGGAACGACATAGACAATGGATGAATGACAATGACCAAACTACATAAGCCCCAAGAGTAAATCCACTGCTGTCCAAGTGACTGACCTTCTCTTCAAGAGCACCTTCATGACTAGACTTCACTGCCCACTGGGCAATATAGACCACAAGACTCTTCCTTGTGCTAATATTATGATTAATTACAGCTCTCTGTACTTTTATGACCATTAAGTGAGCTGAAATAGAAGTTCAAGGGTTTAAGTCTCCCTTCTACTTTTGTGCTAGCTAGAGGAGTACTCTCACTTCCTTATTTGTTTAAATTTATACATCTAAGAAACATTTCTGAAGAAAATGCTTGAGCCAGAAACAGGGCAGTGAGAACTATGGATGATGTTTGTTCCTCTTTTTGCTGCTCCAGTTAGGGCTTACCACAGTGGATCATTAGTGTAAATGGCGTTAAAATCTCGAGTTCAAAACATTTTGAGTGACTTTCTCCAATATTAATATATCGTATTTAACTTATCAAGCATATCTCATCTTTAACATCCTTCATCCTTCATGTCCATCATATTAAATCATGCACTAAAACTTTTAAAGTGCCCTCAAAAACATGGAAACTGGCATTTAGGTAGGATTGGGATAACAGTAGGACATGGGTGTTTCCAATGTGCATAGTCATAGTTCTTTGAAAGCTTTTTAAGTGTGTAGATATATTCCTAGGTCATTTTTGGTAGTTTCTTAGGCATTAAAACATTATTATTATAAAAAATTGACTCGTTTAACATTGGCCACTGGCCTTTCTCTCAGATCCTTCACCTTCATGATCTAAATTCAGTTCCGTTTATTTTTCATTTGATTTTATTTGTATAGTGTCTTTAACAATACACACTGTCACAAAGCAGCTTTTCAGAAATCTGGGTTATGAGTTTTTAGAAGGTAGAAATCTACAGTATCCGGTTGGGATTACCAACTGAAGCACAGGGTGGGCACAAACTGTTTTTTTTTTTTTTTTTTTTTTTTTAAGAAGTAAAGTGATGGGATGAATCAGGCAGGTCTGGAGTGTGAGAAGAGCAACAGCAGAAGAAGTATCAGGATCTGCCACTGGCATTATGTCAGGCAGCAGGAGAACGTGTACAGCTCGAGAGAGAGAGAGAGAGAGTGAGAGAGAGAGAGAACAGATTATTAGGTATGCTCTAATCATACAGTGGTTTCAAAGGGTATATCATGATCAGAGTGCCAGCAGAGACTCTGGCAGGTCTAGCTATGACAGCTTAACTAAAAAAGGAGAGCCAGAAGGTAACACAGGCATGGGGCACCCTGGGACATCAGCATCCTACCACTCCACCAAATGCTTGAATGCCCTTTAAACCCTATTCATGAGCATATCATAATAATATGTTAACCAGAAGAGCATCTGTTCCTCTTTTGGGGCTTGCTTCCTCTAATGGTTTGTTTCGCACAAGCTCTTAGAGGGTACTGTCCTGTTAGCATATCCATCCGCTTGCATGGTTATTAGGGGGCATTATTAACTCTATAAACCAAATTTACCCCCAGAAAATTGTTTTACTATATTGGACCACATAAAAGCCATGTGCTACGCACACATAGCCATATACTAATGGGTAATCAAATAATAATTTGATTTCTTACAGACATTAAAGATCAGTCGGTGTTATGTGACAAAAAGTAAAAAGTGAAACACTTGCAATTACACAAAGGTTTTTTTTTACACAGAGTTTTTAAATGAAAAAATGAATACTTATCTGTATTCGGACCCTACAGCTAAAGCACTTTTTAAGCAAATGTCTCGGTGCTAGCTTTGGTTTCAGATCACTATCTACAGAGGAAGTAAGTATTAAAATGACTGAGCCAAGGTTGTTGAGCACTTACAAAACATACAGTCCTGTGGAAGCAACAACCTCTGATCAGTTTTGTAGGTAACAAACTGTTTTTCAAGTAATAGCAACTTAACAACTGGAAAAAAGTTTCTATTATTATACATCTATGTATGTTGTGTGTTAGAGAAAAAGGCAGGGTTTTTTTTTTTTCTCATAGAAAACGTCTTTTTTTTTGTTCTCTTCTATTATTAACTCACCAGGTCCAGCAAATCAGTAGTCAAGGCCAAGATGTGGTTGGTTACTACTTTCGTCCTGATGGCTATAACACAGACACATGCAGACTATCCTTCATTGCAAGCTGTTCTGTCACAGAAGGGATTGCAAAAAGGTAAGATATTTCACCTACTAGCAAGTGTGGCTTGCTAGAAACTAGACAGAAACAAAATGACCGTGAATATCACTTTACCTAGCATCTGTACTCTCTGTAACTTTCATCTTAAGAGGATTATTTTTATGTTTTATGGCATTTTAAGTTGTGTGGTAGCAGCTGTATTTAAATTGTGTAGCTTTAGGCTTAAAAATTCTACATGGCCTTTCAGTTGGACTCCTCCATTGCTATTTCCTTTGACATATTTTAGCTATTTAGCGAATATATTTCATAAATTTTTAATGCTCTTTTGAATTACGTGTAGATATAGTCAAAATATCTGTCTGAGCGGGTGGGTACGGAGAAAAAAAAGTGAAACTATAGACTAAAGCCAGACTTACACTCTGATGAGGGGAATCATGCCACTGACTACAGCTCACACTGCATGACTGTCCAAAGTTCAATGCTATGATCCCACTTGTCACTAGTGATAGGAACACATTCATAGATTGAATTCATAGGATGTCTTTGTATGCTGTAGCATTACAGTTTCCCTTCAGTGGAAATAAGGGTCCCAAACATGTTCCAGCATGACAGCGTAGACAGTGTAGCTCCATGTAGACATGGTTTTCCAAGTTTGGTTTAGAAGAACTCGAATGGCCTGAACAGACCCCTGACCTCAACCCCACTGAACAGCTCTGGGATGAACTGGAATGCCGACTGCACCCCAGGCCTCCTCGCCCAACATCGGTGCCTGACCTCACTAATGCTCTTGTGGGGATTTTGGAATGATTTAGACACAATTTTGCTGTTAATGACAATTTTTTTTGACTTGTTGCTAAACTGCATGTGAATTGGATGGTGAACTCGAATCAGAAAGAGCTTTATTGCCAAGTATGCTCACACACACACAAGGAATTTGACTTGGTAAGTGAAGCTTCCGGTACATACACACACATGGCAGCAAGACACATAATAATAAGATTTGTGTGTGTAGTAAAAATAAATAATATAATCATTTGTGTATCCCATGTTGTAAGAGGACAAACAATTAATAATGAGATACATGAGGGAATTATATTTCCTCTTTCCATAAAATGCCTTCACAGTAAATGTACTGGCCTTGGTTTCAGATCATTAACTTTAGAGGAAGTAGGTATCAAAATGACTAATGGATTAATCTTGTCGAGCACATTTTTAAATGCCACTGATAGGACCATCTAAATAAAATGAATATGGGAAGATAGGAGTGGGGGGAAAAAACAAAGATGTCATAAATCTACCTTGGTGGGCAGGAGCCCCTAATGATCTGATAACTGGCATGAAGATAGACACGTTAAGAAACCCTTATTTGTTAACTGATATTAAAATACACATCTAGCCCAGACTCACATTTTAATTAGATTCATAATTTTGGTCCTTCAACATTGTTCATGCCATTTCAAATGTACCAAACTGTCACGTCAATGCCAGAATCAGCTTCACACTACATCTCCCAGAACACAACACAGCCTACAAACATGGCCGCCACGAACTACAATACACACTATGCTGTTGATATGGTGAAGTTTTATGTGTTTATTTCCTATTTTTGGAAGGAGTCTCTATTGTCAGTGATCTCTAACAGTCAGATGTAATGATGTTCCTTTAATGGTTTTGTGGCTAATTTAAAAAAAAAAAAAAAAAAAAAAAAATCTTCACAAATATCTTGGAATTACTGATATAGATCCCAGACAATCGCATTGGACTTTGCAAAATAGCCATCTCTGTGAAACACAGTGTTCTCATGGAGAGAATCTGACCTGCGTGTCGAGTGTTTTATTTGCCTTTATATAAATTTAATTATAAACGGTAAATGTAGAAGGTATCATTTTTTTTTTTTGCATCATTTGGAAAATCAGTGCCAGCTGGGTTGCCTTTTATTTATTTATTTATTTATTTATTTATTTAATTTTTTTTTTTTTTTTTTACACCATATGGTGCTAGTTTTGGAACAAGGCTGCTGCTATAAAAAGCAAGTATGCTGGGGACATTTTTTTGGCTGGTTTAAGAACAGTCACTGGCTGCCAAGATCGTGTTTTAAAGCGAGTAATTGGTATTAACTCAAATAACATTCGGCAAACATATGCTATGGCGAAGAAGGAGAACATTTTAATGCAGACAGTTGTTAGTAGACCTAACAATGTACAGATCTATTTAATATTCAGGACACTCATTGAAAAGGCAGGGTGACTGAGGGCTTTGTAACCATCTTTAAGTGCACAGTAACAAGAGTCTGATCACCGTATGTGTGGAAATGAATGTGCTGGTGACATTTGGGCAAGACCTTCCTCATATTTGCTGTCCTGAAGTCCCCAAACATATGTAGAATTCCATATCCATATCCATATTCCACAAGTCCATATCATTTCACATAGGTCATCCAAAGCATGTGATATTTCTGCCTAAGGTGGGGTCCAAAAGTCTAAGACCACTAGTAAAATGATTCTGTTTTGCTTTCTTTTATAGTTTAATAAAACAGTTTTCATTACCAAATTATAATATTGCCAACAACTTAAGTGAAAAGTAGAGTCTTTGAAATATTTACATGAATTTCAGATTTTCTTAGTAGTTAGTATGTACCCTTTTTTGCTTTAATGACAGTGTGCACTCGAGCTGGCATGGACTTCACAAGTTTGTGTAGAACCTTATAATCCATTTTAGATCAAATCCATCGGAGTGTCGTCTGAACACATGCTTCAGTAGAAGAGATTAGGCACGAGGAAAATCTGACCTTTTGTACAAAGTGGTTAACGTGGTCACTATCACACATGTCCTCACATTTAAATAGGGACCTAGACATAGTGCAGAATCTTGAATATTACATATTCAAGATACTGAATATTTACTTTCTTTGGTTTAAATATTTCAAAACTCTAAAACCTTCTGTTTATTTCCAAGTTTAAATAAAAATAAAAAAAATCCCAGATTTTCAGTGTGGTCTCAGATATTTGGACCCCACTGTACCTTGCTCTTTCTGTGTTTGCAAAAGTTGGAAGTTCCATCCTGACACTAGATGGTACATCCTGCCGGCGTTACGACTTGGTTGGGTACTGATGCTTCCAGCCACATTTCTGTGAACGCAAAAACACAGCAGTTCCTACAGCAGTCACTCTTTTTTATTGTCCAGTGAATGCTGCAGGGCTGTGAATTGTTTTTTTGACATCACTGCCATCTTGCTTATGATAAAGTGAAGAGCCAGAATCCCCACAATAGTGAAGAGCCAGAATCCCCACAACTCCCTCTTGTGTTCAGATATTGTAAATGTGTGTGTGTGTGTGTGTGTGTGTGTGTGTTAGAATGTACAATATTGTGTTACTTACTTTTTCTTTATATGTGTGCAGTATCTCACTGGGTGACTGACTGGTTTCAGAATGAACTGGGTAAACTTACTCTCCCAGAGGTCAGCGGGAGTGTCGATATTTTTGTGGGCTCCGTTTACTATGTCCTGCATGAGTAAGTACCTAAACCAGTGATGAATATTGTATTTACAAAAGCAAAACAGCAATTTTGATTTCTGAAGATAATTTCTGTCTGTAAACAACTGTCTTTGGGTCGTTATTCCTCACCCTCCCCATCCTTACTGGCCCAAAAATTCAAGCACTACACACCAATCTACTACACAGACTACTCATATAAATGAATGGACAGGCATGTAACAGATAGATCATAGTTTCGAAATGTTTAATTTTAATAAATAAACAAAATAAACTACAGTATAACTGTTGTTTCTACACGTCAGCTGTATTTTATTGTTGCCTTGTTGGAGCATGATGGGCAGTTCCAGCAGTCTGTAAACAAGTCCGGAGACGACATGTCTCTTCAATTATTAAGTGCTCTGCAACAAAGAGACAGCGAAAGCTCAAATTTCATGTGTGCTTAGACAATCTATTGCTTTGAAAGATGACAGACAGCTTTTGTTGATATGTCGCTGTTTTCTTTATAGAAAGCTATTTTTTGCACAGTAGTCAGACCACTAGGGGGCCTGAACAAGCAGGCTTCGAGGTTAAAAAAATGAACTTTCTAAATTGTCCGTGTCAACAAATGCAGTCATATGGTGTTTTGTTTTTTATAACAGCATTTTCCCCTAAAGTCTTTCAGTGTGACCAAAATATGATCAGATGATAGGGATAAAATCACGTATTTACAATTTATTTCTGTAAAGCTGCATTGTGACGATGGCCACTGTTAAAAGCACTGTACAAATAAAATTGAATGGAATTGAATTGAACTGATGTTAGTTTGAACGAACTAAGGAAAAGTTATATACAAAGATTTGTCTTCATTACTACTGCCTTAAAGTGTTGCTACTCTAACTTGCTATTCTTGCTATGCTATTCTAACTCCTCAGCATGCATGTTGTGCGCTGTGATTTGCCAGAACCCTCAGTAGCCTTTTCAGAGGGAACAGGTGTATCTCTGCAAGTGAACGGACTCTCCCTCGCCATCAATGGTCGCTGGAACACAGACTTTGGCATTATGTAAGTGGAGAGAGAGTGTGTGTGTGTGTGTGTGTGTGTGTGTGTGTGTGAGACGGGGGGGGGGGGGGGGGGGATTTGTTTTTAAAAAGTTATTTTAAAATAAACCCCAAAAAAATTTATAAAAAAATAAAAAAAAAATTTTATGTGACAAAAAGAAGGA
>CM075010.1:18181833-18264401 GCA_037576675.1 Pangasius sanitwongsei
CATAATTTTAATACTTGGATGAAAATCCTTTGCAGTCAATGACTGCCTGAAGTCTGGAGCCCATGTTCTCAAAACTCCAATTCTGTGTTTCCTTCCTTGGAAATGCTTTGCCAGGCCTTCACCGTAGCCACTTTTAAAATGTTTTAAAATTTACAATATGAATTCTACATAATAAAATGTGTGTATAGTGTTGTATGAAGTATTGCAATGCAATATTTAATAGACATGTGCATGTAACACCATGTTACATAGTGCATTATTACATTCTCTTCGCATCGGTGCTAACAAGTATTTGATATGATTTCTTGTTCTAAAGATCCCCAAAGCCTCTCCCATCCACCTGAACACAAGCCAGTTTGGAAGCCTGATTCCTCAGGTTTGTATTGGGTTTCTATAAGCTATATCATCTAATGCTATCCAGAATGACTGGATAACATTGTATGAACAGCAACCCATGATGTAAAATCAGTTAAACTTTTCACTAACATGAAGTACAGATGACTGTAATCTGTAATCTGGTCTTGCAGTCACTTAATGGCCATTTCTTGGGTTTTTAATTGCAGCTCCCCAAGATGTATCCAGACATGGAGATGGAAGTAGTGCTGTATGCCAGTGATACCCCCCTCATTTCCTTTAATCAAACAGTGATCAATGTTAACTTGTCTGCTTCAGCCAAATTCTATGCTGTCAAGACACACACTGATTTAATCCCCCTCTTCAGACTGGATATGGTGAGAGCATTTGTCTTTTTTAAACATTTCTGATGCACTTTCCATCCCTTTAAATATACAGTCCTGCATTGTTCATTGTTCCTGAACCTCCTGCTTCCCCATGCATACAACAATCCTTGTCATAATTTCGTGTGATCTAATGTTTACCTTGGGTTATGATGCCAGTACCATATAGTGAAAACCAGAATATGAATTATGAATAATGGAAAATATCAAATGTGTCAGTCAGTAAATATAAACGAAAAAAAGGTCGATCTAAATGAATTTCAAATCTGCCAGGGGAGTGTTTCCCAATCATGGTCATGGAGTACTCCTGCCATGCACAAACAAGGGTTTTGCCCCTTCTAACTAATTAGCTGAGTAGTTGAATCTAGTCAGTTGCAAGGAAGACACTAGTTGCAAGGAAGACACCAAAAGCATTGAACAAATGCCCACGCCATAAGCAATTAAACAAGGTCTTAGATTTATGAAGTGAGTGCAGATGCCTGTATAGCACTTGTGTAATACTTTTCTGCATAATCATCTTTCCCCTCTTCAAGCAATGTTCTTTTAATGCTAAAGTCCGCATTGACGATCAGCTGCTGAAGGGTGTTTTGGAAATGAAAAAGTAAGTGTAAAAGGACCTGTTTTATTAATCTCAAATTTGTTCAAATGAAAGTGCAAAACAGGAACAAAAGAATAACTTCTACCTTTAAAATTCCTGAATGGCTGAAGTTTGACCATAGTGCTTGGATCTACAGAGATTGGCAAATTCGACGTAAGTGCTTAAGAACTTATCAACAAATTGATTTAAAGCTTATAATAACACAGTTACGGTACAACCTATCTGACATAATTATGATCAATTTTTCAGATTGCACCATTTCAGACTATGGTGAAGTTAGCATTGAACAGCTTTATCCTTCCAAAGATGAATGGTAAGAAATAGATCCACATGACATTGATTAAATTCCTATTTTGTAACTTTTCACTTATCTGATTTTAATGTGAAACAACAATATAATCTTTTAGCCCAGTTGAAGGAAGGCCTTCCACTGCCACTTATGAAGGGTTTCACTCTGAATAATTCAGTGATGACCATTGAAAATGTAAGTACCATAGTGTTCAGTCATGCGCAGTAATATGTGCAGTTAAATTACACAGCACTGATAAAATAGGCATAAATGGAGGCATTCTAGCATTTTGCAGTTCTCTATTCCAGGTGTTTTTTAGAAAACCAATATAAACACTAATGTGCTGATTTTATGCATACTGTGTAGACATTTTTAGAAAACTGAGTAGCCATGAGCTCAATTCAACTGAGAACAGTCTGGTTCATTTTCTCTAAAAATGTAACTAGTCTTGGTAAACCTTGTCCTTTTACTTGTGGAATCATTTCAGAGTGTGTTGCATGTCATGATTGGCTTCATTCAGGTCTTTAGCCATCCCAGTAATCTGGATCTGCATTATATATCTAATTTAAATAAACTGCCAGTTTTATGTTAATTAACAGGCAAAGACAAACTGATTTTGAAGACAAAAACATAGTTAATGTGTGGCCTGTGGGTACTAGTACCTGCCCCTTTGCCTCTTGATGTCCATAGGGCCCTTTCTGAAAAGTTTTTAAATATTTCTTTTCGAAAGCTTTGCCCAAGGCCCCTAAGATAAGAGGTTTATTATATCAATTTATCTATAAATAAAAAAAAAGGCTTCTGGCTTTCAGTTCCCAGCCTGACCTGTCATTGTGCTATAGCCACAACCCAAGACAATGCATTTGTGCTCCAGTTAGTGATGTAAAGACTCTGAAGCGTATGTATGCTGTCACACTGTATTTATAGTATTACACCTCATTGACAAATTGTGTATCTCATTCACACCCCGATGTGTCTTCGCCTAACCATATTATTCCAGTTGCACACCATTCTGTATGCCTGCTCTGTAACATTCAATCATCTGCACCGTTCAGTGGTGTCCTCACACTGCGACTGCCAATACATTGTTCAACTAATGCGTGGAACAAGTGCTGTGTGGATCAAATGGACATTCGCTATGCAGTGTGAATTTAATCTATCATATAATATGGTGTAGGTTATGTTCTCTTAGAATGTTGGTTGCTATAGTTCAACCAGCCTTGACAAATCGGTACCTTTTCTGCATGGTTTTATATACACAGTGGCCCCAAAAGCATTCGGATACTTAAGCCGCACATTATAGTAGACAACATGCCAAACCAAGTGGCATTGATTTTAAAGAAAGGTACCGCAAGCATACTTTTCAAGCAAAGCATTTTCCAAACAATAGATTGTTGTGTTTAAAAATATAAAAATAATAGACATAATGTTCACAAAAAAAAAGTCCTCCTATTTTATAATTACACAAAAAAGTATTTGGACACTTAATATTGTTCTGGTTGTCACAGTTAATTCATAGTTAATGTGATGAAGTACACCATGTGGTCACACCTGTATACATCCACTATAAATGACACTACATACTTCCACTATGAATTACCTTGAAACCAACTGGGTAAAAGTAACCGAAGAAATGTCTAAGAAAAGGAACGTGAGTATTGAGAAAAGGTCTAACAATCATCTGTTTGCACAATGAAGGCCACTCTATTTGCCAGATCAGCAAAACTTGTTAAAAAAAAAAAAAAAGTTCAAAGACAAAGAACATAGGAATGAAAACAGACAACAAACAGGCAGACCCAGAAAGACCAGCAGCAGACTGGGCAGGATAATTGTGAGTAAACCCAAGAAAAACAGATGCGAAACAGCAGTAAGTATTGCTACAGATCAATGAAAATGACTAGATACAACTAATAAACTATTCAAAACAGGATCAGCGAGCGTGTGTACAGGAGGAGAGTAGAATCAGCCTCAGGAAGAAGAAATTAGCAAAAGAACATGCACAGAAAGACAGCAGCTTCTGGAGAACTGCGTTATCTTCAGATGAATACAAGCCTAGCTTGGATGGATATGACTGTAGACTGCTTGTGTGTGGATTTTTCAGCACTATAATGATCCAAAGCATACCAGCTGCCATGTTTTTGCCAGAAAGAAAATTCAAGTTTTAACATGGCCACCCCTAAAAAGGCCTAAACCTAAACCCTGTAGAACATCTATAGGATGCAAAAGAGAAGAAATGAGCAGATTGTCGATGCTGTAGTGTGGATGAACTAAAGGTTTTGTTGGTTGGAACTTGAAGGAAACTTCCACCACAGCTGTTACAGAAGCTGGTTGATTCCCTACCCAGATGTTGTCAAGAAGTTCTGCGAAACAAAAGCATGGCAAACTAAATACTAAAACACTATAACTGTGATCATCACATTTTTGTACTTTTAATCAGAACGATCTAGTTTTGGAAAATGTTTTGCTTGAAAAGTGCACAAAAGCCACTTGGTTTGACACGTTTCTTCGAATGCAGTGAAATTTATACATTTATAAGTGTGGCTTAATACTTTTAGGGGTCACTGTATATACAGATGAATCCACCAGTGCAAAAAAAAAAAAAAAAACCTTTCAGTATGAATGAGAGTTACATGAATATTTCAGTTGACAAGATGTGTATGCAGTGAAAAGCACAACACTCCATCACCCCAGTGGACATTTTCATTTATTTAAAATATATAAATATATAGCCAACAGAGTCTGTAAGACTATAGATACATTTTTATACATTTTGGAGACTTAAAGAGAGACATTAAATAGGAGTGAGTTTGCATGTGACTGCACATGTACAGTATGGTGTGTGTGAGACGTGCCTGTGCACTTTAGCTGTATTCAGGATGAAACTGTGTTTTAACTGTTCTCTTTTGGATGCTACATGTTCCCTTTTTCTCCACCCAGGGATTTTTGGTTGTTGCAACAGACATCAATAGTCCCTTTGACTTCCTGCGATCAGACAAACTTTGACCTCTGGACATATTTGTATAATGATAAATAAGACTTATCCGGTCTCACTATCAGGAGGAGAAACATTCTTGGGTTTGCCATTGGTGTGGCAGCCAGATTTAACTTTAAGTTTTTTTTAAAAATAAATTTCTGAAACAAATACACTGTCAAGTAATCATTTACAAACTAGTTTGCTGTATTGTAGCACTGATTCTAGAACAACTATTATTTGATTATCCTTATGTGTCAAATCAGTCTGTTGATTCTTTAGTACATTTTTTTTTTTTGTATGTCTGTGGACTGTTCAATCACAAGCTAGCCATAAATCGCTCTTTTAATTTCCAATTGGTCCATTGTTCTTTCCATTATTCATTTTATATGGTATGTTTTGTAAGATGGACCAAAGATCCGATTATTGCCTGTGACTATTTTAAATCATGGCATAGTTATCCAAATTAATTGTCACTTGCTTGCAAGTCAACTTTCCACAGAAATGAAATGCATGAATAACATTAAAAGGAATGTATCTATGGCACCTTTGTTCTGCTCCATTTTAAATTAAATAGTGGGATTTATGAAACACACATGCACTATAGAGAATATGGCAGGGCTTAAGACCTCCTTAAGGAAAATGTGGCTGAAAGGTTTTTAAGACATCTGCCCAAAGTCCTATTTGTGGAGTCCTGAGGTTCTGCAGCAAACTGAACATATAGTACATATTATTATCTATTGTTTTCACCCCAGGAACCTTTAAGCCTTGCTGTACCCTGGATGTTTTTTATTCATACACACCATTATATGTCATATATGCAGTAGAAAGTAGAAAGAAGAAGTATAAAGAATTTCATGCTCAATGGGTAAAGACTGATAATACATAGTATTGGGCAGATAAGTTCTGAGAACTCTGTTTAGGAAGTATTTAAAGAGGCAGCACTTAATTAGGGAAGAAGAACAACACTATTAATATCGTGGTATGATATTTAAAAAAAAAAAAAAAAGCACAGTAAGCTCTCAAAAAGTGAACTAAGAAATGTTAGTCTGTTTTCTTTTCCCTGGTCATTTTGATCATGGTTTCGGGTGATCGGTATAAGAAGATGAGTTTCTCGAACAGTTGCTCCTCCAGTTCCATCTCACCAGTCTCCCGGACAACAAAGATGTCGGTGCACAGTTTCAGCACACGGTCCACGTTTGGTAGCTCCTCAAACATGATGGAGCGAGATATTCCATTAAAGAACTCTCGCACGAACTTGCCAATCACCAGCACCACTGACATGTACAGACCCACGATGCTGCACAACACACACGACACATGTCAACTGCACATACTGCAAAATTTACTTTACTACTCACTGTGTGCATGTGGCTCAGTCTACACTTTCTGAAATCCAATCTTTAATACTCCCACTATTCATTTATTCATTAATCTACTTTTCTTAATTTATGGTTTTCATAATAATTTAATGAATTCATTTAAATGCTGCCTAAATCGATGAAAAATCAGCTAACAAGTGTTCAGAAGGTCAAGGAATATCCTCGAGTGCTTCAGAACCAACCAAGGTGGCTTCTTCATGAAGCTTGTTAAAAGAATGCTTAAAAGAGTGTAGAAATTTACTCAAAATGATCAGTTACTTTCAATATCTTTAAAATAACTATGCATATTAAAATATTCAAAATATAATAATATATTCTAAGTAATTTCTTATTTAATTTTTTTTTTCAAAATATGTATTGGAAATCTTAACCATTTAATCACCTTGACTTATACTTATTAAAAAAAAATACACACTCACACACACACACTCTCTTTTATCATGAATCCTATTTACTAACATGTAATATACATAGCTATTGTGCTGAGAGAAAGTGAACAGCCTTCTTACCCATATCCAGCTAAGAAGCCCAGGCTGGATGGACTGACTTTATCATTGAAGACCAATATTTCAATATTCTGGCATCTGGTTCTTGGATGATCTGGACTGCACTCCTCCACCACCCACCAGTAAGCCCTACTTCCCTCTGTGCTATTATTGGCGTGTGTCAGTTTGATGGACAGCGGACGGAAGAAGACCAAATGATGGTCATCGGGGCGATCAGAATGTTCTGTGAAGTAGTTTATTACAGCTGTGAGTCATTATTGCACTCATTTGCCAATAAGAAGTTATACAATACAATATTATCATCGTGGCGAATTAAAACTAAAATCAACACTACCGCACGCATCACGCGATACGTGCTTCCAGAAAGTATTCACCCCCCCCCCCATGATTATTTCTCAAAATATAAAAAAATTAATGATATCAGAATAGTATTTCTGTGGAGTGACTCTCTACAAAAATAAACTTAATTAAAGTGTTTAGATGTCCTCAAAATCTTTTGAAAAGAAAAAAATAAATGTAAAAACCTGCTTAATCGAAGGAAGTATTCATCACCTCAGTGTCAATTGTCATTTTGCAGTGATGACAGGTTTGAGCTGTCTTGGATGTGTCTCCATAAGCTTTGCACATTTTGATTTTAGCTTTTTTTTTTTTCATTCCTCAATGCAAATTTTCTCCAACTCTGTCAAATTAAATGGAGAATTTTGGTGGACAGTAATTTTCAGGTCATGCCACAGATTTGCAGTCTGGGCTTTGATTCAGCCACTCCAAAATGCACATCTTCTTTTTTTTCCCAAGCCATTCCTTTGTCATTTTTGTCCTGTGCTTTGGCTTATTTTCCTGTTGGATCATATATTTTCACCTGCAATAGGTTCTCCTTGACGATTTGTTTATCTATAACGCTATCCATGTTGCCTGTGATGGGACCAAGCTGATGATATTGTTGAGGTCTGCACATGTTCTCCTATTTCAGCCAGTGCTCTGGAACCCCTTAAGTGTTGTAGCTTGTATGAGAATTGCCCTTCTTGCCCAAGCATTCACTTTGACCTGATCTGGGTAGTGTCTGGGTTGTGCCATATCATCTTCACAGTGCTCCTGAGAAGATTCAAAACTTTGCTGATGTTTTAATAACCATCTCTATCCTTTTTTTTCTTCCTAGCAAATTCATCTCAAAGCTTCACAGGCAGTTCCTCTGTCTTCATGACAGCACAACTGACCTGAGCTGACATTTTAGTTACGAGACCTCCCAAAGTCAGAGATATTTATTGTGCAAGTACACAACGGACATAGGTGGATTCGAAATTAACACAAGTATACCCTGTTTAACATATTTTATTGAGCTTTTAGAATGACTATCTATTTTTGAAATAATTCTGAGGACATCCTACATGTGTGTGTATGTGTGTGTGTGTGTTTGATGCTGGTATAGTGTCATTATTGTTCAAATTAGAGCTAAACATGCAGTCAGTATAGGTTAGACAATTATTGTTATATGGAAACATATCAAGCACATGCTTACTATTGCCTACTATTTATTAGAACATCAGTACTTGCCAACAATAAGTCGATGTGCCATTTTTGCTTCTGGTCCTGAGGGTCCTCTGATATATTTAGGCATCAGGTTTTCAATGATCCTGAAATAAATCACAAGAAGCATAACAAAATTGGCATTTGCTTAACAATTGGATGTTAAACTTTACTGGAAAATACTGAAGGACACAAAAAGTCCTGATTTTACTCAAGTGGTTTTTATGAACATATGCAACATATGCATCTTGACATATCTTAACATATCTGCACAGACTTGTAGCTTATATATAGATTTCCGTATTAACTGTTCAACTCAAAGAGAGAAAGAGAGAATTGAAAAATGCAGTCATCAGAAATGACAGTCTCTCCCTAGGTCATTTGTTTCTTGCCCAATAAGGTGATGGGCATATCTGAGTTCAGCTTGGACTATAGTTTATATGGCACATAACTCATAGTTATTTTCTAAGTGAGGAACGGTACAAGAATAAAGGAGAGAGAAGAAAGAGAAAGAGACATAGAATTACATGTGTAAATACTTACACTGGTTTGGTGCGTGTCCCTTTGAGCATTTGCACAAGGTTATTTTGCAGCTCTTTGTCCTGATACTTCACAGTGTGTTCACCTATCGTCTCTGCATTCATCACAAGGGATGCATTTCTGCCCATAACACAAAAAAAAAAAATGTTGGAGATTCAGGGAGGGAGGTTTGTGTGTGCAGCTTTTATTTTGTTTACTGAGGCTACAGTTAGGGTTATAGTTGTAGAGGTATACTGTAGCACTTATTAGCTACTTTAATATTTATGTCAGTGGAAGGTTCTCACAAGGATAGTAAGACAAAGACAAAGTGTGTGCGTGTGTGTGTGTGTGTGTGTGTGTGTGTGTGTATACCTCAGAATGGTCCAGCGCATGGTAATGTAAATGTGTGAAGAATTGCTGAGTTCATGGATCATGGCTTCTTGGCTAGCTGGACTGATGCTCCACAGCAAGCTGGCGTCACTTTTAACCTTTGCTATTACTATGTCCTCTGCCATGTAGTTTACTATGAACTGCATTGCAGACTGGTTGAGGTTAGAAAGAGTACAGAGATAAAAGAAGAAGAGTGAAACAGAGTGATCAAATAAGGAATCTGTCATACATATACTAGTGCTTCTCAGCTGCTTTATTCAAAGCTTTAGGCCAGGAGTTGCTTGTTACACTCTTTTTGCTGTCTCTACATGCTGAGAAAATCTAGAACCTTTAAGGGTTGTTTGGTTATACTATGTAAAAACCTACAAATAAATAATACATTTTCTCTAAAAAATACATTTTCCCCATCTGAAACAGTTCCCTTCTAGTCAGCTAAGAAGCAAATGCAATATATATAGGGCACTGTTAGACTAAGAACTATTTGTACATCTTTTTTTTATTCTCCCTGCAGTAGCCTAACAATATTTTGTTGTAAGACATTTCAGTTATTTCAGTTATCATTAGTAATAATTTTAGTTATTGTAGCATGTAACTAAAACTATTTGTGTGTTTTTTTTATTCTGAAAGCTGAATACAGCTGTGTGGCATCTGGACGACTTCTGAAATATCGTGTCTCAGTAAGTCCATGAGTGACAACATGTGAAAGCTTCTGATGACTTACATAAACACATGTAAGATTTACATTTATATGCCCACAACTCTGTGTTGTTTGAGAAAGAACCCAATGGCCAACTCTGCTGTCTGATATCACGCTCACAGAAAAAGTGACCAATTACTAAAATGACTATACGCATACGACTCTTATGTTATGTTTAGTGAGTTTACCGGGTAAGTAGCATAAACATTTGTCATCTTTTGGTATGCAGCTTCAGAAAAAGGCACTAGATTCTGTTCTTGGGCACTCATGGTAAACAAAGGCTGAAACACAAGGAAACACACAGGCAAAAATGAAATGAGCAAAGCCTTCAGTAATACACTTTTGAAAAGAACAGTGTTGAATCACCAACCTCGTATCCCGATATGCTAAGTTGGATGGAAACGTCTAATGGTTGATTGGTTACTCCAGCCACTGATTTGACCAGTGACATGAAGAGAAGGGGAAACCAGACAATGCAGATCAGGGAAAAAATGATCACACCACCCATACCATATTTCACCACTTTGCTTTTTTTCTGTCCGGGAATGTGAGGATATTTCTACA
Source organism: Pangasius sanitwongsei (assembly GCA_037576675.1). NCBI lineage: Eukaryota > Metazoa > Chordata > Actinopteri > Siluriformes > Pangasiidae > Pangasius > Pangasius sanitwongsei. Next base: position 18,192,008 of record CM075010.1, read on the forward strand.
GGGATAGACAGAGGGGAATACTAATCAACAATACACAAAGGGTGTGTCTTTAAATTCATGTCTTTCAGACTTCTCGGATCATAAAGACGTATAATGGTTTACTTGCAATTCTGGTATTGAACATGAACGCTTCAGGGAACTGTTTGTCACTTGATAAATGGAGTTAGCCATTTGGATACGTTCGTGTAAAATTGGTTCTACCTTCTCAGACTCCCTCCAGCACTTGAGAATGAATATGTTGGCATAAATGTCCTCCACACAAATCCAGCTAGACAAGCTGAGAGTGGTATCTGTCCATACCCAGTCCATCACAGCCCGCAGTTCAGTCAAAAAAGGAACCATTCGGAAGCTGTGAGGGGAAAAAAGAGGCAGGTAAGAACAAAGATAAAGAGATATAAATTAGAAATGGTAAAAGGGAATGCATGTATGCACATTTTCAAATTGTCTCAACTTGAGTCCCAGCTATTAAGTTAGCGACTAACTGCTCAATGAATCGTGTGAAAAATAGAGGTTAGAAGAGATTTAAATGGAGCAATTTGTAATTACTTCTGGTTTGGCCAATCAATCCTTTTACTAGAAATACTAACTAATCATTTGATAAGCAGTTAGAATTGAAATAGCTTTAAAACCTGGAAGAATGGCAGTGTCTATGGGAAAGCCAGGGCAATATATAAAGGCAGCAGTGAAGAGGCAGGTAAATTAGTTGTATTGGATGGCATTGTGTCACAGTTGCTGGAAAGTGAGATGTTACACAGTGTTACAATGCTTATTTGCCAGTGTGCTAGGAGTCAGGATAAATAAGACTTTTCCTTGGAATAACGCTCTGTTGCCGGAAGAGCGTGACTCCCATTTGACCACCTAATCTTAATATTATCACCTAGTATATTTGCTAAGACGCACTCCATCTATAAATGTTGTGTGATTTCATTACCTACTGTTATATAAACAGTATACACTACCATATATAATGGAGATAGTTTGCAACAGGAATGCTCATTGCATTGTGTAAAAAGCTGTTAATGTTCCATTTATAACTAAATCTGTGATGCTGCCTTTACATCAAGTGACAATTATCGCTTTCCTATGTGATTCTGGCAAATCATTCGTTTTCTTACATATTTGTCTCCGTTTTTTTTTTTCTGGCTTCTCAAGTATCTGACGGTGAAATAAATATGAAAGTTTTTTTTACCATGTCATAATCACAGGAATGTTTATCACACATTTTGAGGTTGACTACTAAAATTAATAATAAAAGGCTTTCAAAATTACACCTTAGTATCTCAAAATACTGTGAAATGTTTTTGACATATTTGGAATTCATCACATTTCGGACAATGCCAATAATATGTAAACTGTAAAATTGTATTTATTTACCAACAAAACACATATACCTTTTCAGCAGAATGTATGCTCGTGTCTATATTTTCCATTTCCTATTGTATAACACTACATGAATGCTCTTGTGTATGTACATTTTAATAACAAGGATCAGTCAGTCATTGAGTGAAAATGCCTCTTGTAGGAGAGCATGCTTGGTGGTCTGCCAAAAAGTTCATATAGATGAGTTGAAGATAGATCATTTTTATGCAAGACCTAGGTAAATGAACATTTTACGTTAACATTCAAACACATCTGAAAACGTATTCCATTAGCTGTGTAGATTTTGCCACTTCTTCTAAAATGGGAAATGTTATGCCTCTGTTAAAAATTGTTGCTGTTAAGTCAAGCAGCTTAACTTTATGAACTTTACAAACGTCAGAAATATTTGAAATTTGAAAACCGATTATTTGTTTTTTGAGTAAAAAAAAACGGACTACAACTCTCCTTCAACTTCAAGTAATCTGTGAATGCCTGTAACTGTGAGTGAAAAGCACTAACCCCTGGAAGAGAAAGAGGTTGATGTAGTTGTAGTTCTTAGTGAGGAAATTGCCCAGGACTCGATTTGGGTAGCCGCATTTGATCTGATATGCCGACAAACCAAAGTAGATGCACTTCACAAAGTACCATAGCTGTGCAACGTGGTTTCTGTTAAACCTCCTGCGACAAAAGACAGCTGATTTAGCAACATCAACACACTCACCTACTCTAGTCACAAGTACTCACTTGCAAGTTAAAGACAATTCTAGAGGGACGTTTAGGAATGCACGTTTATTTAACCATTTAATATCCTACTTGGGTCAAAAGAAGCCATTTTAAAGTTTAAGTGGATCAATACTAAAAATGTATTTTTCTAACAAACCTTTTGGTGCAATTTCTCCATTGCTCATGAAAAACAAAGTTCTAAAATTCATAGCAATAAGAAATTAAAGATAGGTAAATCTTGGTTAAAAAATAATAATAAATAAATAAATAAATAAAAGAAGCATTGTCTGATTTTAGTCTCCAACATATCACCTATGTGTTTTATTTGAATTAAAATATTACTATAAAATCAAAAGAGAGCCTACGTGACATTCAAAAATACATATGAGGGTTAATGTAAAAATTAAGGTTTAAGACAAAATTTGTAAATTTAAACATTTAATATCCTACTTAGGTCAAAAGAAGCCATTTTAAAGTTTAAGTAGATCAATACTAAAAATGTATTTTACTAACAAACTTTTTGGTGCAATTTCTCTATTGCTCAACAATAAGAAATTAAAATTTAAAAGACTTGGTAAAGCTTGGTTAAAAAAAAAAAAAAGAAAGATAGAAAAAGAAAAAAAAGAAGCATTGTCTGATTTTAGTCCCCATCATATAACCTATATGTTTTATTTGAATTAAAATATTACTATAAAATCAAAACGAGAGCCTACGTGACAGCCACTTGTGAAAAAATACATATGAGGGTTATTATAAATTAAAGTTTAAGACAAAAATGTAAACTCTCCCTCAGACAGCCGCTACAGAAGGCCAGTCAGGATCGTGGTGTAGAACTATTTTAGTGTTTAGCACAAATTTGTGACCAAGCTTTGAGTAACTGTTTACCTCTCAGTGACCCCAGGCAGTATGAAGAACATCCAGAAGTGTATTCCAAAAACTAAAACCACCTGGAATACACACTTTCCTAGCAAGGTTTTCCTCAGGTAGAGAGCCCGGTCAACAACCATAGTGGCAAACTGGATGAGAAGCATGACAAGGAAGGCCTCAGGTACTTGGTCTTCTGACAAGGATTCAGTGATGTCAGCTGCTGCGGTATGTTTCTGTTTAAATGAACACAAGAATGAGTGCATAGTATATCAATTAAAATGTAAATGTAAAAGAAAATTGGTACATCGAAAAATAGAGAGTCTTACCCCAAAAGCCCAGTAGCCGAAGATAATAATGATAAAGTTTGCAACATCGATCAAGAACATCAGAGCATATACATCACACACAGGGCTGTACTCGGGATGGATGATGTCATAGAAAAACTGCCTGATGGGTAAGTACACATGTAGCGCACTAGAAGAACAGAAAGAGAAAGCGCTTGTTGGACTCCTGAAGGCTATTGTAAATTGTGCAGTCTTTTATATAAAAGAAAAGCAATACAGCTAGGAGTGAAATCCTAAATGTAATATTTAACAGAGATCCAGTCATCGTAGATAAAATGTTTATGATGAAGTAAATAATTAACAAAACAAAATATTAGTACATCCTGGGAATGGGTTGTCTCTTGAATATTAGCACAGCAAGGCAAAGGTTTTAAAAACAAAAACTATTCATACATAACTTACATATATAGGGTAGATACACTCTATGGCCAAAAGTATGTGGACAGCTGACCATCATACCCATATGTGCTTGTTGAACATCCCATTCCAGATTTAGTCCCCCTTTGCTGTCATAATAACTTCCACTCTTCTGGGAAGCTTTCCACTAGATTTTACAACATGGCTGTGGGAATTTGCTCATTCAGCCACAAGAGCATTAGTGAGATCAGGCACGGATGTCGGGCGATGAGGCCTGGGGTGCAGTAGGTTCCAATTCATCCCAGAAGTGTTCAGTGAGATTGAGGTCAGGGCTCTGTGCAGGACACTCGAGTTCTTCCACTCCAACTTTGGCAGACCATGTCTTCGTGGCGCTTGCTTTGTGCACAGGGGCATTGTCATGCTGGAACATGTTTGGGCAGCTTAGTTCCGGTGAAGGGAAATTGTAATGCTACAACATACAAAGACATCCTATACAATAGTGTGCTGCCAAATTTGTGGCAACAGTTTGAGGAAGAACCACATATGGGTGTGACGGTCAGGTGTCCACATACTTTTGGCCTTATAGTGTATTTAAAAGATTATTAACTTCTCTAGTCTTGCACAGCAGCTAAAGGGTTATGGTAGCTAATAATTAATGGTAGTCTATCTTTTGCCCAAAATATTTTTCTTTAATACAAAAGCCTTATTCTTAAGTAATGTCACACAACCTTGCGGATGTCATTTAGAACACACTAGGACTTACTATATCTATAAACATGAACCAACTGACCCAGAAAGCTGTAAGTAATGTCGATAATAATATATCTACTATAAGATTTGAAATGACTGACTATCCTTTCTACGAGTTCCGTTATTTAAAATGAGATTATGATATGATCTGAACATGATTTACTTCCAGAAACAGTTGGGGTGAGACACATTTCCATTAACCTCACTGATAGTGCAGAGATAAAGAAACATGAGTCAAAACTACACATTTTTCACAGAGCTATTCATTTAGAGTATTTACACCAAGTTAGACTATACTTTACTCACACTTCGATGATAGCAGCCTTAGCTTCCAGCATTCTCTCTCTGAACAGCTTTCTGATCTGCTCTTTCCTGGATAAAGGCACTCTGGAGTGGCGTTTCTTCTTCTTTGGGTGATTTTCCTTCAACTGCCTAACATCTGTTGAAAATATACTAGCAAACATTAGTATGATTCAGGAAATATATAGCAGATATTATAAGCACACAATTTAGACAAACCCCTAGATAAACTTATCACATTTGCATTTGCAGGGGTTGGATTTTTGTGTTTCTAATGCTAAGTAGTGATGTGAAATGATTATATACAGACGGGTGACAAATCAATGGTAAAAACAGTATAAACCATGTCTTGGTAAGGTTTTGAGCCACTCGAGCTGCCGACACAGCTAAAGTGTTTCTTGCCATATATTCTATAAGTCTCTGCAACTGTAATGGAGGCATGAACACCATTGTTCTAAAAGATATTCCCTCACCTGGTGTTTGATGATGATAGTTGAGTGTGGTATCTAACATGCAAGTCCAAAATCATGTGCAACTGCATTGAGATCTGGTCACTCTGAAGACCATAGCATATGATTTTACATTATTTTCACCTCATTAATCCATTCAGTAAGCAGATGGGGGCATTGTCATCTTGGAATAGGCCATTCCCATCATATGGATAGTAATGTTTCAGCACAGGATCAAAGGTGATCAGTCAGAATAACTATTCATTTGCAGATGCAATGCTGTTTTTTTCCTTTCATTCGCCATGTATTCAGAAAAGTATTTAAACTAGTTCACGTCCTTATTTTATTAGGTTATAGGCTTAACCCTAAATGGGTTAGATTAGTTTTTTTGGAACAGGCTGCAAAAAACTCCTGAAATATTTCATTTAGACAAGTTGACATGTCAACACCGGTGACAAACTACAACTCCCAAGATGCATCGCAGCCTACAAGTACGGCTGCTCAGGACTACTCTCCCCAGCACACCGCCTCACTGGCACAGTCCAGCTCACCTGACTTGAGATCATGCACACTCTATATAAACAGACTCCAAACACTCACACAATGCAAAATATTGCGCAGTGTATAGTTACCTGACGTGCCAAGGCTTTGTTCTTGTGTTTGATTTCTGGTTCATGTTTTGTTCGTTGACGCCTGGTTTACCAATTCTAGTTTTGTGCCTGTTTTTTTGACTCTGCCTCTGCTTCACGTTTTGGATTTGTTCCCTTGTCTGCTTACAATATAGCATAATCTTTATCAATATAGCACTGGTTTATATATTTTAACCAGTGTAACTGATGCCAAATCCAATCCAGGCATGTACGTAGCTGCATACTCCATATAGTCTGGGCCATCAATCTTCTGATCCCTATGCAATCACTAGCCAAGAACCTTAAAGGAAAAATCTGCTCTGCCTGGGATATCAATATTTATAACCAATATGTGATGTTCAATTGTGCAAAAGATTCAATTCTAAGTCGACATTTTCGGTTTAAACTTCTTTCTTCACTTTGGCTAACGGATTCCTGCAATTACCACACAATGCCATTCAACTGATCTCTGATAGTGGTGCCAGTGGGAATTCATCTCCACCTAAAGAGACAGAGGCAGCAGCTCTTTAGTCCTTTAGCCAGACCAGCTTTCTCACCTCCTCATCTGTACACTCTGTTGAAACACAAAGGGTCCCAAAGCTTCCATGCAAATGCTGCTGTCCTTGATCAACACAAGTACAACTAAGTACAACTAATTTGTATAGCTGCATTGCATTCTGGAACTCAGAGTCCAACTTTTGTATGAATCTGATGTTGAATATAAGTGGGAAATGCTCAGTGTTGTACTGCTTTTCACGGGAATAACAAAAATACAGCACCAACCTACATTTAAGCACCCAAATCGCTAAACACAACACAAGTACATTTTTAATATAAACATATAATTAATAATAATAATAATAATAATGAATAATAATAGTAATAATACAATGCTCATACATGCCATAATGTGTTTAATATTATACACACAATCACGCACCATGGCTTTCAGAGTTGTCTTTTCTTTTGTGTCTGCAAAAGAGCTTAGCAGTGGAGGTCTGAAGAGGAAAGAAACCAAGTCGTCTGTTTGTATGTTCTTTTTCTCCTCTTGCCCCTCCATTTAGCCTGTTTTTTTCTGCTTTCCTTTTCAGCTTCTTAAGGAAATCAGGCATCTCCACCTCTTTGTTGTCCCAGAGGCCATGACACTGCAACCACAAACAAGCAGAACATATGTCTTTTGGGCTCTAACATCACTTTCTGCCTTGTTCATGCTTTTTTAATTCATGACACATACCCAGAACGAAACTGTAATCTGAAAGGCTCTAAATGCTTTAGTTCATGCTTAACCTTTATTGCACCAAAATATCTTGTTTTTCATGAGCATTAAGAATGAGGGTCTAGAAATAGTAGAGAGGTTAGAACGACTAAGACCAGATGAATGTCACCAGCATTTTAGAATGATCTAATCACAGAATTATCTACAGACATAATTGCTTTACCTATAGAGTATAGCCTAGATATGAAAATTGTACATCTGCATAGATTGCATAAAGGAGTCAAAAGGAAGGGCTTTGGAATTATCTGTACTAAAAAAGACAATGTGGGTTAGGAGAGAGCAATTTATTTGAAAATACAGGTCTCATGGTAGAGGTGCTAAAATATTGGCCAATATTCACACTAGTTACACTACCAGTCAGAAGTTTGGACACACTAGATTATATATTTTCCATTGTCTTAAAGACATTTTTGCCATGTCGGCGTTGGGACTGGCATCGGACTCCAGTTCCCAGATCGCTTCACGACCTAAAAACATGGCTGCCACAGACTTCAACACCCAGCCTACACACTCACGGTCATATTCACGTTTGCTTTATTACTGAATGCACTCACCTGGACTCAATCTCACATACACACAGACAGACACACCCCTGACGTGGTCCACTAATTTGATTGGTTGAGCGGAGAGTTCCAAGAGTACTTATTCCATACGTATCCCAGTGCAGTAAATACTTTTTCTTACTGCACTGGGATGTTTCATTGTGTGTATCACTCCACTTGTCTATGTTTGCCATGGAAAACTCCACTTCCTAGTTAGAAATGGTTAGTGCAGTATTGTTAGCGACACCATCAGCGGGCATGGCAAATGATTTTTACTTTTCAGGAATATAACTTCTGGCTTCAAATTTGAAAGTTTGTCAGATGAAGGTGAAGAGGAAGAAGTGATGCCAATTTTACCAGAAGCACCTTTAATAGGAATATACAAATCAATGTCAGCTAGCTAGCCAGCTAGCCAGCTAGTCGCCATGTATTAAAGTGAGCATGGCTACTTCTGGATCTATTTCCACTAGCAGAGAACAAATAAACAGAACATTTGGCCATATTGTGTCCAAAATGTCACTCAGTATTAATTTCTTGTTCCAAGAGCTGTTTAAAAGCAATATAGCACTTGCAGTCATGCGGTAATACTGAATATCGGCAAGTTATTCCTATGGTACTCGTCATTTGGGGTTGTGTATCATTACCTGACTTGCCAATCCTTGACCTTTGTGTATGCTAATCTGGTTACTTGATCTTTTTCGGTGTTCTGGTTTTGGATTTTTGGATATACCGAGTTTTGTCTGTTTTGCTCCTAACCTCGACACTGTCTGACATTTTGGATTGTTTGCTAGTCTTTATAATGAAGCATTTCACCTGCAACTACAGGCGTGTCTGCTGGCTGACCATTTTAATAAAGGCTTTTGGTTGAAATTTGCTTATAAGACAAATGAAAATACTTACAATTATGCCCATGTATACATTTATTTTTTATTCAAAATGTATTTTCATAGTTTTTACTTAGACTTAAATGTTTCCCTAAATAGGTAGCCTTCAATTAGAACTTCATTTAGAACAACCAGTCAACAATTGCTTGTTATATTTGACAACTGTAAGTCAAATAGACCAAGTTTTCTAGGTGGCTCCCTCATAAGGCTGGTTGAGAAGATGCCAAGAGCATGCAAAGATTCATCAGGAATACTGCTGAGAATTTAACATATAAAATAGTGTTGAATTGTTTTAGACTTTTCTTTGTCACTACATAATTCCATGTGTTATTTTATAGTGTTATTGTCTTCATTATTATTCTACGATAATAGAAAATAGTAAAAAATGGATAAACTATGTGCAGGTGTGTGTACATTTGCCTGGTAGTGTAAAATTAGGTACCCCATCAATGGAATGGTTTACTCTTTTGCCGGATTTTTTGCCAAAATAAAGATATAAAGCTCTTAAGCTATTTATTAGCTATTAAGCTAATAAATATGATCTAAATGATTAGTTAAAAATTCCTTTAGCTGTATCATGCAATCAAATCTAGACACTAATTTGTATGTGAGTAATCTGTATAATGCCTGCACCACCTTGAGGATGGAGCGATGGAAGAAAAGAGCAAGTAGCTGAATAAGGTCAAACAGAACATATCCGTCTTTCTTTTCCACTCCTACGATGTTTGGCAGAGCAAACGGCCGCTCAGCATTAATGCCACGATATGCAGAGGTAGTCCACGGAAAGAAGCCGAACTGGAAGAAGTACTTCACTACCACTGTAAGCTGAGAGAAAGAAACGAAGAGAGATCCAGAGGGTTAAACGCTGCTATAGAACAAACCATAGAGACTGTTAGCTCAGCTCATACAAACTAATCTGAACACTCTTTAGAACAATTCCAGAAAACAATAAAACTAGGCACATTTTGTCTACATCAAGCTGCATCAAGCATAAGTGACTGCACTGATTTGTGATATATGGCAAATTCTGAAGAATAGTTTTTTAAAAGGCAAGTTGAGGACTTTGTGCACTGAGAGTCATTGCACATTTCTCTATAATCCACAGTGACAGGAAACATCATATATTTGCACTGACCTCAGTGTAGATGATAGCAGTCATCCAGAATCGCTTAGTGGGCCGAGGAACAGACAGCATAGCCCAGAGGAATATGAGGATGGGGATGAAGAGCGTGAGCAGCGAGGCAGACACTATGTGGTTTAGAATGATGACGAAGTAGCAGAGCATCTCTGACTGGGAGACCATGGTGTTATAGAGGGCAAAGATGAGCTGCAGGAGTCGTGGTAATGAGTGGTAGAACTTATCCGACTCATCAATGTCTGGGATCTGGAACATACTTTTAGGGTTTGGGTATGTTTTCATGAATGGCTTTTTGATACACTGTAAAAATACAATTAAGCAATAGATTGCCAGATGTGAAAATATCTATTGTTACAATATGTCTGTGCCAACATTTTGGTCTGACATGTTTTCCTTTATTAGGTGGAATTGATATGAATTCTGGATTACTTTCAGAATTAAATATCACATCTTTAATTCTGTGAATCAATATTAGTCCATTGCATGAGAGAAGACATAACTGTAGCCTACAGAATCTGCCAGCTTTGATTGGCCAGTGAAGTTAGGTTGATTAGTTTTGTCATACGAGCTACACTACACTAGTTTAGCTATATATATATATATATATATATATATATATTTAACTGTCTACATATTTTTATTATTCGCTCTTAAAAATAAACATAAGCATATAACAGAGACTATATATACACATACATACATATATATACATACATATATATATATATATATATATATATATATATATATATATATATAGTGTGTGTGTGTGTAACAGAATGTGTATCTCACTTGTTAAGCAGCAGTTCACTGGCAGTAAGGGCTCTGGTCTCCTGAGTAAGTGGCTGAGGTTCTGAGATACTCTCGCTCTTCACCTCCATGTCCACTGAGTCCAGTGATGCTGACTTAAGCATTTCATATTTCTTGTTAAACTGCTCCTCTTCTTCCTTTTCCTCCCATTTTCCTTTCTCATCCTCTTCTCCATCCTCCCATTCACTGTTCATTTTGTCTTCTGCTTCTTTATCCTCTTCACTTATAGCGGATGGTTCTTCATGGCTTCAGAGAGAAAAACGACAAATAATGACTAATAGAGACAAAATTTTTTAAACAGTGAATTAAATACAAACTCAAAAGATTTATGATACAAACTCAAAAGATTTATGATAGCATCAATAGTAAATCCTACTCCAGTAGAAGACTCCCTTGATCGAATGAGACCATGTCTATGTTGGCTGATTTGCAAAGTTTCCGACGTCGCTGTTCGGTAGATAGTTGAGAATGAAATTGCTCAGTTTTGGGTGATGCTAAACAGGGGGCATCATCATCAATGTCATCGTTGAGAGTTGGCTGGCGTGACATTAGCAGGGTCTCATCAGTCTGACAGCTAAAAAAAAACACCATAAAAACAGAGACACAAAAAACAGGCATAGAAAAGATCTATGAATCTATGAATCTATGAATGAGTCATTACTAGCTATATTATGAGCTATAACTATTAGTGTTAATTAATGTTATTACTGTTATTTTATTCATCCATGCATACAATATGTGCGATTTGTTTTATCCTCAATAAAGTCTATGTAACATAAAATGTTATGAGTATTTTCATTTCTTCTGGCCATGGTCTGGACCGGAAGTGGCGTCTTGAGCCAGATGCCCTGTGTAACTTTCCGTATGATGTGACTGAGTAAGCAAGCTAACTATGTTTCAAGACAATGATTCATGACAATGATAATAGGTATCAGCCATCTAATAATAATTTATCCAATTTACTTTAGTTTTGGCATTTGTTACATTCCAGAAAGATCAGAAAGTTTATCTACTACATAGCTGGGACACAGTGCTGCTGTTTGTCAAAATGGGGTCCTTTAGGTGCCATTTCATTATAATGATGTTTATAATATGTAATAATAATAATGATATTTGATTTTCCTTGAAGATTTTCTATCTTTTAGTAATTTAAGAATCAGAATAAATCAGAAATGTGTGCACACCACTGTTAACTTGTTTCCCATGCAAAGACTGAGAAAAAGAAGAAGTATTCCTCTCCATTGTCCAATGCCCATATTATTTGGGCTTGTTGTAAGTCTTTTTGTGTGGTTTTAGAGTTGTAGTTGGGGTGGGAATTTTGCTGAATCCAGGCAGTCCTGCCCATGAGCTTCATACTTAATCCTTTCAAGGTCTACACGCAAGTGAAAACCTCGCACTTGTGCAACTTTTTTTGTTTTGCCTTGCAGGATGCCAGTCCCTATGCACGCACATTCTATTCATATCTGTATTTGTATATTAGCTCAATCTGAATAATGTATTCATTTTCGGTTACATCCCTAATGGGCATGTAAGAAGGAGGCAATTAATTATTGTTTTTTCAGGACATAGTCACCTGGATAGACTGCTGTTCCAGGAGAGTTTGGAGTTGGCACTCCTTAGCTGGGCATAGCCACGAGGAGTGATAGGCAGTGGTGGTGGTGAGTTGCCAGGTATAATTATCTCCTCATCCAACAGTGTCTGTGTGCTCTGTCTTGAGAGGCAGTTCTGGTAAAATTCATGAATACTTTCATGGGACACATCTCTACCCTAAAGACAGATAGAGGGGAAAAATAGAAAATGAGAGAGGATAGTGCTATTAGATTAATATTTACCAGGGTGTGAAAAGGCTGCCCATGTCCCCTTCAAGCAAAAGATTAATGACTGAAAGCACAAATGTTTTTTTTAATGTGAGATTGACATACTGTGTCAAAACGGTGCTAATCATGTACCTTGTTCTGTTGCTGGCTCAGCAGTGCCCTTTCCAAGCGCAGCACCTTTGAGATATCCAAATTGTCCTTACAGAATGAATTCAAACCCGCTGTCATATCATCAATAAGGGACCGGAAGAAGACCAAGCTAAACTTCAGACAGTCAATAATCCGCTCATATATTTTAGCTGTGAGACAAAAATAAGAGAATTTTTTATAGGCACAATTTTTGAAAGAATCAGGTATGTGCTTCCGGACATTAGAATAACAATTAATTCTTTATTGCTTTCATACATATTTTCAATCCAAATTTCCCAAACTCCTTCATGTTCTTTAAATGACAGGAAATCGTGATTGAAATATGAGGAAGGAAAGGAAAACATGCAAATGGTGTAAAATAATAAGTTGCATAAAGACAGTGTTTTGCATTAATACAATGTTTAATTTCATAGAATGTCTTGATAGCCAGAAGCCAATGATACCTTTCTCTCCCTCCTCTGGCTCAGGACAGGAGTCTTTCAACTCATCCTCACCTGACTCAAAGCTTTCTGTGCCTGTACATATGCAATTTGCACACAATTCTTTATCACAGTTTTACTTAGGGTTTTGCATGCTACTGGCACTTAGTATCAGATAGGAAAAACACAATAATGCATAATGCAGTGATAAAACCTAGAACATTTTAACAACTATTAACAAGCTACAACTCATGACCAGGAGAAGAAGATTTACGATACTGTATGTGAAAATTTGCATTGAATGTGTGTTTGTGAGACTGTACCCTGTTCTTCGCACAGTTCCTTCTTTACTCTCTCTTCTTCTCTCTTTAATTGAACCTCCTCCCTCTTATGGGATTTGAGAGCAGCCTTGGACCCTGCTACCCAAGCCTCATAAGCCAACTGTGAAGGCAAAGCCAAGGAAATCTCTTGGTAAAACACATCTTTGTGTTTGGTGTTTCTACTTCTGTTTCATCTTGATATTTCTAACCTGAAGGGCAGATTTCTTCTTTGGCACAGATTCTTCCTCTGTCTTGGTATCCACTTCACCCACCTCTTCCTCACTGTCACTTTCAAAGAGGCGATACCCACAGGAGTCCCAGACTACATAATAACACACACATACATACACGTTTATTATATCCTTGAAGTACCTACTATATTTAAATGTAGATTTAGAGGGAATGTGAATTCTCTGAGCCTTGAAAATATTACATATTACATTACATTTTGATCACATATCAGGAACTTCTAACCTGCCACCTATAGTTATACCAATGACATGCTTTATATATCCAACGTAAGCAAAATTAGTGCTTGTTTGCCTCTGTGACTGGTTCCCTATATGACAGCTTAAAATCTAGCTTGTGTTAAAGCACTATTTAAAACAGTTCTCTCAAATTCAGCATTTGCCTCTATCTGCTGGTTTTGTCCTCAAACTTGTTCTGCAAATGTCATTTCTGCTGCTTAAATATTTCATATAATGACTGAAAGTAGCATATTTGAGTTTTTACTTTAATTTTCAATATTTATAGTATTTATAAGTGTTTTTTTTTTTAACTCAAAGCAAGTGATTTTTACTCAAAATTACTTCTATTTGAGAACAGCGTCCTGGGTTGTTCCCTCATGAAGTTGTCTTAGATGTTAAGCATGTGCATAGCTTCATCAGGGATACTGTTAAGAATTTAAAATATCAGATTTGATATGTTTAACACTTTTCTTGGTCACTGAATGATTCTGTTTGTGCTATTTCATCGTGGGTCTCATTTTATTAATACCTAAAAAGTTGCTATGACAAAAGGTTTCTGAGACAACCAAAAATGTGTACTCACCAGAAGGGCGAGAGGTCCATGGTTTCCACCATTCCGTCTGATCACTTTCCTCTAGAAAATGGAAGTTCATGCATCTTATCATGTTTCTATGACTAAACAGAGGATTGCCAGAGGGGGATCCTTTCATACTAGTGGAGTTTTCTTGCATGATGTGACAGTGACCCCGCATACACAGTATGGCCAAAAGTATGTGGACACCTGACCATTACACCCATATGTGCCTGTTGAACATCCTATTCCAGATTTAGTCCCCCCCTTTGCTGTTATAATAACCTTCACTCCGCTTTCCAAGGCTTTCCACTAGATTTTGAAATGTGGTCATTCCTCAATGTACCAGTTTCATTAAAGAGTCTTTATGTGTTTAGGACACACATTCTTAACCAAAAGGAGTTTCATGCAGGAGGTTTTACTTAAAGTTCCCAAATAGGCCAAGCAGTTGGATGTTTATCTTAAGTGTTAAAATTACTTGTTTAAACCACCACTAGTGGCCACTAGTGTGTCTACCAATGGCATAGATCTAAACCATAATGTTTTTGCCTTTGCTACTGCAAACAGCATGTGTGTCCTAAACACATAAAGACTCTTTAAAGAAACTTGTACATTGAGGAAAGGCCCAGTAACTCAATTGGGCTGAGCATCACAAAATGAGTTAGGCATTTGTTTAGTTGTGTCAGGTGGAGGATCCAGCTTTAGTTTTACTAAGACAGCCTTAATTCCACCCTACAGCACATTTGAGTTGCATTACTCCATTATGTTCTGATTTTCAAAATGTTCCCATAGCACACTCCAGGGGATTAGAAGCAGCAAATTAGAATATATCAGGGTTTATATATGGGGTGGCTGTACCAAGCTCTTCAGCTTCTGTTTTTGCCTTATAGGTGCTGAACAACCAAGCCTTCTCCTTTTTTTTCTCTTCCTGCTGCAATACCACAGCAATGGAACTTACCTTCTTTCTTAGAGGCCTCAGCCACTCTGTCTCCTTTTTTGCTTCACTACAGGCAACAATGCACAGTCAGAGGACAGTAATGAGTAGTCAGCAGTATTGCCTTTTTGCTATCAGTGTTATGCTGCAGTTATAGCAAGATTCTGTAAGTATTCATTAAAAGTCCCAAAGGATTTGGGCAGTGATCATGTTTGTCATCCAAATCCACCAGGGACTAGCAGAACAAATAACTCAATACAAGAGTTTGAGAAAGATGTAAAAAAAAAAAAAAAGAAAGAAAGAAAGAAAGAAAAAAGTCTATATAAATTTAGTGTCTTTGAATTCACTCCCTCATCTCTTCAGCAAGATGAGAAAGAGAAAGAGGATGAACATGACATAGATGGGACCTATTATAGGCAACCTACGTAGGCCACAGTCATGATGACTATTTGTACCCAGCAAAGAAACAATCACATGAAAAACTCCCTCCAAGGAATCAGTTACTAGGCAGGGAAATGTTCAGCCATTAAGTACTCTATTTCTATTTGTTGGTGCACAAACACATAAATCTGATTACCTTTTCGCTCTGCACCACTTTTTTGTTCGGGCCCCTTTGTGTCCAGTGTTGTGGCAGCCTGTTCTGGTTGATTCTTTTGTTTTAACTTGATTTTCTCCATCCTAGAAGAAAAAAAGACCAGACACACAATTGTAGCACACACAGTAGAACAACTGTTAAACGGGTTTGTAAGTGAAACCCCAACCCCCACTCCTCGGCTGCTATAACAGCCTCCACTTTTCTGGGAAGCCTTTCCTGTAGATTTTGAATGTTGCTGTGGGGGTCCATTCCACCACAAGAGCTTTGGTGAGGTTGGGTGCTGATTTGGGGAAGGAGGCCTGGCATGCATTTGGCATTCCAAATCATCCCAAAGATGTTCAGTGGGATTGAGGTTAGGGCTCTGTGGCCACTTGAGTGCTTGGCAAACCCTGTCTTTATGGACTTTGGTTTGTGCACAGGGGCTTTGTCATGCTGGAACTGGTTTGGACCCCTTAGTTCCAGTGAAGGGAAATTTTAATGCTATAGCATACAAGGACATAATAGACAATCATGTGCTTCCAACTTTGTGGTAAAGGTTTGGGGAAGGCCCACACATGGAGGTCATGGTCAGGAATGCACATACTTTTGGCCACAGGTGGTTGAAGCAGCCTATTTATGCTCAATGTAACAAATGTTGTATGTGTAACATCCACAAAACTGTGTTGTAATACAACAGCACACACACACATGCACACACACACACACACACACACGTACTGTTTTTTCAGCAGTTCCACAGATTTCTTCTCCAACTCCAGTCTAGCTGCCACACGTTTCTTTACCTTGGCTTCAAATAGTTCAGCACCCCTTGAACATATGAAGACAACAGATTATTTTATTTTGGAACAGTCCATAATATTTGATAAATAAAGCAATCAATCTATAACTATAAATACTGTGTCTTTTATAAGTATAAAAATATACAAAAGAAATATTATTATTGTTATATGTTTCTATAAAAGTTCAGAAGGCAATGTCAGTTAGTTTCTTACCTGGAGGCAAGGATCTTAGAGGCTTTAAGGTCAGATACAACATACAAGAAGTAGTAACTGAGAAATATTCTCCTTTGAGCCAGTAACACAGTAAAACAAACTGCATCCCACACAATACCGGCCTCTCCCACTGGCAGCTCGCAGTCATCACTAGGTTTAGCTACATGCACAAACACATACAGAATATATATATATATATATATATATATATATATATATATAGAGAGAGAGAGAGAGAGAGAGACATACACACATTACATATGTACATCCACATTATCCACATACATATAGCACGCCTTTGGTCATAACTTCTTATGCAAATGGATTTCTTTCAAACCTTTGAAATTGGAATTTTATGGAATTGTTTTATATTTTTAATTCTAAGCACAATTTGAAGCACAAGCCTTTAGAAGCCTTAAAAATGTTTTAAGGATAATTAAAAAAAAAATGCATACACTCTTGAACATTATGTGAACATGTAATGAGATCTGAAAGGGCAAGGGAGGCCTTAGAATTTGCAATGAACCAAATAACTAATGGTATGTTAACTTAAGACACCGTTTTAATTATGAACAAATATGGTGATAACGCCTTACTAATTTATCCACATTATATACAGTACATAAACTTGTGTACCATGCTCTTAAGTTTTGCTACATCCACTACTTATGAATATATACTATATACACACACACAACTTTATGTGTTTATTATTATCTGCATATTTATTATTAAACACTTGCAGGCCAAGACAAGGTTAATATTTACTTACGCACATCATAGCCTTTGATAGTACAGAACATACTGAACGCCTGAATGAGCCAACAGGCTTTCTTTAAAAGTCTGTCCAGATAGGCACAGGATCCCAGCTAGACACACACACACACACACACACACACACACACACACACACACACACACACACACACACACACAAATAAGAGTGAATTAACAAGGTGGACAACAAAAGCAAGGGTGTCAACTCAAACCAAATGACATTAAACACAAAGATTATTATTAAATACTACTGAATTATCTTTATGTAGGTGAATTTTCTCTAACTAAATCTACCAACTTTCAACTTTCAATTATGTTTGTAATTACTTTATGTAATTACGTGCACATGATATAAATAAGCAAATGTCCAGTGTTGCTGCACTATATTACTTATTCAACCACATAATGAAGTAATTTGGTATACTGTATAACACTTGAAAATACTCTGAAAATACTTTTCATTGCATTTTCAAGACCTTTTCAATAGACTGTTTCCTGTGTTTCCCCAGTGGTTAGAAAGCATCCTTTTTTCTCATTTTGATGGTTGAATTTATTTATATTACGTGCATGCATACTTACAGAGATAAAGTTCTTCAGGCAAATCACCACACAGGTATAGGCAATAAGGCAGTCCCACAGTCGGAGTATGTAGCGTACCGGCTGCAGCAGCACCGTGTCTCCAAAAAGCATGAAATAGAAGCAGGCCACCAGATAGCCCAGGCAGAATATGTTGATACGTGTGGTGCCAGTGATGAAAACCAAGCATAAAACCAACCAGAAGAAGTAACTGAATACAAAGACCTTTGCCATGTCAAGATATGACCTGAAAACAGACACACATCAGTATAGACATACGTGAAAATAATACACATTTTGGTTTGCTAAAGAATGATATACATGATGATATACATGATGAAGTTACTAGATCTGGTCATTCAGTCTCAACACACAAAATGGATGTCAGGTACTTCTGGAGGGCTCTGAACGAGGTGTTATCATACACCTTGAGTTTCCTGCAGATTCGATTTGTGTGTGTTTTACTCAATAGTAATTCATTAGCTCAAGTGAAATTTATTATAACGTCCCTTGGAGGCCCAAAGACCTGCATCATTATCAACTATTGATCTCAGGAGCAGATCCTATGCAATCTAGTCATTGCAGTCTAACCTAATTCATTGCTCTCAACAGTAAAAAGCAGTTTTTATATGTAACTATGAGCAAAAACATTAAAAAAGGGAAATACACTTTCCCTGTTCTTTGAGTAAAAAAAATGCATTCCTGAGTCATCAAGAAAAATTGACAAGAGCATCTTAAACATATTACTGGAAAACAGGACCGTAGCAGTTAGCAATATCAGTGTGGCTCAGTTTAAAACCATTGTTCTCTGGGAAACGAAAGGCGCGACAAAATAAAGAAGTCACTATAATTTTCCTTGATACAAAATAAACTTTCTCAAATTAGCCGTGTAGGACCAATATCACAAGCATCACAGTCTCCACCTTTGCCAGACACACGTATACACACCGGCAGTGCAGAAAATTGCCAACTGCTGTGTACTGGTTAAGAGAGCGAGGGTCTAGGTTTCTACTGATCTCCACATTTTCCCCTGCCATGAGTCTCACAGAAGCCTTATTCTCTTCTTCAAACACCTGCCACTGCAGAGACGCTACCATCAACAGCAAGAAGTCATCTACAAAGCGAATAGACAGAAAAATAATAATCACCAGTGTGAAAGCGCTCTGAATAATAATAATAATAACAATAATAATAATGATGAAGCTCAAAAATATCCTAATATTCTAAAAACTAATATATTGTTTGTATGACCAGACTTACAAAATATGAAAGTGGGGTTAGGCTGCATGGCAAAATCTGGCAAATACAACCACTTGATCTGATTGGAGCTGAGAGCCTTAGAGCCTTTCCTCCAAGGATAATCTGCCACGCAATGTATAAATTATTGTCAGCATGTTGTAGAGAGCAGAGAACTAATTTTACAGAATAACACATTTACTGTATTTAGAGGATAATTTCTTTCTTTACTACAACATAATTACTGAGCGATTACCCATAATGCCTCTTTAAGGATAACACTGTATGAGGAAATGTCGAATAGTTCTCATTTTGAAGGTTTGATTTACTAGGATAATGTAACTTCTAAAAGCAGAACAATTTCAAAAATATATAATCAATATATATCAATAAACGAATAATTTCGTTGCATAGAGCAAATCATGATTTTGAGTGATCGTACCATGAGTTTTTCGTGCTATTTCACAAAATAGATGTTATATAAAAGCCTGTCATTTTACACCACAGCTCGGCATTTGCACTATTCAATGTGGCTTCTTAATAAATATTGTGTGAAGTACCGGTACACAGCGCAGGAGGCACCCCGATACAGAGCAAATACTGGAACACCATTAGGCTGGCAGTAAAGCAGCAGTATCTGGGCCAAACTTCACCAATAGCCTTCCTGCGACGACGTCCCAAAACTGTGATCAGTGCAAAACAGTGCAGAAGGGCAAAGAAATCCATCCGCTGGCCAATCACATTCACTGCCACTACAAATGATACCTTACACAGAAACACGTGGGTTACAGGTTAAAATCACTTCCTCGACATCAGTGCTTATAGAATTATTCAGATGTACTGTAGGGTCGCATAAACATTTGCTGTACCTCAAGGCCAAACTTGTAGAAGAAATAATTGCAGAAGTATTTGAGGCAGGGCAGGATGCCATGATCCAGGTGCTGCCATGTTACATTGTTGAAAATAGTGCCTTTGGGAGGAGGTTTTAAGTTTAAATGGAGACGATGGTAGAGCTGGTGCCGATGGACCGTCACGTCAAACACAAGGAGGCCCAGTATTAATAAATGATTCTGCAGACACATTCACACAGTATAAGAATAGCATGACATAAGGTCACACATTTCACAGGCTGGTGTTCTGAATAAGTAGTACAAGCTAGTACATGATGAATCAATAAGGCAAGGGTATTCAAGTAAAATAGGTGAAGGTCCAGTTACATGAATTTCACTGCTTGCAAAGGACCTGATAAGCAACTAACATCATTGACCTGTGACAACAGTTAGCTTTTAATGCTTAACCCTTTATGATTTGTTCATGGCAATAAATAAGTGTGTTTTGCTTCATAGTGGTGCTTTATGTTTGACTAGTACCATGGAGTCTAAACAAGAGCTGCAATGATTTGAAAGTTTTATTTTTAATGTACTACGCATTGAAGAACTGTTCTGGGGTTATAAAATACTGTATGTTAATACTGAGCAGCATACCTGTAGGCAAGGCAGAATGGCATCCCCACATTTTCTCAGACTGCCCACCCACATAGACGGATCCACAGGTTCAATATACAAAACAGACTTCTGCAAAAGCTGTGCCACATTCCCACTGTACCAGCTCTGATTAGAAATCAGCAAAGCCTTAAAAGAAACAGCCACTGTATTTAATTATGCAAAATCAAGGCATGTAAAATGCACAGGAACAAAAGGTAGAATTCTTTCTTTTGCAGCATTTTTCATTATTCGTTGTACTCTAATACTGGTAGAGCAGGCCAGTTTAGTTAGAAAGCAAAAACTACTAAAGAAACTCACAGCGGTGCAGTTAACAGAAAACTCTGTTGGTTTGATGAATTTCAACTGATACATCATTTTACACACAACCATCACGCAGGCCCAGACAGAGGACACAGTGGAGGCCATTGGACGTAGTCTCGCATATGGAACAGCAAATGTCCATGAAGCCAGGAACACAAAATTCATCAGAGACACCTACATAACAAAGACAGAAACACACTTAATGCTTGATATAGGGTAGAAGAATTGCAAATCCCAAAATGGCAAATATTAAGCTTTTAATGGTCTTAACAATAAATCATTGGTCAGGAAACGAGCAAGAATTAAACAAATGCACTCGTGAGAGCTCCTGCGCCACCATTTGGTGGTTTACTTTTGCTGCAAGTGAGCTGTTTGGGGAAAAGCTAGAAAATGATGAAAATTTTTGATGTAAAATCAAAACTAACACATGTCTGGGTGTAGAAAATTTTCCAAATTTTAGTTTTTCTTAAAAGATTAGTCATTATTTGGTTATCTGACACGCTTGATGCAGCCCATCAAGGGCTACAAGGCTTAAATATTTAAAGAAATCAAAGGGAAAAGCTCTCCCATAATAGGTTCCTTTATCTGTTTAATTCTTGCTAATTTCCTGACCAATGATTTGTTGTTAAGACCATTAAAAGCTTAATATTTTGCCATTTTGAGCTTGGGCCTTTTTTTTTTTTTTTGCCCAGGAGTGTATACAGTTCAATATGTAATAATCAAAGCCACTAAACTGGTGCAGGATCCAGAGTTTATTGAAGGACAAGCAGGACAGAGGGATAGGCAAACAGTCAACAAAACAGACAGAGCTAAACAGAGCTAATAGCATTAAAGGGTAGTCAAAAACCATAAACCAAAAAAGACTAAGCACCAAGCACAAGAGACAACTAAACTAATATGAAAAAAATGATATGAAATACCATCCACAGAGACAATTAGATTAGAGGAGGTGAGGCAAACTGGATTTATTTGTCTATCAATTTGAAAAGGACCAATAAATTTAGGACTTCATTTTCTCTATAATTATCACATAAGTATTTTTCTATCATTATAATTATCAGTAGTGTGCATCCTGGAGACTGAAATCAAAATGCCATCAGTAATCTAGGACCCATTTATATGTCATATCTCTTTATCATTTATTATGTAAAAGAGGAAAAAGATATTAAGTAGGCCTTAAGGCATCACGACGTACATATTCCTAATGAACATATACACAGTTCTTATTCTTTTATCTTTGGTAAGGGCTTTATCCTGCTCAGGGTCGCTGTGGCACGAGCATGAGAACACCCTAGATATGATGCCAGTGCATCTCAGGGCATCTTAAGAGTTTGAAGTAAGATGGTTGACTTGAAACAATTGCAAAACTGCGCTTTGGAATTTAATACATCATATCTTTACAGGACCTTAGGCCAAGATTTTTCACATATTACATGCGTACATGCTTTACATCCTACATTACAGTAAAATATGTATATTCTTATTTAAAACATCATGTTTGGGTGTGGCTAAGAGTTTGATTTGTGTGGGCGTAAGTATAACTTACTTCTTTTAGGCTAACCCAGATGATGCCTGCAGCAACAAGCTTGAGGCTGTGGAGTTCTAGCAATCTCCAGCAAAACTCTTGGCCCTTAGTCAACCACAGCAGAGCATGTAGTGTGAACACGTTTATCCGCTCCACCACTAAAAACCATTTGTTCAATGTTGATTCTAAAATACACAGACGCACATAGAAGTTAAATGAGCATCTCACTGCTTTCACCGAGTTAAACCAAAGTGCATTATGTAGAATTTGTCACAAGAGGATCGCTGGCAAAACACCTGTGATCTGGTACTGACGTCAGTTCGTCTAAATTCTCACCTTTTTGAGATTCTGTCTCTTCTTCTTCGTCCTTAACTGATGAGGAATTCAGTTCTAAGCTGCCCAACAGATCATCCCCCTCTGCACTCAGCTGTTCCTTTACCAGCCTGCCACAGAGCAGTAAGTCAGGTTATTATATGATATTACAAAGATTACAGCTTAGATTTAATAAAATGAAACGATAACAACAAAGATTTTACCGGTTTTGGATTTTTTCAATGTTTTCTTTTACCCTGAAATGAATACAGATTTTTATTTTCAAATACAATACTTCTAAAGAAATAAGAATACCAGAGTACAACATATATTACCTATCACACATATTGTGCAAAGGGAGTAACACTTTTGCCCACCAGTTACACAGATACAGCATAATTGGTTATTCACTAATAATCCATATAATCCATAATACATTTCATATTAACTGGAAAAACACTGTTTAAGACTTCTTTCAAAGGTTTTCTTTACTTCTATGTCTAGTTCCAAGTTTGTATATATAAAAAGATTCATTTAAAATTTAATTTTGGCCATCTTTATATCAGGTATATATATATACCCTATATACGTATATACTTTATGTCACATATATATATATATCCATCCTAGCTAGGGGTGTGCATCAGGATTGGGATCCTGCGGGACCCAACGAAAAAGTTGTGGACATGAGCAATTCCACTCGTGTGAGCAGGAGGAGGTGGTATTTACTCTCATGCAGGCTGGGTCAGGTGATCAGATATGAAGCACATATGAAGAAAGACTAGGTGAGTAACATGGGAACGTCTTGGACATAGTGTGTTTACCCTCTTCTGATATACAATTGGTCTTTACTTATTCATTCATTTTTTTCATTAATTTTCAGTTGCTCCTTTATCCGGATAAGGGTAACTATGATTTAAATGAAGTATTGTTAAAAAATGTTGAGATATATATAGAAAACCAACTATGTCCATTAGAAATGATTGGGGTGAAACCGATAGGTCAGACTTTCTGTGGGAATAAGCAAAGTTAGTCAGAAATACTTCAGGAGCAGACAGGAGTGAGACTAAACATGCAGTCCTGCACACACTTCTATCCCCAGCTGATATTTGGTGATTAAGTCCTAACACTATATTTCATTTGTAATACTTGCGTTTTATCATGACTGTTTGCATGTTCCACTTTGTTTGACAAAATTACAGAGAGAATCAATTGAATTTCATAAATTTTAAAGTCGAACCGTGACATCTAGCAGGGACAATTCACTGCCGTGCCACCAGAGGGCAACCTCTCCTGAATTCTAGTGTTCGTCTTTGGTGGTTATTGGAATTTCCTGTTTGTAGCATATATAAAGCACATGGACAGTAGGACAGGCATGAAGCCTCACTGAATACTTAGTGATTTGTGTGACTTCTGAGCTGTTCTGATAGCTATTCCATGTCTGACCCTTGCTGTCCCTTGCTGGATTTTTAATTTAAGTGCTACTTCTATATAATCTTGAACTGTTTATTGTATATGTTCTTTGGATTGTGGATTGTATCTTTAATAAATCCCTTGCACATGGATCCTAACCAAGCCACTGAGTCCTGTATGTCACAAGAATATATCTTGCACCACAATGAGTAATTTTCCCATCCGGTTTTGCTACTTGTTATGCCTCATGGCAGGATTCATGGTTTTGAACATCCTATAATTTAGCTTTTTTTTTCTTTTTTTTTTGCTTAAATGACCTTATTTTAAGTACTTTTAAGTTAACACGAGGCTGCTAACACACACACTACTAACACACAGACACACAATCCTAACATAGCATACAGTGCCAACACACACACTCCTAACACACACTGCTAACACACACTCACTCCTAACACACTGCTAATACACCCATACCAACAGCATACACTGCTATAAAACACACTAGGGTTAGCAACAAACTAAAGCGAAAGACAGGTAACAGCCGTACACATGCAGTATCTTGGTTTTTCTCTTCTCCCCTATTTTTAGTCTCATCTGTACTTAACGTGTGTGTTGTGTGTGTGTGTGTGTGTGTCTGTATGTGTGTCACAGCCGTTATCCCCCATGTTGGTTTCTGCAGTGTGTTAGAATTGGAATAGGGACACATTAATTTAGAAATGTTTATTAGTAAATGTTTAGCAACTCTAGCTCTAATGTAATTGGGAAATGAGTCTATGAGTCTATGAGCACTGTCTATGTGTTTACCTTTAAAGTGCATCTGCCTTGCACTCGTTTAGAGTCCCATCAGGAATTGACAGCGGCCAGATGGTAATTTACACAAAGATGTACTTTTCCTTATTTAATTGCTGTTTTTATATTTTGTTTGGTCTGTGGTAATAATAATGATTACGATTTTCAGATCCAGATGTTCAGAAACCTTTGACTGGTAGGGCCAGCACTATATACTGACAAAACCTTCCTATAGATTAGAACTGTAGACCACACATAGAATTCTAAGCCTATAAATGGCATAATATGATGATTTGTGGACTTACATGTCTGATATCGTGTTCAGTGTCTCTCTCAGTTCTTCTTCTCTGGATTGAAATATGAACAGAATCAAATATTGATAACTGTCTACATCTCTGCTCACATTCTATGATATGAAAACAAATTTGAGGCCATCAGGTATAAGGTCCAACAGCACATGCAAATTAGATCCCACTATTTGGGATCATAGTAAATCAGACCCTAAGTCTTTGAGAGGTTCAGAAAAGTATTTAACTCACGTGGATGTACCATCGCACACAGGTACATTCTGTAGGTCGGTGAGAGTGAGAAAGTCGCAGTTAAAGTAGTGCAGCTGTAGGATGCAGGCCAGTAGGAATGCAGCAGGAAGTAAAATCTGTGCAAATAACTCTACTGTGTCATATTGCTCCAGGCCCAGATCACGCAGTCTGAAACAAAAATAATGTGAGCACATTTTTTTTTAATCATCAAATATATTAAAAGGTAATAATGCTGATCCAGAGAATCACAGACCTTTTGAGGTACTATATCCTGATCACCTCCTATGCATCCTACATTCATTTTCAAATTTTTACAGAAAACATTCTTTTTTTTTTTTTTTACAGAAACATAAATTTTACACTACATGGTTATGGTTAACAGTGTTTGCTACACTTACCCCTCTTCTGACATGCCTATGATTTGACGAAACAGGCCTGAAACAGTCTTAAACTGGTACATGTAAATTAGAATCAAAACCAGCATGGAATAACCAACCACCAAAGCCCAGAAGTACTTCAGAACATGCCTCCACACGTCATACCGGACCTAAATAGGAGAAAACAGCATTATAGTGCTGGTTCTGTTACTGTAACCTGAGATCCCATAGTCACCAGTTCTCACAGAAAAATCATTAATGAAGTGGTGCTGTGATGCTGTCACCCTCCCAGAGTTAATTATTTTCCTATAACAGCACATCCTGATGTTTTTATTCCTCTTAATCCACAACATTTTTATTTATTAAAGAATGACATACTTTTTCTCCCTTTATCATTACATTTAGTGTTGTAGAATGTCAGTGAAACAAGTTCATTCCTGTTATCACTTGCATTATAGCAGCCGTAAACAGTAATTCTCTCACATTTTCTTGAAGTTAATAAGATAAATGCAGCTTGATAGCAAGAAGCCACAAAACACAACATCCTCCATCTTTTCCTGTGGTGGATAAATTAAGTGAAGAGCTTTACCTCTGTCTGTTACAAAGCGCTGACAATGGATATATACTTTTTTTTTTTTTTTTAAATCTGTAAATATTAAATAAACGTTTCCTTACAGAAAATGTCACCATATCAACAATTATTCTTTTTTCTTTGTTAAATAACAACACTTTTCATCTGTGTATTATTAAGCTTAGATTATGTGGCGTATTTGCTATACAAGTCCCTGTGAAATAGATGTCACTAACAAAACAGTAACGTATCACGGGCGCATTAATATACACCTGTGAGTTGCCTTGGTGCTGTCAGTACTGTCAGAGCCAGGCTGTCTCACCAGTCGTGTTCTGTAACTGCTGTCCAACGTCAAGGAGGATCTAAAGCCTATCCCGGGTACACTGAGTATGAGGTAGGAAGACATCCCAGCTGGGACGCCAGTCCATCCCAGGGCAGCATGCACACATACACTCATTCAAGCCTTAGGAGCAATTTAGCCAATCCATCTACTGGCATGTTTTTGGGAGGTGGGAGGAAACCCATACGAACACAGACAGAACAGGTGGAAATCCACACAGACAGTAACCTGAGCTCAGTATTGAATCAGGGACCCTGGAGCTGTGAGGTGGCAATGCTACCCACTATGCCAGAGCTATGCTGTTACAACATATTAATGAACACATTATGACCATTCAAGAATATGTACTAAGGTTTTATGTAGTTTAATGTTGTTACATGGATGGTAGTGTTCATGGCTCGCCACTGCTTTGTAGTTTACTCTATATCCACACTGTCTATATTAAAGTCCACAAACACACCATGAGCCAGGCCATGAGTCAGTAACCACTAATTAGAGCAATACAAACAATCCAGTAAGTCAGAGACTAAAGACAGGCAAGGGTTCGTTACTGATAAGCAACGACAATGGTAGAAATGGTCAGAAATGCACACTAGAATGGTAAAATACCAGCACTAATTAGCTGCACTTGCAGGCCAGCAGGGCAAAGCACTGAAAAGCTCAGCCAGCAGTGAAAAAGGTTTGATCTGGATTGTTCCTAGATACTGTAGGTCCTAAATTAGAATGCACCTTATACATTTTTGACCAACTCGATATGCATGTCTCTAAAGTGGGCTGTCCAGTCAAAAGCTCCCTCATGTGTTAATGCTTGCAGCTAAGAAATGTGGTGGACGACTCACCTGATAGAGAACCATACAGAAGAGAAACAAACAGATGTAAAGGATTTTGTAGACAACCACTTTCCCGGAGAAACTGATGACAAAAAACATGGAGCAGCAGCAGACAATCCAGTACTTCACCAGAATCCCTTTAAGAAATGCTCCTATTCTGTTCATCATGCTGGATGATTCAGTTTTACCAGCTATGCCTGGACACAAACACACATCTGATTCAGACCTATAGCACCTGAAACCGAAGGTTTGTGCAGAATTATGACTTACTGATAAGACATGCACTTGTCCATACTTGTATTGCATTTATTCCGTGTGTTTAGTTACATCAATAATTAATATATCATTATAATAATAAAAAAATGTCTATTATTTAGTTGCTGAATAACAACGAATAACAAGTTATTTCACGCAGTATAAGGAATGCCGCTTTATTATTTGGTTGTAACAGATTTTATCATCAATTATTACCCAAGTTCAAATGATATTTATGAGAAAAAAAAAGATTTCCTTACTCGTGTTTTTGACCTCATGAAGACTCTCTTCTTTCAGCTGCTGCTCTTCTTGTTTCTCAATTAACTGTTGTCGTAGCAACATCCAGAAACTGAATGCATAAATCATCTTCAAAAAAAAAATGGAATACACTAGTGTTATTTAGATTAAAACCTAAAGCATGCGAACAGAATATTGTGAAATTTGTCCTGCGTTTATTTTCTCAGTCCAAATATCCAGAACACACTGCATTTCTGTAGCGCTACAGCTCTGCCTTCTGACTCACTTTGCATTTCATGGCTCAGTTTAGCAGCTTGCATTTAAAGGAATGCAACCTACAATACACAACAACACAAGACTAGTCCTCTTCTCTTGAACCAGGCCTACATCACACTCTCAGACTGGTTGTCATGGACCTCAGCTGAGTGTGATTGTTGTGTTCTCACCTGCCTAAACACACCAGGGCTTGATTCAAATGGACTAAATGCGGCATATGTGAAAGCATTCTTTAAGTATAATTTCAGTGACTGTTGTATTAGTAGGATGATACAGAAACCCTGAAAAAAAAAAAACTGTTGACACCGTTGTTATTTCTACTTTGTTGATATATTATATCAATATTTAGAGTTATTATCTAATTTTTTTTGACTTAATAACTTGTTATTTTAAGATATTGTCATTAATTCAAGTTATTATTTTGTTATTCCTTCATTATGTCCACAACATCTTGAAATAATGAGTTAAGCTGAAAAAATTAAATAATTCAGAAGTACTGACATAACATGTTTAAATAACAAGATAATAAGTCAAAACAATGGCATAATATCCTGAAATAATGAGAAAGTAACTAGAAATCATATCATAACATCTGGAAAAGACCTGAAAAGTCTTAATATTTTCAAATATCTTGAAAAGTCAAAGTTACACCATAGCAGAATGTGTGGTACATTTGAATTTGTGTGAACGCGAATTCAAATTTTGCTTTTTAAATTCCATTTACTGCAAATGTTTATATTAATGTCTTTATTCGAATTCATATAATGCTTAATGTCACAATTTAAAGTATAATGCTTTTATTTATAATATTTTTGGACCCAGTCTTCCCTGGTAATTTAGGCTGTAATTTACCTTTGCGCCCAGGTGAAGACAGGGCGTGTGATAAGTGTAGAGATCAAAATCAACCAGAACAGCCTTGGGGAGAGCAGGGAAAAGTTCACTATGATGGAGACGGAAAGCACTAATAAAGCCAGCCACCAACAGCAGCGTACAATAAACAGCAAGAAACGGAGCGCTGATCATGGTGTACTCCCGTCGGCGCCTTGACATCCAGATAACACAGGACCAGACCAACAACGCAAATGTAAGCCAGGAATTGTAAGTGATGCTCCATACCTGCGCGTACACACACACACACACACACACACACACACAAAGGAAGATATATGGCATTATGTTTATACGTAAACACATACCTCTACACAAAACTGTTACAATAGAATGTGTACTGAAAATGAAAAAGCAAAAAAAGTAAAACAAAAATGAAATGAAAATAATAATTAATGATAGTTAATAAATCAAATGTGGTTGGAGTTCAGTGTGCTCACTCCTGTGGCTTTTTTGGCCTTATTTGGGAGTCACGGTATATTATGATCTATCCTTGTTTGCTTATAACAGAGGCAATATGTTCTGGGATATGAAAAAAAATGTCATTATTCACCACTATGTAAAGAATTACAACTAATAGCTTATTGCAATGTCTTTTTATAACTAAAAAGCACTAACTAAAGAATAGGCATGCTACTATACTGTAGATTGAGTTACACTATGTTTTCATCTACCCATTATTTATACAAGAACTCATTATTACATGACCATTCTCATTGGTTTTTGAACCAATCAACCCTTCATTCACATATATTCTTTAGAAACACAATGAAAAGATTAGTTAGATTTATTTCTGAAGTCCCACCATTAATGCTGCTTAGCACATTTGAAAACAGTGGGGCTGTTTATCAAGCTGGATACGAATGGATTTATTTGTAAATCATTCATACGAGCATTTAAACAAGAAATTTGGTATTCCTGAAAATCGTATATACATTCCAAAAAAACGTTCATAACCTACTCGTGTTCTTGAGATCGTATAAATTTACCCATAACAAGGCTAACTAATATAAACCTCAACTTCATATAATCATATCAAATCATTACTGAAATCGTATAATTTGCATTGTACTTTTATATGGAATATACTGTCGAGTTTAAATTGCTTATTTTTATTATGTTTATCGCATTTAGCGGACATCCTTGTCCATAGAGACTTACAGAAGTGCTTTGGTGTGTCTATCAATAACATATCTTCATGCTAGGTCACTAGGTCAGAGACTAAGAATGCTACTGAGGAAATTTTTAAACACAGTCATTATATATTACTGACATTAATTAAAGAATATGAAAAATAAAGAAGGTGAGCCAATACAAACCCATAAATTAAGACTAAAACCAATCATTCAATTATAACAAAAGAAATGGCGCTGTCGTAAGCTGTAAACAAATGCCTGAGCTGATGGAAGATTTAGCATTCACTTATTATTATTAATATTGCCTATTATTAAATACATTTACTGACATAGAAGTGAGTCAAAATTTCACTTTTGTGGTTTCCTCTCATTGTTCATTTTGAGCAGTTACTGAACTTCCACTTCTGCTTTTCAGCCTTTACCCTGATTGGTAATTTCGTTCCCAGCAGTCTGTACACTTAAACTCTTATGGAGTTTTGTGACACTTTGCATTTTACTGATGATCAGCATACACACATAAATCTGATGGAAAATTTTAGCTCGGTTTGGCTTACACAAACATTTACATAACTTTGCTAAGATTGGTAAATGAGGTCCTTTTTTTTTTTTTTAACAATGGCAGGATGATGAATTACATGCAACTAACTACCCAGTGGTGCTGAGGTTCAAATTAGATTACACTAAATACATGAAGAAAAAAGCAAGTAAGAAAAAAATACAGATAGAAGTAAAAAGAAAATGAAAATACGACTAATATGCAAATTAAGTTTTTTCTTATCCTTTAAGCTAATTTTCTAAAAAAGTGGCATACTTCATCAAAAGAAAAGACTGCTTTACAGACACACATGCAAAAACATATACTATATACACACACGAAAGGAATGTTACCATCATAATGATAAGAGCAATAACGTAGCTCTGTCTCATAATGGTCTGACCAAGCAGAGTGAAGGCACTCGTTTTAGGAGAGGAAAAGGGCTGTTCATCAGTTAGCACTTCAGTTAGTCCATCTTCATTATCACAGCTCGCTTCTTGTTCATCTGCAGCATCTGAGCATAAAAAAACGCACCAAGTTTGTGATTTTATACATTAAATTATTATATTTAATAAATGAAACATACGTTTCGTGGGGAATTATTCAGTAATTGTACCGTAAGAGCAATCATGCTGGATGTACATTGGTAGGGAAAGACACTGTAGGTAGTCAGCATCTGACAGCAGGGGGTCCAGCCCAGAAGGATTATTGTTCTGCCAACTGTTGTTTAGCATCATAATATGCTGGTAGAAAAAAAAAAAAAACAATAACACTGTTAAGCCTGTTTTGATTAAAATGATCGATGTTGAAAATTTTAATAGAATTTTTATTTTTGCGACCCTGTAAAATAAATTAAAGATTAGAAGATCAGAAGGTTTCAGCACTATCTATCTATCTATCTATATCTATCTATCTATCTATCTATCTATCTATCTATCTATCTATCTATCTATCTATCTATCTATCTATCTATCGATAGCTATTGACAGATAACTGTACATGAAAATAAAATTAACTTTTTAAACTAAATTTAACTAAATTAAACTATTTTATATAAAGCAATAATGAAAAATATCAAACCTTTTTCACAATAAAAACTGCTTCATTACCTCAACTGAGCAACAATTTTATCTGAGATACATAACTCAAAAGAGAAAATCACTGCATACTTATCAGTATACTTAAACTGTCCAACTGTGTGTGTGGGTGTGTGTGTGTGTGTTACATTACCTCTGTCATTCCAGATGAAAGGTAGTCACCATCTGCTATTTTTGAGAAACTAGGCAGAATGTTTGATTCTTTTGAAGGACTTTCCATCTCTCCTTCAACATCCTTAAAGATATAATCAGCAATTTCAGATTTATAAATAATCACACAAAAAAAAGGAACACAAGTATGTATTTCTCTGTCAAAAACATTCACATATAGTGGCAAAAGTATTCCACCTCCCTGGGTTTTATCAGATTTGAATAACAAGCTATAAATATACAAATTCTTCCTGTCAGTATTTTTATTGTAAACTCATGTTCTCTTTCAGTGATTTTTCAAAGTCATAATTCATTATTGGTCAGCAAGTATTTCAGAGAAAATCAAAGAAAGAAAAATTCAACCCCCAAGTTCCAGATGAAAAATATAACTGACTTATAATTGGACTTAGTTGAACTGTCACTGAAGAGACTATCAGTCTGAAGTTAAGTGAAAATGAAGACTAAGGATCATTCTAATGAAGTTAAAGATAAGGTAATAGAAAGTAAGAATATGGTGTAAAGTTATATCTAAGAGGGTGGACATCCCAGTAAGCAGTGTCGGATCAATAGCAAGAAAGTGGAAGCTGCAGCACATCACCCAAGCACTAACTTGACAATGCCTTCTCTCAAAACTCAGCACAAAATCAAGACAGAGACTGGTGAGGGAAGCCACAGTGAGGCCAACAGTCACTCTGAAGGAGTAACAGAGTACAGTGGCTGAGAGTGGCATAAAGGTGCACCAGACCACCATTTCAAGAGCTCTATATAATTGAGGACTATATGGGAAGGTGGCTAGAAAGAAACTATTGCTCATGAAGAGCCATTTGAAAGCACGATCGCGACCCAGTGAAGATGTTTTTTTGTTTTGGTTTTTTTTTCGTTTTTTTCTTTCAAAATACTGTATGTGGGCAAATTTCAAAGGGCTGTGTGTGGTGCAAACCTAATACAGACCATACGTCAAATAACACCATCCCTCCAGTGAAATATGATGGTGGCAACATCATGCCCTGGAGAACAATTTTCATCCTCAGAAACTGGGCTTCTTGTTAAAATTGAGGAGTGAATGGATGGAGCAAAATACAGGGAGATATTACAAGAGAATTTACTTCAGTCTGCTTTAAAAAAAAAAAAAAAAAAAAAGCTTGGGAGAAACTTCACCTTTCAGCAGGACAATGGTCCCAAACACAAGGCCAAAGCAATGCAGGAATGATTAAAAACAAAAAGGTGAATGTTCTACAGTGGCCATGTCAAAGTCCTAATCTCAATCCAATCAAGAATCTGTGGCAATATTTGAAAATTCCAGTCAGCAAACAACATCCAACCAACCTGAAGACCCTAGAGCAAATCTGCCAGGAAGAATGGGTGAAAATCTCTCCTTCAGTGTGCAAAGCTGGTACTTACCCAAACAGACTTAAAGTTGCTATTGCAGCAAATGGTGGTTCTACCAAGTACTAGTCTGGAAAGGTTAAATACTTATGCAAGCAGCATTTTTCAGTTTTTTTAAAGACCTGCTGACAAATAATGACTTTTTTTGACTTTTAAAAAAATTACTTTAAGAGCATATTGGTCTGCAATAAAAATGCTGGTTGGAACAATGTGTGTAAGGGTCATTTGTAATCCAGACAAATCTGATGACTTTTAAGGGGTTTTGATACTTTTGCAAGGCACTGTATATTACTAAAAGGGGAGAAACGGGTCAACTGGAACAAACAATGGCCACTGGTATACGGCAGCTCAACACTAATCCTAATTAAATAGCCATCTACATGTTGAGGATTTGGAATTTGTTAATGTTCATCCAGCATTTATTTTGGTCAATTCACTTCAAGCAACTGACAGAAATATAGACAATAGGAAAAAGGAACTGTAGAAAAAGAATGAACAGCTATACCCATGCAGCACTGAAGCCCCAAACTGTCAGCACTACCACTATTTCATTATTGCATTGGATAGATTTGCAGGCAAGAATATTCAACCTTGTATAGAACTGTTCACTCTGACGTATATATGTCAGGGGTATATTACTTCCCCAGAGGTCAAAAGGGCAAACAAGCATCAGCACAAGATGAACATATGAAGAACTTGTGGTCAGTGTTCAGTACAATTGATCGAATATGTCTGTCTATAACTAAGTGATGTTTATATCGTCATGCCCTGCATTGGAAATGAGTTTGCAGCTATCCGTCAATTGTCTTGCCTTTTAGATTGTTCATTTCTCCTGCTTTTTAAAAATGAAGTACCTCTGTAGCTGTCAGAGCCCATTTTTGTAGAAGAGCCACTAGCGTGTAGTAGAGTACTAGCAGTAACAGAGGGTTTATTATCATAGGCCAGCTCATATCTGGATGCAGGCCCAGACTATATGGCTCTGATGAGTTTGTATGGATGAACGCAGTCATGCCAAACAGCCTAAGAAACAAAGACAGAAGGAAGTTACGAAGGAAGGAAGGGAGGAAGGAAGGATATTTACAATCACAAAAGTGTGATTCCAGAAAAAAAATTCCATTTTTCTGCCATATTCATAATTAAAAGTACATTATAAGTGAATTATACATATTCACGTATAGGTAGTTACATTCACAGTCAGTGATATGCTACTACAGTACCTCGCATAAATGTCCTCAGGAGGTATGAGTTGCTGAAATAGAGGTAGCTGATAGAGGTAGAGGACCAAGATGTGTCCACCACTAAATATAGTCACCATTATACACAGTGTGCTGAAATGGAGCAGATCAATAGAGTAGCCCAGTATCCAACACCACACAAGACTCAGGAAGGACCCGAAATATAATGCTGATGTCAAGGAGGGTAGTGCTATACCTGTAAAGAAATAAAGCCAATAAAACAATACATCAGAATGTGTTAATGGACAGCAGACAGATACTGCAGTGTTCACCTCCCAATTTTAATTTAAAGAGTGAATTTATACTTATTGAAATGTATTGAATGTTTATTGAACTTTGAGCCACTGTCTGTCCGTATCAGCATGTGACTATATGTTCATTCATCCTAAATGTGTGCCGCTGTGTGACGCATTTTCGGCATTCTTTAGCATCCTTAGTTTGCTAATACTACCATCTAAATATCGTGGGCAGGTACAGACAAAAATAATAACTGAGCAGGATTAAAAAACAGTCCTGTGCACAATCATAAACTCGAATGATGTAGCTGATGTTGAGGAACAGAATGACAGTAATGCTGACAGTGCTGACATTTCTACCGCTGAGGTTTTTTCTGGTGTTTTCTAGTGTTTTTAGGGCCATAGTAGTAGTGGTCATACTTAGTTTAAAAAAAAAATCCACACCCATTCTGTGTTTAAATCTGAATACTAATACAGATACAGATTGTATAATTGTGTTACACCCCTAATATGTTTGTGCGTACTGTATTACCTGCAAGCCCCAGCAGGATGGTCACTACCACTTTTCCAGCAGTGTTCATCATAGTGGAGAGCAGTAATCTTAGACCAGCTGCAAAGACAATCAGTTTCTGCACAAACTGAGGAGGCCCTGCTGGGGGTGCTTTAATCTCCTCAGAACTTTCTGTAGATGATGCCTCACTCTCCTCTTCATACTCTGATTCAGATGTTTCAGATGCTTCCTGAAGAACCAATATAAAACTCTTAGTCAAAAAATGAACATACAGTATATTCATAGATGTGCATTCATAAATACAAGCCTTGGGATGTATGGGATTTTGAATTTTAGAGATGGTGAGAATATTGCGCTTAGCATTTAGCAAAGCTGCTATTTAATTTCAAGCAAGCCTACGTATCGTTTTTAATGAGGATGTACAAACTATTCCAAAATAGGATGATCAGGTTAGTCATGTTTTTGGATTAAAGGGACTGCCAACAGAATAAATATAGGTTACTTTAATAGGTTAGATTTAAGGTTTATATGCATTTTTTTTTATTTGAGACAAATTCCAGTCAGGCCATGTTTTTAATGTATATAAAAAATGTATAAAAAATATATAGATGTTGGAACTATAAGATGATGCCAGAATATTCTGTTATTTTAAGACACTGAGCCATAAATTTGTGACCTTCAGTAAGCCTGACTGAGATCAACTTTCCAACTTCAGATAGAACCTCATAATTCCAAGGTCTCCGTATGCATTTAAGTTGCCAAAATAAAATTTTAATCACATTGTACTTACACCTTTATGACTTTAAGATGTTTTTGTGCAATTGTTGTGAGGTGTTGCTGATTGTTTGTGTTGTACATCTCACAAAATCATCATTTGCTGCTATATACACTAGTGTACTATAAGAAGTTTTAATTGATTTAATTGATCCTTGGGGGGGGGGGGGGGGGGCTATTATTTATTATTTACTCATCCCACCACCTTTAAACACTTGTCTTTAAGCCCTCCAAAAAAATCTGTGATAGAAAATATGGATAAGATGGAAATAGTGGGGTTTTTTTTTTCACTTTGCTGTCAAATTTAATATGAAATAATATAAACAGCAGAAACTATTTAAAAATCAAAAGACTACAAAAAAAAAAAAACTTGAAAGGGATGATGCTATTAATTAATAGTGTAATAACCATGTATTTAATTTTGGTCTCAAATAGCATTCCACATATTTTTTGAGTGTATTTATTGAGTGTGTAGTCCAAGGTCTTAAATCCTTACTGTGTGCACTTAACTTAACTTACAGCCCAATATGCTCAAACAGAACATCCTTTCATCACAGTTAATACTATTTATCTTTACTCTTTTACAACTATATACTGTAATAATTTATAATCTCACTATAATGTCACCTAGAAGAAGAGTCTCTTTTGAGTCTGATTCCTCTCAAGGTTTCTTCCTCATGTTGTTCCACATGTTGTATCATTGAGATTTTCCTTGCTACTGTCAAAGCTAGTTTGATCATTAGGGATATATATATATATATATATAGTAGAGAAATAAATAATAATAAGTGGCTAACATTTATTTTAATTAGCATATGTCTGGCCTTAATGAGTTTCTGTGTGTGTGTGTGTGTGTGTGTGTGTTGGACTGGCTTGGGCTCTACCTCAGTTTCAGACTGTTGACTTTTTTGCTTTTGGACATTGGTCGGTGGCCTCAATAGCTTGTTACACAACCTCCAGATGAATAATGATGAAAGGAACAAACCAAAATCCGGCATCAGGAGACGTATTATGTTGCCAGCATCCACATCATTGAATCTATAAAAAAAAACAAAAGATCGGGATAAGGACAATCAATATAACTTTCACAGGTACTTTGCAAATTAAGCCCTATAAGAGTACACAGTGATTACAGCTGTCGTGAGAGGGTTTGTGACTAAACTGTCTAACGCACCGCTAGAACAAATGACTATAATTGACATAATTCTTGCATGCAATGCATTTCATTTTTTATTCACTGTTTAAATCATTCGAACGTTCTGAAAAAAGTAGAGAGTAAAAAAAAAATAAATACATTTTAGAGGCATTTCATACCTCACAATTCCAAGATGAAAGAGGACATTGTCCAGTGGCCCACTGACTACAAAAATTGAAACCTGTGTTAAAACAGTTCTGACAATTTTCTGTATAATCCTATTTAACGTCAATGACATGGCATTTTTGTAACCCAACACAACATCCTGTATAAAACAGAAATAATAATCTGGTGTAAAAACATCAATTTATTAAATAGTTTACCATAATGTCATTTTGTATCAGTTAGGTACAGAACATTTGTTTAAAATCTGCATTTATTTTAAATTGTAGGTGAGTTTCTTAGAAATATAAGACGATTTGTTGTTTTATGCTGACAGTGTATGCTGTGACTCTGGGAACTGCCTGATCATTCATCTTAGTTGTAAAATTGATCCATTTAATGGCTTGAGATTTAAATGTGACATGGTGCAACCCATTATACTAATTTAAGACACTCATTGTAGGATATTACATCTGAGACGTGCCTTTTAAGTATGAAGGACAATGGCTGACAAGTACATAATCTTAGTACCTTGGGCACCTTGGTGTCGAAAATAATCCTATGTATAAAACAAAATGTCTGCTGCATGGCTTCCCTATATTAGTAGGCAACAACAATACTGACAACAACAGTAAGCATAGTAATTACATTGTTATTGCCAGTATTGTGTGTCTATTTTATCAAGCACAAAAAGTGGCTTGATGTAGAATAAAGGTCAGTTTGTTGGGGATACCTTGCTAGTTCTTTGTTTATAATGTGTGGTGATAAACTATTCATAATTAAGTAGTATATAGTGATTTAAGCAGGCTTTACACTGTATGATTTTTGGCCTGGTTTTGCTCTCACAGATAAAAACACATCACACAACATAAAAGGATCCTTTGCTCATGAGATTGGATCACTGGGCACAAGGCAGAAATACACCCTGGATGTGACGCCAGTCCATGCACACACATTTTCACACACTTACTCACACCTAGAGGCAAATTAGAGTAGTCAGTCCACCTATCGTTCTTGGGGAGAATACGTAAAACTCCACAGACAGTAACCTGAGCTCAGGATCGAACCAGGAACCCTAACCAGGCTGAAGACATTCTAAATCGTTTTAAATAGTATTTTTGGAGTTGGGCAGCATGGTGGCACAGTAGGTAGCCTTGCTGCTTGAAAGCTTCATGTTCAATCATGAGGTCAGGTTACTCTCTATGTGGTGTTCCTATGCATGTTCTACCCATTTCTCCTCTGGGTTCTCAAGTTTCCTCCCACCTCCTAAAAAAAATGACAGTAGGTGGATGTTCTACACTTAATAGCCCCTAGTTGTGAACTGAGAATATGTGTGTGTGTGTGTGTGTGTGTGCATGGTGCTTTGTGATGGACTAGCATTCCATCCATGGTGTATTTCTGCCTCACGCCTGCCACAGTGTTCCTTGGATAGGCTCCACTGCGACCCTGACCAGGATAAAGCGTTTACTTAGGATGAATTAACGAATGAATCAATTTTTGGTGTATAATGTGTAAAAGTGTGTAAAATTCCCCAAAAGACTCTTTATAACCACAAGACAGAAAATGTTCTACTGCCTAAAGCAGATTCTGCAAAAGAGTTTCAACAGTTTTAGTGGGGTCTCTCTACTTATTATGGTTGCATCACGGGCAGAAGTAATTTGTTGCTCTGAAAGAAAAAAACACAAGAGGATGGATCTCACTCTCTTTCGGAATGTATGCGAAGGTGATCTGTATCCCACACTGTAAAGCCAGAAATGTTACAGCTGTGGAGCAAACACTCAGGAGAAACTGGCCTGTCTTTCCTGTAGGGGACACACATACACACACACACACACACACACATATATTAGCCAGCTGCGGAGGCAGAGTGTATAACATACACCATAAAAGAAAAACCTGTCTGCCAAATAGAAATGAATAAAAAAGTCAAACAGGGAGCATTAATAATCATAATAATCATAATGCATGCTTCACCTGATATTTCGTCTCATACAAGTAACATTAAGCATGTTCTGTGAAATCCCCTGTGAGTACCCACTACACATTTTTATTAGTTTATGAGTCCCTGTCTCTGTACAGAGAGCTTAATGGATTAGGAAAATGACAGCTGAAGAGATAAATCAGCTATGCTATTACAGACTTTATGCTTACAAGGATGTGGTCAAGCCTTTATTGTCATATCCGACTAATCCAAGCTGCAGAAAGTAGCTGCTACAGCTGAATCAGCATTTTGGCAAAAACTGAAAGCACACCCTTTAAGAATATGGGTTTTAATGGTTCACAGCTCATGTCCCAGTTCACTTTTCTCCAAAATGAACACTAGACATATTTAATGTTAATACTGTGTGTTAAATTAGGCACCCATTTTAATATTACCATTTAGCAGTGGAGTTTTTTTTTCATGTTTTTTTTTTTTTCCCCACAGTGGAGCCCTGTATGTGTTACCTGCTGGCGCTCCCTCTTAGTTATGCTGTCATAGCTAGTCTTGCCATAGTCCCTGCTCATTACAGGACAATAGCACACCTAATAATCTGTGTTCTCTCCACCCTCCCCCCACCCTCTACCCGCCTTGTTGAACTACACATGTTCCTCCTGAGATATCAGTGATCCTGACTCCTTCTGCCCTCCACACCTGCCTGATCCATCCTGATGCCCCACTTCTGCTTGGAGCCTCCGTCACCTGAAAATCACTTGCTGCTGCTGAGGATGGCCCTGCATGGACAGCCTAAAAAGCACCATAGGTTTACTGTGGATGGTACCACACAGACACCCTAAAGATGGCTGTGGATGTTCTTCCTTGGAGAACCTAAAGACTGCCGTAGCTAAGAACAGTTTACACTCAAGTATCAGTCTTGAGTCTTGAGACTTAGTTAAAACTCCAATAATGCCCATGTTCATACAAGTTCCTTTTAACCCTATTAGCACTACCTGACTCTATAGTTTACAATTATAGAGAACTGGTTTATAATCGTATTATCCGGTGTCACCCAGAAGAGGATGGGTTCCCTTTTGAGTCTGGTTCCTCTCAAGGTTTCTTCCTCTTGCCACCTCAGGGAGTGTTTCCTTGCCACCGTCACCTCTGGTTTGCTCATTAGGGAAAAATTTCAATTTTATATCCGGATTTCTGTTAAGCTGCTTTGTGACAATGTCCATTGTTAAAAGCACTATATGAATAAAACTGAATTGAAATGTAATTGAATGTACAGTAGTGAAGGAGTGATTACTAGCACTATTAAGTTAGATGGAAATATTCACTGATATACTAAAGATTTAGTTAAAGAAATAAGCACTGTGTTTCCATCAATCCTAATAGTGCTGGTAATCAATCCTTAACTACTGTATATCCAACCCAATATTCTACAGCTACCATTCCACTAGAAAATTCTGAAGAAGCTCTGGCTGATAAAGTATGGATGAAGTCAAATCTGACAGAATACATAATGGTTACATACAGTTCTGTGCAAAAGTCTTAGGCACCCTATCATTTTTTAGTACAAACTTTGTTATAGATTTTTTTTTTAATGACTTCTACATTATTGATTCAGTACAAAAACATTTTAGATTTAGTATTCACATGGTGAATACGGCCCTCACTGATTAGTACAACTTTCTGACTGAGTTATGGGACTTTGAGCACCTAAAACTTAACTAGACATGGTTGATATCATATCAATTGTCATGTCATTCCCTCTTCAGTGTTTGGCACGTGTTGCATGGCTTCCAGTGTGAATCATGTTTTGTTTTGATCACTGTTCATGTGCATTTTGTTTTGATTCATGTCTTCACCCCTGTCTTGTCATCGCTTTATTGCCCTAGTGTGTCATTATTGTGTTCACCTATTTTCAGCTACTTTCTGGTTAGTTTGCCTATTTAAGCCAATCTGTGTGTTCGTCTCATTGCAAGGTCTAATCGTGCTTCAGGACATTAAGTTATGAGACATGTTTTCCTGCATTTTTAGTTTCATTTGTTCCTGTTTCTTGTCATTTCCTGGTTTTTGATCTGTGCCTGTGCCTTGACTTTGATTATGAATCCTAGTTTGTCTCTGCCTGCCTGTGTTTTAAGGTGTCACTTTTACCTCCCTAGTGTGCATTGAAAAAGCATGTTCAGAACATTTTTATTTCATATTATTTAATTATATATATATATCTATATATATATATATATATATATATATATATATATATATATATAAAATTAAATTTTATATATATACTGTATATACATATATATAACTATTATATAGAATTAATTATTTATTTAATCATGTTATAGGCTGTGTTTTTTTTTTTTTTTTTGTAATGCCAGCTTAAACTAGTACTGATTCTGGTAGCTAACATAATTAGGTAGGAAACAAGTTGAATTGTAACTTATGGTAAATATTGGTTATTTACCTGATGTTTTACTTCTGATTAATTCATTATCAAACTATGAAGCATAAATCAAGCATATTGTGCATGAACAGCTCATAGTAGACACAGCTAATTGTGTTACCTGCAAACTTACATGTATACATGTAGGCTTGTAAGGGTTCAGAGAAC
The DNA here is from genome assembly GCA_037576675.1 of Pangasius sanitwongsei. NCBI lineage: Eukaryota > Metazoa > Chordata > Actinopteri > Siluriformes > Pangasiidae > Pangasius > Pangasius sanitwongsei. The sequence continues at coordinate 18,234,345 of CM075010.1, forward strand.
ATTTGTCCAAGCTAATAACATTGAGCTTCCTAGCTAGCTAGCTATGTTAGCTTTGCAGTAGCCTTTGTTGCTCTCTTTTCTGTAGCTAGGTGCAAATTTAGTTCCTGTATGCCATTCTGTCTATCTCAGGAACACTGGCCACGAGAAGGAGACATACACTGCCAGTCTATCGCAGGCCACCACACACACATTCACACACTAATGCACACCTAGGAGCAATTTAGAGATGCCAATCCACCTCATATGTAAAGAAGAAAAAAAACAAACAAATAGAAACCAAGTATAGAAACCAAATATCCAAATATCCTATCCATGTTATATACTATTAGAAATGCAATGTTGTGCCTTACATTTCTATTTTATATTGCATTTTGTATTATACAAAATGAAATCTATTGCTTTCACACAAAATAGACACAAAAGTGTTATTCCTCACGCATTAGCAAGGGAAGGTGGTTGCTACTGGGACAAGTGTTTTGTTTTTGTTTGTTAAGCAGAAAACCAACGCTACTCATACACAACATTAGCTGAAACAGCAAATGTGTTTCCGATAACTGGATTTTCACTAAAAGCTTTATATCATTTCTGCCATATCCATTATCATATCTACTGAAGACCCAGTCAATGCATCTAAAATATATTGCTGTTTAATCAGCATTCACCTCACAGATAATGTGCATATGCATCTTGCGAGTGAGAAAATATTTACAGCCGACTAAAGTAGAAAGAACATTTCATTGCTTCCCATGAGGGAAAGGGTGTTTCTAAGGCATTATATTAAATAACATTAAACAAATATATAATATATAACATATAATATAATCAAAAGAAAATTCTAATAAATGACCTGTAAATGAAGTGGAATAGCCACACAAAGAAGAAAAGGAAAGGGAGAATGCTGACAGGACAACTCTTAATTCCTCTCTGTAATTATGCTGTGATGAAAAATTTATGAGCCCACAATAGACATGCCTCTTTACAAAGTACATAGTAGCAAAGGGCACTTCTTTAATTTAATGGTACGTATTGATCGGTGGAGAACACTGCTTATCTATTACACGAGTGAATACAAAAAAAAAAAAAAAAAAACACAGAACAACTGTAATTACAGTATTTGGGAATCTCATAATAGACAAATAGGCAAGACTGTGTCAACTGTAATTACACTAGAATCCACTAGCCATTATTTTGCACTGACGATGAGATTCAATGCAGTTGTTTTATGGAACTGGGTAAGGAGTGGTTGCATAGGCAAGAAAGCATGAAGTAAATCATGCATTGTCCCATTTTTTTTAAAATCTTTTTTGAAACACATTTCAGATAGGATGATTCTACTTATCTATGTAATCTATAATCTATATTAGTCACAAAATTCATCAACCTTCCCAAGCTTATGGTGAACCTAAAGCTTATGGTGTCCCTAAGCTTATGGTGTCCCATAATCTAAGCCTCACCTTACCATACAGAACATTTTATACATTTTATACAAGCTTGGGTATTTAGCCCCCGGCTGACGCTTGCTGGTATATTCCCCTTAAATGTGTGTTCCCTTTGCAACAAATCTGTGAAATTACAACAGCTGGTTTAAAAGGTAAAAGATCTTTCACCACCTTCACTTTGCTTTACTGAATTGTGGCTAGAATAAGGTGTAGAAAAATCTCATACTACTCAGTCAGAAGACCAAATCTGTTTTACATCAATCTAAGCTGAGGCTAAGTGTATACTAGCCAGTTTAATCTCTGCTGGCTGAATGGTTTTACTATCAAAGGTATGTTTTTTGTTCAGCCCATGACTTTACATGTATAGAATCAATAGGAGTATTTCCCCTCATGCTTGTGCCCATTTGGTCCAACAGCTGATGGCTGATCAAATGCAGTAGTAGCTTTCGACCAGAAAAACCTAGTCTCCACACTTCTCATTATGGAGGAACAAAAACACTATGGAACTACCAAACACCCACAATAAATCAAACCCACAAAAAATGTCAGATCCACCAAAGATCATTTCCATCTCAGGAAGGAATGACTACAGACTTGTCACCCTCACCTCTGTTGTCATGTAATGCTTTGAGAGAATCATTCTGCATGACCTGAAGATCACTACCGGTGACTTTCAGAAAACTAAGCAGTTGACACAAATCAGCATGGCTTTGTATCACATCCTTTACCACTCCTCATATACAGTATGTGCCTGCTTCTTGTTTGCAGACATCGCTTAACCTTTAACACAATCATGCTCGATGTGTTGACCTCAGTCTTCCCTGGGATACTTAAGTCAGTATGTTCAGACCTCTGTCACTCTAATACTGGTTGTGTTTAAAAATTCTTGGGAACCATTATTCAAGACAATAAATGCTATAAAACATCACTGCCAATGAAGGCTCATCTGCACAGCTACGTTCAATGACAATTAAAAAAATTCAAACTGCTCCAATTCTACACAGGCTCCAAGTGGAAACAACAGCACAATGTGCAGGGAAAAAAAAATATGGCTCCCACAGATTTTTATTATTATTAAATACATACATTATGTTGTACTTGACAATAGACCAAAGCTTAAACTACAATAATCATAAAATACACACACACACACACACATTACATAACAAAGGTACTACATAACAAAATGCATTAAATGTAAAGTATTTAAAAACAATGGAAATGTTCAGTTATATAAAACATTTACACATACCCAAGGTCAATTTTCAGAATACAAAAAGCACCTAGTCTAAAAACATATAGATAACCAGAGTAACAGAAAATAGACCTGGCAAAAGCAGATATTATAGTATGGACAAGAGTTCTTACTGGCTTATTCTAAATATATTGTATAAATCTCATTTTTCTGCTGAAATTCAAGGTAAGACTATTTATATCAGTTATGCAGTTATCATGTACTGTAACTCATCATTACAAATGTACAGATTTTACAGTTTACTCACCCTTCATGGAGGACAGAGAGGGGCTTGGTAGGAGAGGCACAGACAACAGAAGCAGCAGATACACCACAGAAAGTCCATTGTATCGAAAAGCTATTGCTGTTTATATACACAATACAGATTTTAAAAAGTACAATCCAGTACAATTAATGTATTGTCATTTACTGATGTTAAGAACAAAATTTGCACATGAGTATTGGTCTTATATTTGTCTTTCCACAATGCCTTTTAACCTTTCAACTGCAAATATATATATATATATATATATATATATATATATATATATATAAGATTGAAAATATTTAATATGGTGAGGAAAAACGCATAGTATTTCCACTCTTTTGGCCAAGTTATTATTAAATGTTATTATTATTATTAATATTATTATTAATATTATAAAATAAAATATCTAAAGGGTATAAATAGGTGTATGCATGTATGTATGCAAAGAAAATAAATAACAAATAAATGACAAAAAAAAAACTATATTAAAAACTAATTATTTAATATGGATATTTAATTTGGAAATCTTCCCAAAAAAGTTTAATTGGTGGCAGAACCATTAAATTATAGTGTCTAAATCTGTCTGGTATTAACTTGACTATATAATTGTTAAATAATTGCAATTAAATTAAAAAGAAAAAAAAGAAACTATTGCCTATATCACTGCAGATTTAACAAAAGTCTTTCCAGGTTAAAAGATGATATTTAAGTGCACATTGCTTAAAAGAGTTTTTATTATGTAAATATTCATTTAAAGCACCTCAGAAGGCATGTTACATATTTTTTTTCATTCATTAAATATACTTGCATTACTTATAGACTCTATAATCGGTGCTGACATGAATTATTTCTGTAATTTACATTTTAGAAAAATAAAATTAGGAGAGTACAAAGTTGAATTTCACTTACCTGTTAGTAAAACTAGTGGTAATGCAACATTATAGAGAATCCCGACTACAATGTCCCCTGCCATGTTTATGCTGAGGAGTCCACATTCACTGATTTCTAAAGAGGACAGTTATAAAGAACCTTTAGCTGGTACAGCAAATCCCTAAAAAAAAAAAAAAAAAAAGCATTATCCTTTGCAGCACAACATATACACAACATGTATTTTTATCTAAAAAATAATAATAAGCTTGTGCTGTAGTTACAATTCAGAAACTATTTGTAAGGTTTTCCATCATGCTATCAACTTTTATAGGAGGAAGCGTATCTAATATTCATGGAGGCTTGACCATTATCTACTGACGTCTAGAGCTGTAATAGTGCAGCTGAGTGCTCTAGTGAAAATATAACGCACTGAGGATAATAGAGTGTGTCTCACCTCAGTAATCAATACGTAGAGATTGTGTATGTAGTCAAGCACTAACCAGTCCAGCAAGACTAAAACTATTAAGACCTTACTTCTTTAGGGAATGAAGGAGTTCTCTAATGTATAAAAAAACTAACTTTATCATAAAGCTAAAAAATTCAGAGGCAATTTTTAAACTCAATTCATTTCAGTTCAATAAATTAAATAATTTTTTTTTTTTTAATTTAGCTATAGTTTTTCAATCAAATATATATAAGAACTCGTCATTGTGCATTGTATTGTCTGCCTAGTGATCTGCACTGTAAATTGTGCATGATTCCTTTCTGTTTAAATTTGTATGACAATAAATATCATAGACAAGGTTAGACTGAAATTAATCACACTTACTTTTAACATCCAGAATGATGGCTGTGCTTTTTTGGACTGAATACAACACTGTTTTAATGATGCTCTTAGCCCCGCTGAGTAACTCTGAGGGAACAAAGGCACTGACTTTATGTAGTGGATATAAAAAGTCTTCACACCACTGTTAAAATTGCAGCTTTTTATTATGTTAAAAAAAATTAACCAAGATAAATCATGTCAGATCTGTTTCAATTTTAATGTGTTATAGCAACCAACAAAATTCAAGTGAAAAACAGAAAGGTTTTTGGGTAACAGTCTACCATCTTGGCTATTTGCAGTCGTGGCCTAATGGTTAGAGAGGCGGACTTGTAACCCGAAGGTGAACCTGAAGGTCGTGGGTTCAAGTCTCAAGCCGGCAGGGATTGTAGGTGGGGGGAGTGAATGACCAGCAATCTCCTCCACCCTCAATACCACGACTGAGGTGAGACCCTTGAGCAAGGCACCGAACCCCCAACTGCTCCCCGGGCGCCGCAGCAAAAAAGGCTGCCCACTGCTCCGGGTGTGTGTTCACAGTGTGTGTGTGTTCACTACTGTGTGTATGCACTTGGATGGGTTAAATGCAGAGCACAAATTCTGAGTATGGGTCACCGTACTTGGCCACAAGTCACTTCATTTGGCTATTTTATTCCTCTTCCTTGCAAAAATGCTCCAGATCTATCAAATTTTCCCCATCCCTCGCCAGCCTCCATCAGACCCAGCATCAAGCCCTTCTCCAGCTGCGCTGAGACTAGGAGCAGCACTTCCAGGACCTGCTCAATGCCCACGTGGCGGATTGGCAGGTGCTCCAGAGTCTGGTCCAACAGGCAGGTATTCCAGCCACCACCTCAGCCCACATCGCCTTAGCGAAAATGGGACCACAGGACAACCCCAAAGCATTCTTGGAGCTATACAAGCATTCCACAGAAGCGTGGGCCTGACCTGTCGCCCAGGGCGGCCTGCTTATTGCAGCTCCTGACCGAAGACCCTAACAGCTGCTGGTCCCCAACATGCTGGAGTTTCTGGACCTGAAACTGGTAATATTGCAATGGGTTGGCTGCACCCCTGAACAGCACTGTCAGCACTTCCGCTCGCTGACCCTCCATGAGCTCGGCTGCCCATTCGCGTTCTCCCAGAAGCTCAGGGACACCTGCCGCCAATGGCTGCTGGCCAAGGGTCGTGATGCCGATGACGTGATCAAGAAGTGATCAATCTTGTGGTGCTGAAACAATTAGTCGCCTGACTACCGGAAGGGAGAGCAGAGTGGGTCCAGTGCCGCCGACCGGCATCACTTGATGAGGTGGTCCAGCTGGCAGAGAATTACCTGGCAGCGTATCCAGGGGCAGGCATGCCCCTATCATCTCTCGCGCTCTCGTCCTTCCCCTCCTCCTCCTCCGCTCCCCACCCTGCACCCCAGAAACAGGGGCCAACTCCCCCGAAACCAGTTCCCCAAGACTCAAACACAGGACACTCAAATGCAGGAAGAAACGACCCAATTGTTGGTCCCAAAGAGCCATCAGGAAATGTTTTTCCAGGAGGCTCACCATAATCTGATGGCAGGGCACTTAGGACAGGACAAAACACTGAACCAACTCCTACTGGCCCGGGCATTCGCAGCGATGTTCACAGGTTGTGTGCAGCATGTCACAAATGTCAGCTGGTGAATCTGCCAGCCACCCCAAAAGTGCCATTGTGCCCCCTACCATTAATTGAGGTCCCCTTCAAAAGAATTGGTATGAACCTCGTCAGGCCATTAGAGGACTTTGTGCTAGTTCTAGTGGATGCAACGTGATACAGATAATTGCTCTGGATAAGGGTGTCTGCCAAATGACATAAATGTAAATGTATCATGTTGGGAAATAAATCGATTCACACCAGCGTTTACCATCTGCAGATGAATGGGCTGGTGGAATGGCTTAATCAAATACTTAAAAACATGATTCGTAAATTCATTCATGATGATACGTGGAATTGGGATAAGTGGCTAGAGCCCCTGTTATTTGACAAGTCCTGCAAGCCTCCAAGGGGTTTTTCTCTGTTCGAATTTTTGTTCGGACACACCCAGGGGTGGTGGTATACAGCCACCCCTATTGTCTGCTGAAACATAAAAAACAGGTGCATCCCCAAATTGATAAGACAGCAGTGATTAAGGCCTGCCCAAGACAAAAAAGGGGGTGAGGCAGTTCCTGGGGCTGGCTGGCTATTATAGAAGGTTTGTACCTAATTTTTTTGGATGTCACCAGCCCACTGACTGATCTCACTAAAAGGGAGAGCCAGACCCTGTCCAGTGGATGGAGCTGTGCCAACAGGCTTTTATTCAGGTAAAAGCTGCACTCTGTGGCTGACCATTTTACATTCTCCTGACTTCTCTCTCCCTTTTGTTATACAGACAGATGCATCAGACAGGGGGTTGGGGGCCATGTTGTCCAAGGTGGGGGAGGGGGAGGACTGTCCCGTGCTGTACATCAGCTGCAAGCTCTCCGTGCAAGAGACTAAGTACAGCATGATAGAGAAGGAGTGTCTGGCCATCAAATGGGTGGTCCACACCCTCCAGTACTATCTATTGGGATGGGCCTTCACCCTCTGTCCTGACCATGCCCTGCCCTAGTGGTGCCAACAAATGAAAGATGCCAATGCACGGATCACCCACTGGTATCTGGCATGGGGTGCAGATAGCTGTGGCGGATTTCCTCGCTTGGCGGTGGGGGAGTCAGCTGCAGGCCAGACAGCTCCCTGGCCTGAGTTGGATGGTGGGGATATGTGAAAGCGGGGGCGTGCTCTAGTGCCGGTTTGTGAATGGAGGGCGGAGCAGGAGAAGGTGAGCGGTAAGGATTGCACACCTGCAGGGAATTATACTAGTGAATGTTCTGTGTTGCAGTGACAAGGATAAAAAAGGGGAGGGACGATTGCCGAGAGAGAGAGAGAGAGAGAGAGAGAGAGAGAGAGAGAGAGCCACCAGCACAGAGCCATGTGTGTGCATGTGTGTGTATAAGTGACTTTTCTGGAAAGCGAAAATAAAGATAAAAAGAATAAAGCGCCTTTTGAGTTGTTCTGAGCCTGTCTCCAGCTTCCTCATTATCTGCCCAAACTTGGGAAAGTGTTACAGTTTTGTTGGTTGTTATATCACATTAAAGGTGGAAAAAGATCTGACCTTCAAACTGCAATTTTAACAAGGGTGTGTACACTTTACTGTATATATTCACTGTATGTGGGCCCGATTCGGCATGATCAAGTAAATCAAGATTTTGCCATGGTGAAGGGGATTGTGTCCTTTTGTCAAACGGAGAGGTCAGACCAAGAGCAATTCTAATAATCCCTATTACTGATACAAAAAAGATTAAGTGTTTCCCCAGATTAACATTACTGGGACCCACCCCTTGGAACAGAAAATGGTTTTGGGAAGTGGGCTGCTACTTTACTGGCAGGGAAAGAGCCGTTTAGTATGCGAGATGGAAATATACTGACTAGATATATTTGGCCTAATATAAACAGACAGTAAGGGCTCTGGTACCAAACTTTTTGATCTGTGGTGGTCTCGTTCCTAATTCAGAGTTTCCACAGGAGATAGGCCTCAGGAGGGTGTGGGGATACTCAATAGTCCCAGGCGGAAGGCCTCGCAGTTGGAATTTTTCCCAGTGGACAAGAGGATTGCCTCCATGAGATCTTGAGTCTCAGGAAGGAGAACTGACTGCCGTTTGTGCATATGCACCAAATAGCAGTTCAGAGTATTTAGCCCTTTTGCATAAGATGGAGTAGGTGAAGTAGGTGTTTAAAAGGGTACTTCTTACTCTTCCATATTGCTCCTGGGGGACTTCAAAGATCATATTGGGAATAATGGCAATACTTGGAGAGGAGTAACTGGGAGAAACATTTACTGAATGAGGTCAGGGACACTGAGTCTGAATAGACAATATTCAAGTCTATTGATGGTGCTTGTCATGGCAGTAACCTTAGGACATACTGGTGAACACTAGTGGTGAGGGAATCCATCAAGATGAAGAAGTAGGCCTTCTGACTAATGCTCACACTCCTGATACAACTGAGAGGTATAGGAGAGACAGGAGGTGTACACCAAAAACAGTTGCAGAAGCAAAAGCTCAGGCATGGAATGAGTTTGGAGACACCATGGAAAATAACTTTTGGATGGCTTCAAAGTTGTTCTGGCAAACCAGTTGGCGGCTTAAGAGGGTGAGATAAGACTATGTACAAGCCTTTCTAAACAAGTGCAGGGTAGTGTTAACCTCTACTGAGGATATTGTTGAGTGATGCAAGGAGCACTTTGAGGAACTCCTTAACCCAGTATACATGCCCTGCCTTCAGGAGGTAGTGCCAGAAATGTCTGATGTTTTGGAGTCCCTCTTTGCGGCTGAGGTTTCTATGGTAGTGAGAAACCTTCAGAATGGCAAGGCTGCAGGGGTGGATGAGTTTCAGCAGGAGATGCTGAAGGCACCAGACAAGGTTGGGATTGTGTGGTTAATATGTCTCTTCAATGTTGTATACAGATAAGGGGTCATGTCTTTGGACCGGTAAACTGAAATGGTAGTCTCTATTTTTTTTTTTTTATAAAAAGGGGGGAGGGGACCAGAGGAGGATGTGTTCCCATTATTGGGGAATCACAAGAAAAGTCTATGCCAGGAGAGAAGTTTGATAGTCGAATCTAAGTCTCAGAAGGAACACTGCAGGTTCTGCCCAGGGGTAATGGGAGTATATTGCATTTTGTGGATCTAGAGAAGGCCTATGATTGTGTGCCTTGACATTTGTCGTGGGAGGTACTACAGGAGTATGGGGTAACTGGGTCCCTACTGCATGCAATCTAGTCTATATATGTGAGAGTTGTGTCTGCATTCTTAACATTAAGTTAATATCGTTTAAGGTGAGTGCAGGATTTTGTCAAGAGTTCACAGTGTTTTTCATGTACAGGAAATAAAGATAAAGATCTTCAGTAGAGTGGCGCTAGCAGTAACATCTCTGTTATTTGCAGATGATGATGACATCATTGTCACCATCTGAAATAGACCTCTGACACGCATTTGAATGTTTTGCTGCTGTATCTCAGTTCTCTGTAATGGATGACCCCAGTAGGCACAATTTCCAAGATCAAAAGAGTCATTCCTTTGAGAGTCGTCCAAGAGTAGTCAAAAACAGCAAAGCAAGGGTCAAACATGATAATGACAATAAAAAAATGCTCATAACTTGCACAAGAGTTAACAATTGGCAAGACTTCTCAATGAACATAATGAACCATGTGCTGGTGAAAAGAACAGGAAGTAGCTGGTGAAATATAGCTGATGAACAGGAAGTGTGTGATAACCAAGGAAAGGGAATTCGGTTGAGGGGCCCTCTGCTGGAAGGAGACGTGTCTCTGATGGACGTGACAAATTATTTTAAACATTGGCTGGCTATCACTCACACCTGTTTCCATTCTGGTCACTGGGAAAGCTATTCCCTCCATCACGCCTGTTCTCTGCTTCAAGTTCACTTGCTTGTTTAAACATAATAAAAAAAACAGATATCATTTGATTCAAGATTTTATTGGATTATATCCCATTAAAGTAGATCAAATATTGCAACATATTTTGTATTCATTTTCTATTTTGATACAATCAAGAATTGATTAATAGTCCAACCTGAATATTTAGCATATTATGCCCTAATTTGCTTTTTAAAAAAAATCTATAAGCCAACATTACTGCATAGTGATAAACATTACTGCACGTGTTAAAACAGTACTGGAATGCAGACCTGGATGGAAGACTGGACTGAGTCACCATCTGCTGGCCACAGACCTTCCCTGCAACCCAATATTAGTAATAAAAATGACTTGTGAACGAATCTTATGCAACAAACAATACTCCCATTGCCAAGAAAAGTTAATGGCCATAAATGGCATCTTATTATACTGATCTTCATTTTTCTATCATGCTCCTCTGTTATTTATTAAAATATATATATATATATAGATATATATATATATATATATAATATATATAATATATATAATATAATATATTCTGTTGTTTAAATCCTGAGTTATGCTGCTACTGCAAGAAATTAATTATAAAAGTAACAGAAGTATGTTATTAGTATAAGGGTTTTGATTTCTCTTTATACAACAGTTAGTTCCGGTCCACCAAATTGATTGGTTGAGCGGTGGTCCAAGAGTGCTTATATTTCCTATAACCGCACTGGGACGTTTCGCTGTGTGTCTGCTTGTTTGTGTTAATTTGGAAATATAACTTTTGACTTAAAATCTGAAAGCTCGTCAGATGAAGACGAAAAGGAAGAAGGGACAGCAATTTTACACAAAGCACTTTTAACAGGAATGTACAAATCAGTGTGAGCTAGCTGGTCAGCTAGCCGACGTGCTATAAAGTGATTGTGGCCTCTTCGGGATGGATTTCCGATAGTGGAGTAAAAATAAAAAAACATTTGGCCATATTGTGCCTACAGCTGAATCACAGCCATGCCCATATTCAGTATAAAGGCACCACCAGAGTCCACTAACATGCACTGTGTTGATAAGTTTTGAGTAACGAACTCTTTTTTCAAAATACTTGGGAGGAAAGCTTCCTTTTGCCATCACTAATAGGGGGCATACATATTTTATGTGCATACATTTCTAGCTGTTGCTCCGTATAGCATAGCATCAACACAAGCACAACAGAATTGCACAACAGAATGTGACTACAGTACATAATTTACCACAAAGGTGTCCAAAATTTGTAGGACCTCCCATCACATCCAATTATAGCCTGATTATGTCGTGGGTTGAAATAGGCATGTGGGACCATCATGGCTTCATACATATAGTATCTCTCTACCAAACAAGGGACTTAATTGTCGTATCAACAGCCATTCATCCATTCGGTACACTTCCAGAGACTTGTAGAATCTATGCCAAGGTACACTGAAGCTGGTCTGGCAGCTTGTTGTGGCCCAACACCTTAATAGGGCACCTTATTTTGGTTTTTCATCTAATCTGTTACCCGTCTGTATGATTGTCTCCTATAATATTCTCACTATTTCAAACTAACATCCCAGCTTTTATGACATGCTACAAACCGTTAGAGGTTGGGGTGAGGTTGGGGTTCTTTCTGAAACGTGACAAGAAAGTTTTCCTTTCAGAAAAAGTAGAACACTTTCAGAAAACTCAAACCATTAACAAAGAAACCCTTTTTTGGCAATGATTGTACTATAAGTTACCAAACAGATAACAAACAGATAAGTCACCAGGCAGATGACAGGGCCAATGTTAATCATATAAAATCAGGGGAAGTTGCATGGTGATACACAGGTAGCAGCAGCAGCAGCAGCAAAAACAGCAGTATCATAAGGCTTGTGGCCACCAGAGGAGACAATAAGTCTGTACACTTAATCAAAAAGTTTGGATTTGAAAGCAGATTCTGCAGGGCTGATTAACACACTTCCAGCAGGGTGAATCACACCCATTATAGCTGACATGGGTGGACGTCGTAACAGTGGTTTACAAGTGAAGCCAGAATGTCTCTGAGACCCTCTAGTGGCTACCTTTAGTACATTTTAACTCCACCTATGCCCATATTAGTTAATGGAAAAGTTCATTTGTTGTGGTGGGTTGAAGTACATCATCCAACGTTAGGTGTGTCACACCACCAAAAAGCATTTAAACAAACACCATTAAAAAAAATAAGTCACTAGGGAGTATGTTTTTTTTTTTTTCCTTTCTTGGGTTGCTGGACAAGATTAAAAAAAATACTGGTGATCACTATATCAGCAGCCAACTGATTCTACTTTTGCATTTAGCTTTGACCTCACCTGTGAGGGACTTCAGGGGCATTTCCCAAGGGAGATTTTTTTTTTTTCAACAACTAAATGCACCATTTTCAATCTATTTAAAACAATGGTGCATTTAGTTGCTAAAATAATTTTTAAAAGCCTCTCCTGGCATAGATGCCCCTGGAGCCCCTATAGATGAGGTCTGGGCTAAACCCCTGAAGCCTTCAGATCCTGGCAATGCCCCTGGTGGTATATATTCATTTGTGACTTAATTAAATAGGAAAGCAAAAAAGGGTGGTGGCATACCAGATCTCACAACATATATATATATATATAAAAAAAGTCAGTTTTACACAACATATAATGAAGGAATGCTGGAAGCTGCAATTAATTCTGGTATATCTATAAGATAGTTAACATTTTGAACTCAAATTTCATGAAAATAAAATAGCCTTTAGTTACATTTTAAAGCTTTCAGTTGATCCATAGTCATTTAACTAGCAGGATGTTTAATATTAAAGTCAGTTATGCAAAGCAATGCAATTATGCAGTCTTTTATACCTTCCTAAGATTCCTACTAAGGGGCCTAACCCAAACATTTTCCAGAAACATAATGCCAGTGCGCACAAAGCGACGTAGTTTGCCAAGATTGGAGTAGAAGAACTCGAGTGGCCTGCTGTTATGGTCCAATCTGTGTTCCTTGTATTTGTGTGTGTATTCTCTGTGTGTATTATGTAGGTGCTTTTGAGTCCATTTCAGGTTTTTCCAGTTGCAGTTCATTCCTGGTCTGACCCTGTTCTCCAGACCACCATGTTTTCCCTGTAGCTTGTTACTTTCTGTCATCTCTCTAAGGCTACTTAAGGCATCACCAGCTTTTCTGCTACTAGTTAATTGTGACTGATTGATTCTGGTATATGACCCCAAGGTTGTTTGTACAATTTGAGATTTGCCTGTGCCCTTTGGTTTTGATTCCAGATTGTATGTATTTCCTTTTGTATATATATATTGCTGTTCTTGTAAATATTTGCCTGTATGTTACCCAAGTCACCAGGTGTAGGGTTTGGCTGCCATTGTTGGTGGGTGTGGGCATTTTGTCTGTGTTTTCGGTTAGTCAGAGAGAAAAGGGAAGTCAAATGTCATTTGTTTATCATCTTTTTTTTGTTCAGGTAAGACAGCTTCCTTTTGCACAGTTAGTTTTGAGTGTTTGTTATTTTGGCCTGGGCTGGCCTGAAGCAATACAGGTGGCTAAATATTTTTTCTACAGTATATTTGATAAAAAGATAATTTGTGCCATTGTTCTCATTTTCACCCATGTCACATCTCACTTTTCTGTTATCAGCCCCAAACCTTGACTGGAGTGTAACACCTGCACCCTGACCTGAACCCCACTGAACACTTTTGGGATGAACTAGAACACTGTGGCTTAATGGGGAAATAGTCAGTTGTCCACAAACTTTGACCATATAGTGTACATAGCCTACATCAGGGGTAGCTAATCTTATCCGGAAAGGGCCGATGTGGGTGCATGTTTTCATTTTTCATTCTATTGAAAGCCAAGATCAACTGATTAAACAGGTGGAATCAGGTGTGGCTCCTGCTTGATTGGAATGCAAACCTGTACCCATACTGGCTCTTTGTGGATAAGATTGGACACTCCTGGCCTACATTATGGCTAACTCACAGGCAACCACCAGAAGTGACACCCTTACTTAAGGCACTTTTAATCACAAAATGACTATTTAGGAGCAGATGGCATAGACTTGCATTTTTATATATATATATATATATATCAATAGAAACCTAGCTACTGTGTAATTCACATGCAATTTCCCATCTGATTCACCTGCAATTTAGTCACAATGAAGTAAAAAGTGCGCTGACGACAGGAAAATCATGTTTAGCTTGTGCCATAATCGTACAATCCAAGTCCAGCTTTACACAAAGTCATTTGTATGGCCACAAGATGCTGATAATTAGTGGTTTTAGAGGGATGAAGATAACAAGAATTTCTAAACTACTCTGGCTTTTACTTCCACCATCACAATGTACTGTATAACACATGATGGGATGCTGTTATATGAAAATAATCCTCACCTGTGTGATGTGATATTTAATTATTTACAGATACATTTAAATGTTCTGGAACGTCCATGAGACAAATCAATTCCTGTTATCACTTACGTTATAGCATCTATAAACAGTTATTCCCTCACCAGCCTCTTTTTCTCTTTCTTGAAGACAAAAAAAGTCCAAACAAGTCCATGTGAATGATCTATTACAATGAGATGCTAACATATTAGAACAAGCATTTTAATATAAACCTAGACTATAATTTAGATTACAGCAGGAGCTACTGTCAGAGCTATACTTCTGACCAATCAGAATAAGAATTCAACAGTTGGTGGTAGAATTTAAAAGAACAGACATCCTTTTAACATTCTATTAACACTATGAAAAATTAAATGATGCTCCCACAACACATTTTCACTTAACACTTTTCACCAGAGGCCAAAAAAATGGAAATTCCACATGTTTTAGGGGTACCCGTGTTCAGCATTGATGGAATCCGCATGGCTCCTCCTCAATCCGAGGTTCGACTAATGTCCAGATCCTCCTCTCCAGTACTCTAGTGTAACCTTTCCCAGGGAGGCTGAGGAGCGTGATCCCCCTAAAGTTGGATAACACTCTCCGGTCTCCCTTCTTAAAGATAGGGACCATCACCCCAGTCTGCCAATCCAGAGGTACTGTCCCCGACCTCCATGCAATGTTGAAAAGGCATGTCAGCCAGGATATCCCAACAA
The DNA here is from genome assembly GCA_037576675.1 of Pangasius sanitwongsei. Classification (NCBI taxonomy): domain Eukaryota; kingdom Metazoa; phylum Chordata; class Actinopteri; order Siluriformes; family Pangasiidae; genus Pangasius; species Pangasius sanitwongsei. The sequence goes on from CM075010.1 coordinate 18,249,535, forward strand.
CAGCCTTCAGGAACTCAGCCCTAGTGATGGACAAGTCCTCCTGCAAGTCTTCCAGCTCTACTTCCTCAATGGAAGGTGTGTCAGTGGGATTCAGGAGGTCCTTGAAGTACTCCTTCCACCGTCCAACTACCTCCCCAATTGAGGTCAACAGTTTTCCATTCCCACTGTTTACAGCATGGGCAAGGCCCTGCTTCATCCTCCTTAATTGCCTGACGGTTTGCCAGAATCTCTTTGAGGCCAAACGAAAGTCATTTTCCATGGACTTGCCGAACTCCCCCCAGAACCAAATTTTTGCTTCCGCAACTGCCCTTTGGCGCACTCCGCTTGGCCCACTGGTATCCGTCAGCGTCAGCGTCCCACAAGCTAACCAAGGTCAAAAAGCCTCCTTCTTCAGACGGCTCCCTTTACCCCCGGTGTCCACCAATGGGTTCGGGGACTACTGCCACAACAGGCACTGACAACCGTTCAGCCACAGCTCTGTTCAGCTGCCTCAGCAATGAAGGTCTGGAACACCACTCATTCTGGTTGAATGTCTTCAGCCTCCCTTAGAATGCAGGAGAAGCTCTGCTGGAGGTGAGAGTCAAACCTACAGGAGGAGCAGTAATGGTCTGGTGCATTGTAGATTGGGCGGCAGTCGAAGGCAGAGGCCTTGGCAGACCAATCCCTGGCTACTGAAACTGGCTTTAACTAGCCTACTAGGTTTAAAGGTTAACTATTATAATTTTATTGTGGCAGTTGTATATGCTGTTTTAATATCAAAACAGCTTTAGTTGTGCTGTTCGTTTTACCTCTGTACCAATGTTATTGCGGAGAGGTGTTTGCCTAGCAGGGGGCTCACACCCCTCCCCTCCCATCTCCCTGCTCACAGGCAGCTAAACACAGAGTCACAATACTCTGTGCACAGAAACCCAACAATGTCCTGACTAATTGTATAACAGATTTGCGGCGATAAAATAATTCATTTGTTTATACTGATTGAAAATGTCAGATAAGTCGATTTCCATTCCGCCAGCAGAATGTAACGCCAGTGTACTGTGAGTAAGGGTTAATTTTCTCTCCTACAATATATTCCACTATGGAGGGGTGCTGAAACATTCTGTCATACTGTGTTTTAAACACAGGCACAGCTACTAGCTAACTGTTAGATAGTTCATGCTCAAGAACAAAACAAAACAAAAAAAGCTGGTATAACCACATTTGGCTAGCAGATGTCCTTTATAATCCACATTTCCTGCTCCTGTCACTGTTTTCCTTGAATGACATCAGCAACTTGAAGCCTCGTTTTATTGATTGCTGTAAGAATGGTTCCAGTTTTGGTGGGTGGTTTCGAGTACTCTATACTGTGACCATGCACAAGCATATTCATTCTCAAAGCCCCATCCACTGCCTATTTAAAGAAACATTATCACTGTCTAACTTTTGTAAATTTGAATGTTACAGACATGATTACATCAATGGCCTATAAAAGCAACACAGCTTAGGTGGAAATAGCATTATAAGCACTATAAGCATATGGAAAGATATCTCTGCCCATGTATATTATTTTAAAGCCATGATTAAACTATGATTAAAAAAAATGTAATATATTTGAAAGAATTCCTGTATTTGAGATGGCTTACATCAGCTGTTTATATCTTTTTGTCTCTTACTGGTCCAGATTTTAAAGAGACTTTTTGGTACACAGGCCTATGTGTTTATTTTTTGACCACCAGAGGCCTCTAGTATACATGAGAAGCCTTGAGAAACAAGCCATTATGCAACATAGATGGCTGGAAAGCTTCCACTCTTCATGAAGCTTTGTCTTGCCATCACTATTATTTTCTAATAGTTTGTTCTGTTTTCCAAAATATAAACAAAATAGTGATTTAAATCACAGTGAACCTGACTAGGATAAAGCAACTCATAATGTGGTAAAGAGATGAATCCACGACTGGCTTGAATTATTCCTCACACCATTGTGGTCCATTGTTTCTCCAATTCCCCACTCACAACTTCAGTTCCTATCTGCAATTAGTTCTCGTTTACTGTTTGATGCATAAAAATGGAAGAAAATAACTGTATAACTGTGGTATCATCTTATCCTGTAATATATATCCTCTTATTAAATGTGTATAGAGACATGAAGAAAAATACAGCTTGGTAGGAAGTAGCAAAGGGTGCTTATGCCTCTGTTTAAGTGTCGGTGTACTGTAGCTAGTACCGTTAGCTTACATTTACATTTATAGCATTTGGCAGATGCCCTTATCCAGAGCGACTTACATTTATCTTATTTATACAACTGAGCAGTTGAGAGTTAAGGGCCTTGCTCAAGGGCCCAGCAGTGGCAGCTCGGTATCGAACTCATGACCTTCCGATCAGTAGCCCAACGTCCTAACCACTGAGCTACCACTTCCCATTAGCTTGTTTTGCTAATCTGACAATAGAGTTAGTGCTAGGCCTACCATGTAACATGTAAATCAAACTGAAATACATTGTAAACAAAAAATATAAATGCGTATAAATGGTATAACGGATTGTAGGCTATACATTTTGGCTACTTCTGTTTCACATATCAACTAAAGGTACGTTCACTCATACAGCGACTCGCAGTGACAAAGCAACCGGAGACCGTTCACTTTCAACGAGAGCTGGCGACTTCAGGCGACATGAGTAACAGCGACCATTGGTGACTAGATGTGGGCGTGTCCGGCGACTCGACAAAGTTGAGAAAAGTTTAACTTTAAGCAAATTTGGAGCGACTTGGTGCAGCGACTACCGATGGGGGTGAAAATAGTAGCTAAGCTATTTGGCGCTTCAGCTAAGCTAATTGGCGCTTGCACTTTCGCTGCAGATAGATGGCCGCAATGGCAAAGAGCACACTGCTGCTTCTCCTTCATCTCGTAGGATATGATGTATATATATATATATATATGCACTGGTGAATTTTACGTAGGTGCGAACACTCTCTCTCCAGAATGTTTTAATTTTAGCGGCAAGAAAACTGACCTGTTGCCAAAAGTGGAATGCTAGCTGCGCCACCCACTGATAAATGTTACTATGGCAACCAGTAGTAGGCACGCCTACTGGCAACTTCATAGTACAGCGACCTGCGACTTGCAGTGGTAAAATCGCGGTGTGTTTGAACGCATCTTAAGAAACACTGGACACTGCACGCTCTTAAGCGACATTAGAGGTCGCTAGACGCCCTGGAGAGAAACCAGCGGCTTGACTGGTGCTAGTGTGAAGGTAGAGGGACCGCTCGCTCCGCCCCCTAGCTGCTGGATCTCTAGAGTGGTGTACCATAAAAGCAGTTTTCATAATTACGACTTGGATTTGGAACGGGAGCATCCGGGGAGCGTGTGCATGGAGCCGTGCTCGTTCTGCTCCCTCATGGCCAAAGAGGGCGCTCGTGCTTCTTCTTCGTCCCCTTCCGCGCGATTTCAGCGACGCTGACGTTCCGGAGGGTCATGTGATCTGCTCCGTTCCCAGGGTTCCGTGAGAGCCTATTTGCCCCACCCCAACCTCTTCAGTGCTGGCTAAGATTGCTTTGCCCTGCTCTCGGATAGAGACAGAAGGGGGAAGAATTTAACGTTAAAAAAACAATAAATAAAGCCTTGTATGGGCCGCGTTCACGCATCCAGCAGTTCGCCGAGGGACTCGCGCAACCAACGTGGAGGAATGTGAGCGCGCGCGGGGTTCAGTCTCACCGGCCTTCTGCACGTGCGCGAGAAGGTGCAGCTCTCGGAACGCTGAACCCGAAGCTGAGGCTGTCAGCGCCGAGCTTCAGCAGCCGCGAGATATGTGGAAAAGCCCGTCGATTTCTCTCATTTGGTCGTTTTAGCGAGTTGGGATTGTACCCGCTACTGTTTTGGGTTTGTTTTTGTTCGGTTGAGGGGAGCCTCGAAGCGAAAGGACGGACGTACGCTGAATCTCAGGAGAAGCTAAACTAACGAAGGCCCCTTGGATTGGAGAGAGTGAGAGAGAGAGAGGGGGGGGCAGCAGCCATCGCAGCAGAAACGGGCGAAATGAGGAAAAATTGAGGTTATTTCTCTAGACAAACGCGAAAACACGGATGTACGTGTGCTACAAAACACGGGAGCTGTTTTGACATTTTCGGTTTCTGCCTGGGAAGCGAACAGCACGAAAAAAAACCCATAGTTGTAGCTGAAATAATTTTCGCTGGTCTTGCTAGCCAGCTAGCTAGGCTACACGGCTGCCTCTGCGTGGATCAGGGCTACAAGTAGGAAACGAGGGCCTTGTTATGCTGAAATGGTTCAAATCAAACGAGACCCGTGTGTGTGTGTTTCAGAGAGGTCCAGCAAACCGAAGCGAGCTGTTTTTTCCAGCCAGTGCGTCGGCTAAATCCGTTTCGTGACATGAACTCGTCTTTTCTTCAGCTCTTCGCTGGAAAGTTGAGGGTGGAGGCCTGAAGTAATCAATGGATGGATATTAAGCTTTTTTTTTTTTTTTGGTAGCCGTCTAGGACGTAAGCATTAAGCTTGGAAAGCGAGGGAATTTGAAGCGACCATTTTGATCGCTGTTCTGAAAACCCGACTCCTCTTACCCTTTCACCCAGAGCTATGAAAACACGCATAATGAACTCGTTAGTCATACATCAGTGTCATGGCTGAGATGGTCACTGAGGTGGGCTATAGGTTACATTGCGAGCGCTTGTATGAAAGATGTGTAGCCTCCATGTCCTCGGCACTTCGAGTCGTTTCGTGGATCGAGCACCTCTAGATTAAGCTTGTTCGTGTGTTGAGGGTTTGTTGTTGTGTGTGTGTGTGTGTGTGTTTTTTGTTTTTTTTTTTTGTCGTCCGCCGTCACATTTCCCCTGGACCTCCTCTTGCTTTCGCGGGAAAGATGGGCTGCTTGGGCAACAGCAAGACCGAGGATCAGAGGAACGAAGAGAAGGCGCAACGGGAAGCAAACAAGAAAATCGAGAAACAGCTACAGAAAGACAAACAGATCTACAGGGCCACGCACAGACTGCTGCTTTTAGGTGAGTTTCAGGAACGGGAAATGCTTGTTTGCTTGCTTGCTTGCTTGTTTGTTTGTTTTGTTTGAAGGCCTCGAGCGGCAGCTTTGCGCTGCAGAGCCAAATTCGCCCTTGTTTTCTTCCCAGCTTTTGTCAGAGCCCAGCTTGTCACAAGTTGTAGCATGAGACGGAGTTGGTTGCTAGCGAAATTAGCACTTGAAAGTGACTTTTGGAGGAGGAATGCCGCTGTCACACCTTCGTTGTGTCACAGCAGAGAGAGTGTGTGTGTGTGTGTGTGAGTGATCGTAGTGGTGACATTTGAATAGCGTTAGTGGCCAGCCCGAGCGGAAACGTGCGACATGCATCGGCATGTGGGTGTGTTCTGGTTAAACTGGTAAGATGCATGTAGCGCTGGATCCACAGGCCCCAGTCGCTCAGTCTCTCTACTAGAACTCTCCATCCACGCCATTTAGGCCCGACTCCAAATCATCCAAACCAGTTTCAGGCCTCCATTATTTATTTAACTCAGATGTCCTTTCTCTCTCTCTCTCTCTCTACAGCCGCGCTTGCTGTCTTCGCTGTCTTTTTGACAGGGATTGCGTGTTATTTATGGATAATAAAAACTTCATTGGACAGCTGGCATACCCTCAGAGCTGTAGCCAGTGTTTAGCTAAACTACCACTTGCGTCGAAGAAAGTGGTCCGTTTTATCCTTCTTTTAATAAAACGTCATTTCCGGTGTCTGCTGATTGGCTGACTGAATTGTGATGACCAGCGCCTGGTTGTTTACTAGTAGTTTACAGATGTATTTGTTATTATTGATACTTTCCCACCTTTCTTTCTTTTCTTTCTTTTTCTTTCTTTCTTTTTTTTTTTTTTTTTTAAATTATATCATTTTGGGACTTTTGCACAGTTTAGTGTTAGTGTTTCTATACTCTAGATTTATAAAGCATGTCAGTTGCTAATGCCTCATGTGGAGCTTAGTATCACTAATAACCCATGTCATTTAATTCATGCAGTACTCATGACTAGGGTTAGAGCATGATTCCAGATCCGTGCATCCAGGAAAAAACTACTATTATCAGTGTTGTTTTTGATCTCGTATCGTTCGAGTGGGTTTTATCCAAAACCTCACTAACCCAAACAAAACTCACAAGCTCGAACGTGAGCTCGAATCGGATTTTTAATGCAACTGCATCCTGTGAGTGGAAGATTTCAGAAGTAAAAGCTCTGTCGTGCCAATATGTAGCCAAATCATTACCGTGCACATTTGAATAGTTTGATTACGGTCATAACAATAAATCTGTACTGACGGATGGATTTTATTGAAAGGCTACAGGAAGTTTGAGAACCCGTGCTGTAGATGTTTGTGATTCAGTGCCTTGTACATATTCAGTGCTGTGTACATTTCATTTAATATAGAAACAAGGCACAAAACCACGCTTTTCAAATGTCATTTTTTTTTTTTTTTTTTTTTTAAAAGTATAGGGACATGCTTCGGATCTACTTTAACTCTGACCAAGATGGACGCTCAAATGAATCTTGGTGAAAATGATCTAGTAATGAGGCTTAGTGCAAGAAGACGTGTCTCTGCACTCGTCAGATTATGTAGTCTGGCATCAGATAAGGTTAAGAATATATATTTATTTTTTCAATAGGTGATTAATAATAATAATCTTTTAAGGAGACTCGTGCTCTAAACACCAGACTGGGGTGAGTATAGGCATCGTCATGCTTAAACATTATAAGAAAATTAGAGAGCAACTAATGACGCTCATTTCTATTTTCACACCCCTCTTTGTCAGACCTCTTTTGTGTCACTGGCTGCCGGGCAACGTAACATGATCATGGGCGGGTCAACCATAGAAAGCTGCTTTCCTGTACAGAACTTACTTGATTGCAGAAGACACGGACGAGCTGCTCTGGGCAGATTGACAGCTCGAGCATTTGACAGAGAAATCAGCAAGCACTCCGTTTCCCTTAACAGAACACAGCGACAGCAGGTCTTGCCCTATTAGCCGAAATGTCTGGTCGGTATCTTTGTTTTTTCCGTTAATATGTTTTGTTTAAAAAGCAGTGTGGTAGGAAAGTTAGAACCCTGCTGATGAGGTGAACGTGCTAGCTGTAGCGTCTTCTATGCGTCTTCACGTGCTCTAAACGTATATCGTTCGCTTTATTTGATCATATACAGTAGTCATACATGTTTGCAATAATCTTACAGCACCATACAGACGTTCATAATCTCTATTAGCATTACATGCTTGCGTACTTTTTCTCCACTGCAGTACAACCGCCATTTAAAAAGCTCGAATCTTATCCGGCCTCTCAGCGATACCGATATCTCGGAATCTTGAAGGAAAAAATCCATCCCGAACAAGTCGTACTTCGTATGTTGCATTGAATTGTGTCCGAGATTTTTATTATAGTGAAATTCTGAGTCGAGTTTCTGAACGTTGGTTAATGGTTTCCTTCCCACAATGCCGTTCAGCTGCCGTAGGAATTCTGTCGAACCGAGAAAGTAGAAAGCTGAAACTCGGAATTCCGTCATCGTCAGCTTCCACAAGTTCAATTTACAAAGTGGACGGCTTCATGAACGCGTGTCTTTCGTTAGCAACAAGCTAGGGAGCTAACGTTAGTGAAGGAGTGACCTTCTCAAAATGGCAACCTGTGTGATGGGTGTCATAATCATTACGGTGATTAATCTAAAGGAAATGCTACTATTAGAGAGGTGGAACTTTACAGCGGGAGCATTTTCATGTGGTGTCATATGCTGGACTCGGGGCTGAGGACACCTTCCCAACTGTCTGAGTAGGATTTCCAAGCTGATGTGACGTTTTTCTTTGTTTTTTTCTTGTTGTAAGTTTGGAAATACCAAGTTACGAGTTTTAGCCGAATGCAGAATCAGTCCTTGGTGCATATCCACTTAAAGCGACCAGTGCAGCAGCGCTTTATTCTGCCCAGCTCTCTCGTGTCCCCATCCGTACACTCTGCTCAAACCACCTTTCACGTTCCGTACCACCATCAGCGCCATTGTATCGGCCATCTAAAAGATCACTAACTAGCCAAGTTGGCAGCAATGCCCTCTGAGCACAGAGTGCAGCTAGGTGTACAGCTGCATTGCATTCTGGGACTCTGAGTCCAGCATTGTGCTGCCTTCCACCACTTCATCATATTAAAGATTTCTCTTTAATATGACGCCGAACGTCGCTGGACAGTCACGAATGAGAAGTGAATCCAGTGGTCTTTTGTTTTTTTAGGAGCTAACAGTGATTGCGTTTGGGAATGTTGAATTTTTTTCATCTCCTGTTAAATGCCAGTGTAAGTGCGCTAGCAGTGTCACAACCGCTAACTTCTCACTGTATTAATCAAAACACCAACCAACAAAATTAGCACCAGAAGTGCTCAGTGCATCATAAGGATTAAGATTATAAATGTTTATGTTTATATATAATACTATACTTTAATGTGTGTCAGGTTGGAGTCTTTCTTTAACACAGAACATATACGAGGCTGAATTTTTGCTGTGCTGTAGATAGTATCAGATAGGCAGACGGTGGTGTGTTGTTTTTTTTTTGTTTGTTTGTTTGTTTTTTGGAAAAGTTTTGGCACCTTGTCACTCGAATAAGTTCATGGTGTCCGATGTTCGGCTTGTAACGTATTCGTGAGATACATTAGTAAAGGAACGTTACTTTTGTTTGGAATCATGGTCACGTTCTGAGATCATATATTTTCAGTTCATGAATTTGTTATATTTTTCATCATTTTCACTCTTTAAAACCTGTTTGATTTTGTGTAGAAGTTCAGTCAAAATCTGTCAGTAGACTTGCTTAGTATAATGAGGGTTTTTTTTTTTTTTTCTTTAACATAGCTTTGTGGAATAATCAGTTCTGATTAGTCAGCTGATGCGGCAACATTCTGTTTAATATCCGAGACTGCCGTATCTGTGTAATTGACTGCTACTGGCTTCCACGTCTCTTGTATCATTCTACTGACATAAAACAGCTGGAAAACTTTAGAAAGAATCTCTATGGTTACATAACCCTAAATAGAGATTTTCAGTTTATATATTATATATACGCTCTGGCCAATTTATTAGGACCACCGGTACAGCTGTACATTCATGCAGTTGTGTAATCAGCAGCGCAGATTCATGCAGATACAGATCAAGAGCTTGAGTTCATGTTCACATCAAACATCAGAATGGGGGAAATGTGATCTCGGTGACTTTGACCGTTGCGTGGTTGTTGGTGCGAGGCGGGTTGGTTTGAGCGTTTCAGAAACTGCTGATCTCCTGGCGTTTTTAATTATTGACAGTTTCTAGCATATACACAGAATGAGTTTTTTTTTTGTTTTTCACACCAAAGACGTAGCCTCAGATTTCTGTTCTTGGCTGGCCGGGCTGGAACCTGATGTGATCTTCAGCCATTGGAGCCCATCCCCCTCAAAGCTCGAAGCGTTTTGCATTCTGACGTGCTTTTCTGCTCACCACGGTTGTAAAGAGTGCTTATTCGACTTACCGTCACCGTCAGGCTTCCTTGTCACCTCGAGCCAGTCTGGCCATACTCCTCTGACCCCTGTCATCGAGGCATTACAGCCTGCTGAGCTGCCTTTTTTTTTTTTTTTTTTTTAAAACTCTAGAGACTGTTGGGCATGCAAATGCCAAGAGAGCGGCAGTTTCTGATATACTCAAACCAACGTGCCTGGCACCAACAGCCATGCCAGGGTTGTCGTTCTGATGTTTGATGTGAACAGTAACTGAAGTTCTTGAGCTATATCTGCATGATTTTATGCATCGTACGTCTGTGCTTGGATCATTGCACGAACGAGCAGGCGTTCTTAATAAAGTGGTCGGCAAGTGTGCATATACACAGTCTACATTTCAACATCAAAACCCCTCGACAGCACATCACGGCATATGTCTCACATGTCGCTAACATGTCGACGTGCAGTATTTTAGCTCAGAGTCACGGGAAATGTGTACAGCACCAGTGCCTGTACAGACTGAGACGTCTCTTGCCAAATCTCATGCAGAGGTTTGTCTCAGTGGTTGAAAGGTAAGCGCTGAAAACAGCGACAAAACTGACTTTGTAGCTAAAGGTATATCGAAATATAAACTCCAAAACACGGCCGCTCTCCTGTTTGTGCATTTCCGCATTAAATCGGCGGACCGAAATGTTAAAGTGCGAATACGTGTACAATATACCGGCGCTGCTACGACAGACATATGCCTGTATGGCGCACACACACCATACACACAACTCTCTGCTGCGTTCAGAAAGCCTTTCCGTCCTCATTCGATCCGGGTTAAAGAAATTCCTGCAGCGACTGAGCGTTTCATACTCTGTAGTGGAGAGCGCAGGATTCAAAGACCCAACACGTTACATTCCGACTTTACATAACGTACAGCTTTTGTTCAATTCTGTGAGTCTGAATGCGTCACACAAACAGTCAGTATTAAGTTTCAGTGGCTCTACTCGTGTAATCCTGGACGTATTATTCAGTCGAAAATTGAAACCTGTAGCGCTTGTTGAGGCGACGCTGTATTTATTTTCGCTGTATCGAAACTGCATTAGCGTGAGCCAGCGCCATATCGAAATCGTATCGGGTTTGATTTTTTTTTGTGTATCGTTCCACCGCTACTGATGAGAATTTCCTCAGCTTGTATTTAGGAAGGTTAATCTGGTACACTGACCACAGAGGTGGTGCTCCCTAAATCTTACAGGCTAGAGGTGTGTTTTATTATTTTCCCAGGCTTCCTCGGAGGAAAAATTACAGGCCGAATTTTCCTACTGCTCCCCCCCCCCCCCCCCAAACTCGGCAGTCGTCCGATAATCGCAGTCCCGTCCAGATACCCATGTCCGTGATTTCCATTGCACATGATTCAAAATCGGATGGAAAATGGACGCTTCTTTGTATACTTTGTGATTTATCGTTTTACCGTATTTTCAAATTGTTGCCGGATCTCCGGTCCGTCGCAAACCGAAAGAAGAGCCAGCGTCTCTCCTCTGCTCCACTGCCTCTCCGACTGCTTGGACGCCATTTTGTGAATGGAGCGCGATCATATGACCGCGTGACGCAGGTAGAAAATACAGTCCGCAGGAACTGCCGTCTGGATGTGAGATTCTTATTACCGAGGAGAAGTGTAAAAAAAAAAAAAAAAAAAAATGTATTCCCGACGATCCCTTGATAATACAGTACAAAAAGCGGTCTAGTTCGTTCTGGCTCCCTAAATATACACAAATGAATAATTATAATCGCAGTGATGCTAACCTTGATCTAGCAGTTACTAAAGATGAAGGAGTGCTGTTAACGTGTCATGCAGGTGCCCAGTATGGTGGCTGGGGTTATCATTATATTTATTTATTTATTTTTTCTTCATATCTGACCACCTGCATGAAAGTAAAAAGACACACTCCCACACTGGGGTTCGGTTGGTTATCGCTCATCCCGTCTGTTATTCTCAATACAGAAATGAGGTTCTAAATAGTTATTCCATCTCTCACGCAGGAGTAAAAACCACTGACGGAGACACAGCCACAAATGTATCAGTTTAACTGGATGTTTTCAAGCTCCTGATAAAGAGCGGAGAGAGACGTGTGTGCCTGAGCCTCTCCTTACTAATCGCTCAAGCGCAGCTCGGTTATAGGACGGCCGAGGCTATAGAGCGTTCAGTGTCACCGTATTAGCAACAAGAAACCGATGCACGTATATATTAATTACCGCTTCAAATGGCTACGTTTAAACCGCTTATTCCAGGGGGTTGACTGGGGAGCAGGATGCACTGTGAACTTAATAAATGCAAAATTCGAACATTTTAATAGTGATTTTTTTTTTTTTTTTTTTTGGGCCTAAAATGCCTATTCGTAGTGGTTACTGCTAGAGTTAGCTAATAGTACTTTTCCATCAAAGTGCACGGTTCAGTTTGGGGGAGAAAAGGAAAAAAAAAAAAACCCACCCTGGACTATCAGTATATCTTGGCAGAGCAGGAGATATAAGACGTTTCAGTGGAAAGGTTAAACGTTAACAGAAACGCGTAGAGCCTTGTATCATCTCAAATGCTGTCCTGCTGTGCATGGAGTGCACTAGGTAGAGTGTTGCACCCTATGTAGGGAGCCAGCAACGTGAATGGGAGCCATTTGGGACAGGGCCTTCGGACTTGACGTCCGGCGTTACCTGTAGCGCGGATTAAAAGTAAAAGGTAACATGCTCGAGTGACACGTCGCTTCCACTTCCGACACCCTATATGTCCAAGACTGACGTGTCAACACAGATAATCAGTGATTTTGACGGAAGTTAGGTGTTTTTAAATTCTTGTTTTACGGAGAGAGGAAAAAAAAAGATAAGATCCTCCCTTCACTGTTGCCTCCAGCATCATCCTCCCAAAACACATGCACACACACGAACACCTGAATGCTCGTGTTCTAGAGGCAACGTGATTAGCTGATAACTAGAGGCGAATTCCTCTTCTCATTGGTTGGATGTTTGTGGGGTTTTTTTTTAGTTTTTTTTTTTTATGCTGTTTACAGAGAGCACAGGACCAGTTTAACATAGCCATAACGTTTCCTTTTTTCTGTTCTTTTTTAAGCTAAGTGGCAAAAACTAGGGAGCCAAGTAAATAAATGTAGCGTTGACACGCATTCGTATATTAATATTGTGCATTAATATGATAGCAATATCATAAACCTCAGAATCACTTCTATTTATTTACCAGCAATGTTGTCTCGGGACAAGCCTTTATCTGGAACTGATATTTCTTAGGCCGTCAGGAATCCAGTAAAAAAAAAAAAAAATCTTTTCATCACGTGTTGCGGCCACGTCCGATCCTACCCAGGGCGTAACAGCGACGCAAAACCTGTTGGTGCACTTCATGCTTAATAGAATGCCTTTAGCGTTTAACATGGCATGTATATTGCCTTGTAGAGTGACCTTGTTTTTGTTTTTTTTGTATTTTACTATCACATGACATTTGTGCTTAATTTTCTCTCTAGATTAAAGTATTATAAACTTATAAGCTAGATTGTTTAGTACTTAATAAGAGCGTTGTGAGATAAGTGACACTCAGTGGGTTCAAACTGTAGTATAAAATGCTTTTTTTCTTTTTTTCTTTTTTTCCATGTCAGGCCAAGAAATCAATTTTGAAATACTGAGTAATAGTTTTACTAATTAATTCAGCGATCATAAATTCATTAGCCTGCGCACTGGGCAAGTGAAACCTCTCATGCGCTTGCTCAGTCCCCTCGTGTTGGTTGTTTGCTCACCTAATTAACTCGCCTGGAAAGTAGGAGCCTCAGAAGTACGATACGCTGTTGTGTGTTAAATCAGTGTTTCACTGATTAAATTATTAACTCGACCACGTCGCACGCAGTTCCTGGTCACGCGACCGGACAGATTAGTCCAATCCAATCAGTTTATCAAATAAACAAGCGTTACTGATCTGATCGTGTTTTTTTAAAAAAAAGTTTAAAAAAATTTTTTTTTTTATTGTAGCCCAAAAGCGCCAGAGGCAGTGCTGCGTTTCTGTTATCGCAAACTGAAACGCCAACCTCGGGTGAAATTCTAAACACATCTGTATTATAGCACGAATTATCATCGCGTGGTTTTGATTGAAGGCAATGATTGAAGGCAGTATTGAGATTCGCTGCTAGGCAATCTACTGCGTTTCAGTGGCTGTGTTGGTGACGCTGCAGCTTTAGGAGCGTCCAAGAAAATAAATCTTGTTGTCTCTCCTAATATATACGGTTTAGCCTATTTTTATATCTTATCCAAACCTTAATAGTCTGTCTTTCTCTGATGCATGACGCCGTCCCTTGTCCATACTCGCCAGACAGATAAAGCCGTGCCAGCCTTCCACGCCTGGAATGTTTTCGCCCGCGGAACATGAACGGCGGCTTAAATTCAAAAATGAAACATCACGGCTACTCGACTATGCACGAATTCGGCAGGTATCTCTGCTGCTGTTCAACACCGAGCACGCGCACGTGTCGTTTCTGTGACTGTATTTCAGTTGTATAAGGAGCTTAGTTACAGCTAGTAAGTTGTTAGGGTTACATTTGTTTTCAGTTTTTGCTGACTTTATAATTAATTAAAAAAAAAAAAAAAAGGATTAAATGCTAATATTAGTGACTACACCTAGGGCTTTTTGTTTATTTGTTAGTGTTTATATGTATTTTTTTTTTTCTGGCTGTAATGACTTTGCATCTTTGACGCATATTGCGCTGTGTATCCTGTGTGGCCACGCCCCCAACCCCCCGCCCCCCGAGTCAGTGTCACGACAGCAATACCGTGCTCTCACACACACTGCTTGGAGCCTACACCCTTCCAAAGCCACGAGCGATACTATCATCAATCATCAATCATCATTAGTTATCGGATGTGACAGAATGACGGTACACGATCTCACAAGCCCGCAGTATGATATGATCTATGATATGATATGATATGATATGACGCTGTATAGCGACACCCCTAACACTCGCAGTAATCGTATAACGACGGGCGCTCTGGAAAAGTCTTTAAAAACACGGTTGCTCTCTTTCTTCACTGGAAGTCGAGTGAGATCTCGGAGATAAATGAACTGCGATCATTTTATATTCACATACGGCACAATAATAATACTAAATAAATTCACGAGGCAGTGGTGTGGTGATAGCAGCATCGTTTACGCAGCAATCAGTATCCGAAAGAGCCTCCATTTACTTGCAGTTAATAGAGAAAACATAGCTGGTCTTTTTTTTTTTTTTTGGGGGGGGGGGTCCTACTTTGCTTAATTTTGCAGAAGTTGTTTTTAATATATGTAATTTTTTTTTTTTTTTTTTTTTTTTAAATTTTTTTTTTAATTGCAAAATTTTTTAAAAATGAAATTAAGTGTGGGTAAGTAGTGAAAATGGCGAATTGTAGGAAACTAGTGCCCA
>CM075010.1:18269301-18283630 GCA_037576675.1 Pangasius sanitwongsei
TAAATGTCTGAGGTTTAAATAAGGCAAGCCTCCTTCAAAATGCTCTGTAACCATGTTCTAATAATTTGCACCTGATGCGATACACCTGTAGCCATTTTAAGCACAAATAAATCTACAAATACTTTTTCCTCACAAGAAATTGGATTATTTTTTTTTATTTTTTTTTTTTTTAAATTACATTTTACAGATCATGTTAAAAAGACTTTTCTTTGGTTTTATTTGTTTAGTTGTATTACTTGAATCTCCCAATATTGTTAAAATGACGATCAAATGTTTAAAAAAACAAAAACAAAAAAACACAGGCTTTCATGGGGTGTCCTAATTTTTTCACATGACCTGTGTGTGTGTGTGTATACACACACACACACACACACACACAGTTGGATCCAAAAGTCTTGAAATCACACTGAAAATATGTTTTGTTGAAATTTCTAAAAAAAAAAAAAAAAAAAAGGAAGTGTGCCGTATCTTGACTAGTCAATTTTCAAGATGTTGCATAATGTCCAGGTTCCTATTTAAATGTAAGCAGATTTTGTGATGTTCATGTTAACTGCTCTGTGCAAGAGGTCCGATTTTCCGTGAGTCTCATCCCTTCCAATCGAAGCACGTGTTCAGACGACATGCCGATGGATTTAATCTAATGTGGATCACCAGTTGCGGAGTCCGTCTCAGCTCGAGTGCATGCTGTCATTAAATTGACATTACTAAGAAAGTCTGGAATACATGTAAATATTTCCAAGAGTCGACTTTTCACACAAGTCGTTGCTAATAATATTATTTGTAATGAAAACCTTGAAAAAAGAACACCAGACAGAAGCGTTTTCACTAGTGCTCTCAGACTTTTGGACCCCACTGCATGTATTTATCTATCTATCTGTCAGTCTCTCTCCCTTCCTTTCTCATATATATATGTGTGTGTGTGTGTATATATATATATATATGTGTGTGTGTATATATATGTATGTATATGTATGTGTATGTGTATATATATATATATATATGTGTGTGTGTATATATATGTATGTATATGTATGTGTATGTGTATGTATATATATATATATATATATATATATACACACATACACACACACACACATACACACAGAGTTAACTTTTATATGAAGAGGATCTCTGTATGGAGTTTCTATGCTTCCTTGCTGCCATTGTTAGCCATGTTAATCTTCCTTCTCGTTTTCAGACCATAGTTGCTGCTATGAGTACTCTTGCCCCACCCGTCCAGGTCGCCTGTCCAGAAAACCAGCGGCGAATCGAATACATCACCAACTTACCTAATCAGAAGAACTTTGAGTTCACATCTGTAAGTATTAGGCTGTAACCGAGCAAAACAACGAGTTCACAAGAGACGGAGGAGTATTTACATTTACAGTGTTTGACTTATCCAGAGCTAAAGAGGTGCTTTGTAGTCTCCGTCGGAAACATCTCCTCATGCTAGTAAAACAGTTCGGCGCACATTAGCGAGCTAAAACCCTGTCAGAGAAGTGACTACAGGAGGAAAACAAGTCGGTGCATTTTGAACATGCTAATAGAGGTCATTCCTTGAGAAACGAAGCATCCTTTAGGGTGTCGTCATTGGTCCCAAGTTAGTAATAAAATGCAGAATGTTTTGGGGAATGTGTTGGAATGCATTACGCTTCAGCTAAGTATTATGTCTTACTAATTATGGATGGTAGTAAATGTGTGTTACAGATTTACAGGCCCGACCTTACTAGGCTATGTGATGCTCTCTTGCATTGTGCCTTAATTTTCTCATTTATTTAAGCAAAACTTCTGTCTTCAGGCAAAATCAGCTATCTACTAGGATTTACTGTCTTAACACACAATCTCCTCTGCTTAAATTTAAATAGACTGCTGGTCCGCTCACTCCTTTTATTAGCCTTTTATACACAATAAACCTCTGATAATATAGCTGCTATTTTTACATACTATCCACAAAGCGATTAAAACCACAGTGCTATTATTTTTTTTTTCTTAAGACCTGCATTTTGTCTCTCGTTGCTGCCACATCCCATCCTGCGCGGGTTAATAGAAGATGTTATTGCTGCTGTGTTCTGGGTAGAATATCAAACTTAAGATGCAGCCAATCACAGTGAGATCATACTGAATCCAGAGGGCACTTTAGAGTTCTTCACATGGGACATTTGGAGAATTCATTTATCAGCTACGTGTCTAGCAATGCAATATTAGTCAGCTCCATGGGGCTTTTCTGTATGTGCAAAGTGAGTCGTTAAGGGATTTAACTGGAGGAGGTTAATGAACAGTTGCTGTCTCTTTGGGGTTTTTTTTTTTTTCCCCCCGCCTGCTCATTAACAGCCTCAGGGGTCTTCACAGGCCTTGAAGTCCTCCAAGCTTCCGTAGTCCTCAGGGTCAGGTGCTTAGCAGGAAAGTCCCAAAAGCTCACTGCCATGATTCCATTGCTTCCTTTTTTTTTTTTTTTTTTTTAAAAGATATACAGCTTCTGTCTGTGAGACTTTATACGTGAAAATATTATTTAGGCGTGAAATAAGACCTATTCTGATCTTAATGTAAAAAAATTCAGTGGTCAAAGCTCTATGAA
Organism: Pangasius sanitwongsei; assembly: GCA_037576675.1. NCBI lineage: Eukaryota > Metazoa > Chordata > Actinopteri > Siluriformes > Pangasiidae > Pangasius > Pangasius sanitwongsei. Next base: position 18,271,877 of record CM075010.1, read on the forward strand.
TCACATGGTCATGGTTGTTTCTTGTTGTTTTCCAGTGTTACACATACCAAAAAAAACCCACTTGATGAATTGCAGCGTGCGTGTCCAGATTGTGCAATTTCGCTGAGAGAATAAAATGGATGAATGAGTATGAACAATAAGACCACTAGCACACATCCAGAGTCTTGGATATTTCTTCCTGCATGTCTCGTAATATGTTAAGTCCCTTATTTCTTTGAGAAACTTAAGACGTTCGCAATACCTGAAGTGAGTCGTCTTAAAGAGAAATAAACTTAGACCTTTCCAAAAAAAAATGTTAGAATAAAAATATTTGAATTGCCAAGATGGAAGCTTCAGTTTGGGACCAAACTGTGGCCTGTGTCAAGAGGGCAAAGCAAGCTGGGATCGGCGTAAAAGGGCACGTGATGGCCCTCACACAAGACAGACACATGTCTTGTCTCGCAGACACATGATCAGGGGTCCAGGCGTGTTTCATCTGAGAGCGAGCGCTTTAGTCCAGCCAGGCAAATGTGGTTGTGTGGGATTTTTTTTTTATTTTTTATAGTGTATATTAATGTAACAGAGATTAAAAACTGCTTATAATTAATAATAAATGCACAGTCCTGGACACTGATAAAATTACTAAACCTAACCTTAATATCCATTTATTTATTTTTATTGCCTTTAAGTATGTTTTCATGTTGTTGTTCCGTATGACTAATTTGTGTCCTCTCTTTTCAGGAGTTTTATGAGAATGCAAAAAAACTATGGCAAGATGATGGAGTGAAGGCCTGTTACGAGCGTTCCAATGAGTATCAGCTGATCGACTGTGCTCAGTAGTGAGTATCTGTAGAGTGATGCACACTGTAATTGTATTTACAGTTATATTTACATCCAGTATAACGTCATAGCATGCCTAATATGGAGCAACAGAGAAACAAACTGAAACAACGCATACACTATATGGCCAAAAGTTTAACATCTGACCATCACCCCCCTGCCTACCAAACCAGCGAGATGTTTTTCCTGGCTCAGAATAAGGTAAAGGAGATGTCTGGAGATTGAGCTGGAGTATCATGTACCTGAAAGTTCACAAGTGGAGGGACACCACGATGTATTTTACTGATCAGATCTGAATGGTTAATAATAATTAATTGTGTGGTGATGTAGATTTTTAGGTCTCATTTGTAATGTCATTTCGTACTATCTAGATTTTGGATTTCTTAGATGATGCTAATTCTCTCCCCCTTCTCTTTTTTTCTTTCTTTCTTTTTTTTTTTTTAAGCTTTTTAGACAAAATAGACATTGTGCAGCAGAGTGACTACACACCTTCTGACCAGGTGAGTGTCTCAATTGTTTTACGTATTTTTTTTTTATTTTTTATGGCAGTGCCACAAAAACTAAATGTTAATCTCCGTGCCAAGACCATGTAACAGTCAGAATAAATAACAAGTAAATAAATAAATAAATAAATAAATAAGCTATAAATAACTGTTATTTATTGTGTTAGGTAACATCATAACTTGATGTCCAATAACAGCAAGTAGCGATTCAAATCATGCATGTTCTACAAATTAAAATTAGAAATGCATTTCGTTTTTAGTTGGATTTAGTTTTTAAATAATTAATATAATATTCTTTTTGCAAACCTCCAAGATGTATAGTTGTGGGTTTGCTGACAGAATTAAGGCTCCACTTAAATACTTTTACATCCTCCAGGTTTTCTAACATACCAGACATTTGCCTAATTTTAGCAGTACTGTACTATAATGCAGTACTGTACTGTAGTTAAAAGTTACCACTTGCACACCACTGAGTTTTTCTGTGCGTAAAGGTCAAAGCCCGGGACTGAGATTTAAAATATCTTTAAAATATGACTGCAAAGCTAGTTTAATATAATGATAATGATCCTTGTGCTTTCCAAACATTATCCGTGTTTTGTTGCCACAGTATGCTTTCACATCAGTAACGTTCCACTAAATATCACGTCTCCTGATGCTCAGTCGTGTCTGTATGCGCTGTATTAGGCGCACAGCCAATTCAGAAGCAGGTAGTTAGTATTGATACAAAAACAAAAACAAAAATCCCCGTAACATGGTGCCATGTTCATTGTTCTGGTACCTCTACACGAGACTGCTACCCATATCCCATTCAGCGCTGCCATAGCTAAACCAGAGCCACAACAACAGCAAGAAAAAAAGAGTCCAAAAAGTCTTCATTTTTTTTTTTTGTGCTCCTCTCTTTCAGGACCTGCTCAGATGCAGAGTTCTGACCTCCGGTATTTTTGAGACAAGATTCCAGGTGGACAAAGTAAACTTCCAGTAAGTGTTCAGCAAATGCCTCTCTTTATCTCGTGTATTCTGAGCAGCCATCATGCACATCATGCTGGCTTTCCTGAGCCAAAGCCGTGTGTAAAAGGGATATCCTCTGACACTGGGGCACTGCAGATGCAGATGTACAGTAAGTGTGTGATGATGTGAAGCGCTAGCATAGAGTAATGTGTATGAATGACCACTAGGGGGCAGTGTAACTTATAGTTCCATTGGCTATCAGGAGACATAACGCTTACAAGGCGTAAACCTCTAGTGTATTAAATACACAGAATTTTTAGCAAGGTTCTTAAAGTGGAGCCTTGAAGCATAGTTAGGGGTCTGTGATATTTACAATTTGGATAGTACATTTTGGACCGTTATAAAAGCTGCTATATTTATTATAGAGTTTACTCACTCACTTTAGTTAACTGCTTTATCCTTGTCAGGGCCTCAGTGGATGCCGAGTCTATCTCGGAAACAGTGGGCATGAGGCGGGAATACTTATTATTGCGTTCTTATAGTTATTTAGTATATTCTTCTTAGTTTATTTACTTTACTGAGTAGCCTGTTTTACTGGTCACTTGAATTAAATGGGTTTAATCCAAACATCTCATTTAAAAAAAAAAATAAATGATGAGAATTAAAAATAATGTTATAACATGAATATAAGGATAATTTTACATATATATATTTTAAAAAAAAAGTGTTCTGTGAGTGGAGAGTTCAGAATTTAAAAAGCTCTTTTTTTTTTTTTTCCAGTAAATAGCCAACATATTATTGTATACCGTAAACATGCTTAATATTTGGATTATGTTAGTAAAAAAAGAAAATCTGTGCTGCAGCTTCCTGTGGTTCTCTGATCCCAGGGCCTTGTCTCAAAAAGAACAGTTGATTTAACTCAAATTAAATGCCCCCATGATGTTACGTGTGAATATTTAAGTAAATCTGAAGGAGCACATGGATCCTTGCGTTGTATAGTTTATAGTGTATATGTATTGTTTTAAAATATTTAATAGTCAGGTGTCATGTTAAATCTTGGGACTTGGGGCTGAAAGACCTGTTTTGATCAGTGTTTAGTCTCAAATGATCGATCACATCAGTGTTACCATGCTATATGTTTTTAAAAACATGTTGTGTATACACAGGAGTGACCTTTACTTTTTCTTTTTTTTTTTAATTGACCTCTGTTCCTTTGCTTGTAGATGTGCTTAATGATCTTGTCAGTTTGAATTATTTATTACTTACTCATTAGTACTATCTATTTCATTGCTTAATGCTCGCCTAATGCCTTTCTTCTGACTGACCCGAGGCACTAAAGGTCCAGGCTTGGGTCCTTCCTGTTTAGTGTATATATTAAAATGGCCGCCCACTAGTAAATATACTAAATAATTTCGTTTTCACAGATAGCTAAATGGCCGTGGGTTTGGAGCACTGCTGATTTGGTCATACTGTATTGTAGACAATTCAAGCTCACTTGCGTAAAGTAAAGAAGGCTGCGTACTCTTTGCCTTGTTTTAATGAGAGAAAGCAAAGAATGATTCTGTGTATAATGTCCTGTATAAAATGCTTGTTTCTTCCCTTAGCATGTTTGACGTGGGCGGGCAGAGAGACGAGCGTCGGAAGTGGATCCAGTGTTTTAATGGTAAATATGTCACACGTTCCTCCACAGCCCGTCTTCTGAGAATTAACCAGCTGTCTTTTTTTTTTTTTTTTTTATACAGTGTTATATTGTATAATATTTATTGCGTTTTTACTGTTGCTCCATTAGAATTGTGCTTTGTTGCCCTGTTTCAAATTTCAGACAACAATTTGTCAGTGCAATGAGTATCGAGGCTGTACCGATTTCCTTCGGTGCATCTTAAACAAGTGTGACAGCACATTTTTTTACTAGCATTAAAACGTCGTTCTTGGAAATCAACGTCCATCACTAATCGATTACATCCATTAATTCCCGATTGCACCATAATCGCCTCAAGCCTCGTGGATTAAGTCGTAACGTTTGCGATTTCCGTCTTCCCCCCTCAGATGTAACTGCCATCATCTTTGTAGTGGCCAGCAGTAGCTATAACATGGTCATCCGAGAAGACAATCAAACCAACCGCCTCCAAGAAGCACTTAATCTCTTCAAAAACATCTGGAACAACAGGTGAGCCTGTTCATGAAACACAAAACGTTTAAATAAGCATAGAAATTAATTTAGTCCTACAGTAGAAACACTCCAAATACTGAATAGATTGTGTTTCCGAATGTATTTAAAAAAGATGAACAACTTAACATTTTCTTCCTCTCTTGCTCTCTTCCCCCCCCCCCCTCAGATGGTTGCGGACGATCTCTGTAATTCTCTTCCTGAATAAGCAGGACCTCTTAGCTGAAAAGGTCTTGGCAGGAAAGTCAAAAATCGAAGAATATTTTCCTGAGTTTGCTCGCTACACCACACCAGATGATGGTGAGAGCCGTTCACACCGTCTCTTACATCATACACGATGCGTCCTAGCGCCAGAGTATAATATATATCCTCAATCGGGAGTCCAGCACTGTCATGCGGAAATCTAAGATTGTACTTAGGCAAGGTTTTTTTTTTTTTTTTTATAGATTGTGTATATCGTGTATTTTTTTTTTTTTCACCTGTCTTTTATTCAACAGTGTAGATTATGGGCTCAGTGCATGTAAAAATATCAATTCGGTAAAAATATTTTTGCTCTTACATTACATTTACATGTCGATCAATATCAGTAGACAGTTTATTCAGGCTTTAAAAAAAAAAAAAAAAGGAAACGATAGCTTTGCGTTGAAGTATAGTATGTAGGCTATCATACTTATTAATACATTTTAATATCTTGAGTATATTGTGTTCCCATTTGATATTTTTCTTCAATACTTTTCTTCAGAGCTGCAAACTTCTAGAAAGAAGTCTGTTGATTAGCAGTAAATATCATTCACTACAGTTGTAGGCACTTTATTTTATTTTTTTTTTTAATGTGCAATATTATGGACATGGACTGAATTGCAGGCCGGACATGCACTGCATTCGTTTCATAGCAAGCTTTAACTCACAGCAGCTCGCTTATAACATTTCTGTATTGCAGTTAAATATCACTTTCAGTATTTACGCATCAGGCTAATGCGTTCGCTGACATGCGCTAGGGTCGTCGTGGTAAAATTCCGCTTCTGCTCTCAGTCCGATAGGATTTTCCTGTTCGCAATGTTGGCACTCCTGCATACGGGTGGAGCTATAAAAAAAAAAAAATAGTGCAGGCCATCGATTGATCAAACACAGTCATCACAGAACAGTCCTGATTTATGTCTCTGGCTGGAACTGCTTCTCTCCCGGCACAAAGATGTTTAGTAGCAGGCTAGCGTAGTGTCTGCTGAAGTCTCTCACCCTTTTCAAAAGGCTGAAACTATTTAGGCTATTTTAACGTATACCGAGCGTCGTCTAGCACGGTTTGCACTCGAACTCCTTTTCATAATCACCAAAGATTTGTCACGCACGTGATTGTGCGCACACGCTGTATTTGTGCTTAGTTCAGTCTATGAGGAATGTGGCAGAGCCAATACATTAAATTAGATTTTAACACCGTGATGCCTGCTTTCATTTCTGAGCAGTATTTTACTACTAGTGCCTGTCAGGTTCATCACCCTGTAGCAAAACTCCTCCTACTTTACTGGGTATAGTTCCGTGATGGGTCGCACGCGCTGTGGATGGGATACGGATAGAGCTGGGTTCGTGTGCCGAGCTGTGCTGTTGCACCGAGAAGAGCTATAAGTTATGGTTTTCAGGTTCATGCTTGGCCTCGGTTTACTCTCTCCTCTAATAAAATGACAGCATGAGATGGAGAAACTCACCATCTGTGCCTTTAAACTAGTCTTGCTGTGAGAATTTTTCAAAATCAGTATGATTACCGTAACATCAAGATCAGTTGAATACTTTCCCGTTAAGTAAAATGTTAGCATCGCCAGATTGGCCCAGCTTGCAAATATAGGCCGCTTGATTAGTTGCGTTTTATTGATAAACATATTTTATATATGATTTCTATTGATTTTCAGCCATTTTTTTTTTTTTTTAATGTTCAATTTTCCTCTGAATATGCATTTACACTGAAATGACTTTTTCAGCAAGCCCCGAGCCAGGAGAGGATCCACGAGTCACGAGGGCGAAATATTTCATCCGGGACGAATTCCTGGTGAGTGGAAATAAAAATGCAGAACGACTCTGCCGTGTGTTACCACTTGTATCCATCCGTGGCTCTGTACTGGTCTGATTTTCTTATGATTGAAACATACATTCATATCTTCTGCCCTTTTTTTTTTTTTTTTCTTTTTCTTTTTCTCCCCTTTTCATTGATCTCCTCAGAGGATCAGCACAGCAAGCGGCGACGGCCGCCACTACTGTTACCCGCACTTTACGTGCGCAGTGGACACGGAGAACATCCGCCGGGTCTTCAATGACTGCCGAGACATCATCCAGAGAATGCATCTCCGCCAGTACGAGCTCTTGTGATCGGATGAGCTCTAGAGGCAGACTTTTAAAAAAAAAAAAAAAGACGGACTTTTGAAAATCTTGTGTTTTGGCGGAGTTTGAGAGTGATGGATCGTCTAAGAGCTGTGGGCTATGGGCCCCTTACACCACACACACACACACACACACATATATATATATATATATATACACACACACACACACACACACACACACACAAACACACACTTTTATCATGCTGTTGAGGACCAAATATCATACAGTATCCATTTGAAGCAACAGCCCCATTTCAAGGCAGTTAACTGCACACACACACACACACACACACACACACTTGAGACGTAATTAAAAGTTTATTTAAAAGTCAAGTCATATGATCATTTGCATAAGTAGATGACACACAGACGTATCTAAAATTGCTCTACCTGACAAAATTGTACTCCTACAAACACATAGCTTACAGTCTCTAGTTTTGCTTCTTGTGTCCGCTCACCCACACATCAGAATGTGTGCCACAACACACACACACACACACACACACACACACACCGCTGACCCCGGCAGTACCTGACAGTCTTGAGCCGATTTGTGATGGCCCCACTGCTGGACCTGAATCACAGGACTGTGCTTGACTGTTTTTGAGTTTTCAGTTGGCTGGATCAGCTTTATTTGCCATCCCTTGACCTCTCTTATGGAGAGAAGGATGATTTCTCACCAAATGCTAGAAGAGCAGGACAGGCTGCAGCGAACGAGACGGACACTCGAGACACAACCGTGTCGCGTGACTTGCTCGCTGCTTTCGGAACGATAAACTTGAACGATCGCGACTCTCCACTCCGCATCCCCACTCCCTTCTTTGATCTACTAATTTAATGCAAATAATTTGATTGAGAGCACTCTTGCTTTTGGGGGGAAAACACACACACACACACACACACACACACACACACGGACACACACCAGGTAAAGATGACTTTTGCCAATGGAATACTGCTCCCTTCTACCGTATTTCCTATTGGTCACTCTTGCCATCTTCCCAGTCCTCCTTTTTCTGTTCTCCTGCTCTCTCTTCCCTTCCAACCCTCTATTTTATTGCTGGACTATTACTCTTGTACAGACTGCAAAATGTATTATTTTGTACTTTATTGAAGAAAAAAAAAAAGACTTGTAGAAGTTCCTGTGCCTTGATCACAACACTGCGTGTAAAAAGAAGAGAAAAAAAAAAAAAGAGCTAAAGGCGTAAGGTATGTCTGCGCTGTATTGCTTAGCCTCTTAGCCACCCTTCCAACCAATCAGTTGAGCCTCTTTGTTGCTCTCTCTCTCTCTCTCTCTCTCTCTCTCTCTCTTTCCCCTCATGCCTCTGCTTCCCCCATGTTGTGTTATTCCAGATTGCTTTACATCCACGTGCCCCCCTCCCCCCTCCCCTCCTTGCTTTCTGAAGAGAGAAATAATAATTAGAACAAGTATGGATGTAAAAACAAACAGCTTCTTGGTTTTTAATTGAATCAAGGAAATTTGACATCACCAATTGTGTGCACTTAATGTAATGTGCATTACTGCTACTGCAGTCCTGTTCCCAGGGGGCTGGGAAATGACCTTAATGTTTTATTTCAGTTTCAGCTTTAAGGTTAAAGGTGGTGGGGGAGGGAAGTGGCTATCCAAATGCAAAACCTGGCTTGTTTCTACATTATTCCATTTTTCCTAACTAAAGAAGAAGCCAAAATAGTTCTGTTTTGAGTCATTCTTGGCTGTGTCTCAAGGAAATCACAACATATTCACTTTATTATTATTATTATTATTATTATTATTATTGAGCAAAAGACTAAAGCCTAAAGAGGGAGGTAACCTCATTAAGGAAAGCAAAATCTGCCCTGGTATCAAATCATAACAGAAGTGTGGATTTTTAGGTTTTACCCAAGTATAGCCACTAGATGGCGACAAACTCGACAAGTTGTAACTGCGTCCTGCATTACACAACATATTTTTGCAGTTGGGTGTTTTGAAAGTGTTTCTTAATGTTGAGCATCACGCATGCATTTAGAACATGCATATTAAAAATCCAGTATTGTGCATTGTAGGCTACTCGCTCATAAGGGTTCAGTGAGCTTATGAAGATGTGTTACAGGAAAAAAAAGGTGCTTTGCAGTGATTAATGGACGAAACATGCCTATCAAGCCAAAAGGGGGCGATCTCTCTCTCTTGCTCTCTCTCTCTCTCTCTCTCTCTCTCTCTCTCTCTCTCTCAAAAAAAAAGGTGATTGGTTCAGGAATTTGAAAGATCTGCTGGCAGTAACAGATCCTATGAAGCCAGACTGCACAGTGGCATGTAATTTCAGAGTATTACCTGCTTGTTTCCCATTTAAAGTGGTCTGTATACCTTAAAACTAGTCTGGAAAGTCAAAAGGTTTTCTAATTTCTAAGCCTCACACAAATGCGTCCTCTTCAAATATTCGGGAGTATCATCAAGGAGGTTTAAGTTTAATGGTCAGTCTTGGCAAAGTGGCAGTAAGCAGCGTCTTCAAGTGCGTCATCTTGTGAACTAAACATAAAGGTACACCTATTTTACACACGTTCAGGAAGTGTATTTGATCACAGGGTATAACCTGTACTAGAGTAGCTCTAAAAATTAGAGATGGCTGAATGTAAACATTTGGTTTAAGTCATGGTGTATTTTTATTGATAGATTTACTGGTGATGTTTGTCTTGAAGCTTTTTCTCCATCACTTATCTGGAGCTCTAACAACAGAAAAGGTCGAAAACTCTGGCTTAGGAGATGCCATTTAAATAACAAACGATACACTATCCAGCCACTTTATTAGGAACACCTGTATACTGATCAATTATCTGATCAGCCAGTCATATGTCAGCAGTACATGGCATAAAATCATGCAGATGCAAGCCAAGGGCTTCAGGTACTGTAGAATACCACATTGGGTTCTGCTACTGTTAGAGGAAAAAGAGGAATCTGAGATTACTCACCAAAACTGGACAGCTGAAGATTGGAAAAAGACCAGGCGATGTTTGTTTTTCCAGTCTTACACTGTCCAGGTTCAGTGACCCTGTGCCCGCTGCCAGGAGTGGAGCCTGTTATGGCGTGCGTCTCATTTAGCTCCCTAGGTGGTGAATCAGTACGTCGTGTACACAAGTTCTGGCACTGGTAAGGACCCTGGCTCACTACATATTGGGACACTGATGACTCGATTTCGGGTGACATGACTACGTACTCGTGTTGTAAAACGTCACCACTGGCATTTATCAACAACAAGCAGGACCGATATCTTTGATATTATACGTCATATAAATTTGTTAGCTTAATCACACGTGTTTCTGTCATGGTACATCAAGCAGGATTGTAGGTTAGACAGTGGATTTTTTTAAAAACTCATTAAACACTTAAAAGTCGTTAACGTAAGTAATCATTTGACTACAAGCTACTTATTTTTGTAGACAAAGTTGGCTGAGAGTTCGGCCGCCTATTTCTTTCGAGCCAAGAGGCTTCAGAATGATGTCATTTCCAGTAAGGGAACATAGTGAGCATTGATGCTCCCTAGTTTTTGTGGTGCATTGTGGGATTTTTTTTTAGGGCGCTGACGTTACAGTGGACTGGAAGGATTTTTGCATACGAGACAGCCCTTAAAATGGCCGACTCCCTAATCAGTGCCCTGACTACTAGGGAGCCGATTGAGACGCACCCATGGTCTTCTGCTTTGACGTGTCTTGAGTTGCTTTTCTGCTCACCACAGTTGTAAAGGGCGTTTGAGTTTCTGTGCACTTTGTCAGCTGAAACCAGTCTGGCTGTTATTTTGGGGTTTTTTTTCTTCATGATTCTGTGTAATGTCTAGAGACTCACAGGAGATCATCAGTTTCTGAAATACTCAAACCATCCCATCTGGCAACAACATGAGATCACATTTCCCACATCAAATTTGATATGAACATTAACTGAAGCCCTTGACCTGTATCATGATTTTATGCCACACTGCTGCCACAGGATTGGCTGATTGTATCATTACATGAATGAGGAGTGTAGGTGTTCCTAATAAAGTGGCTGCTGTGTATATGTCAACTGCCGTTTAAAAACGCATCAGAAGTCCTACAGGCTGTACCTTAGTGCACTGCTGTTCTTCAAAGGAAACATTTTCTCACAGTTATCATCACTGTTAATTCAGTAAGTTAAGTATGAGCGTGAGTCAAATGAAAACCTGTGAAAAAGGGTGACATAAATTAGAATTGATTTGAATCCATTTTTTTTCTAGAGGAATGTGGACACGTTAAGTGCTGGAACACTTGCACTGAATGAAATGGAGGTTCTATAGAAAAAAATGACACCTATTTGCAAAAGAACCAAAAAAAAAAAAAGTAAACTCACCATTGTACCAGTTTCAGTAAGTCTTTCATGAGCAACACATTGCAAGGAAATCTAGGACTGTTCTTCCTATGCAGTGGAGAGTCTACAACCCATTGTCCTCTTTTTTTTTTTTGTACACACCAAGATCCTATTTTCACTGAAGTTTAGGACAGTGAAGTGGGATGGCCAGTGCTCATGCGGTGGTGAGCCTTTTGACGATGACTTGGGATCATTGGCCTAGTCGACTGCCCTAATTTATCCGCTGTTTACTTTTTAACTCTGAAATGTCCTGTTACGTGATCTTAAGTTTCCCAAGTTATATGGAAAACAAAACATCCTGTCAGGGTGACATCCACCATAATGTAGTTACAGTGTAAATGTTTGCGTCCCCTTAAATCCTGAAACCATCAAGATTTATTTGTTTTCACAAATGTTCCTTTATCACAAGTAACAAAAAGCGCCAACAATTTTTGTTAAAATTTTAATAGTGAAACAAAATTAGATTTCGGCATGTGATGTAAGTGTAGAATTTTATGTCCCTTGTTTCTAAGGCCTGTCCTGTGATAGAAAAATATCAGCGAGAATCAAGGGGAAGGTGTACAAGACAGTGGTGAGAGCGGCCATGCTGTATGGTTT
>CM075010.1:18283730-18302756 GCA_037576675.1 Pangasius sanitwongsei
TTGAGGATGCAGAAGATAGGGGTAGGTGGAGAGTGATGATTCGCTGTGGCGACCCCTGAAGGGAAAAGCCGAAAGAATTAGAAGATTTCTAAGGCCTTTCCAGGTCTAGTGCAGTTTTTCCGTTTGACACGTGATCGCTGTTTGGCATTTGGCACCTTAAAGAGTCGCATTTCAAAAGAATTTACTAGAGCATGGCAGCAAGTTTGCAACATTTTGAACTTGTTAATAAAGTGCTTTATCATCTGCTGTAATATTTCGGCCGAGTTCTAACTAGGTTTTTAACAGAAAGACAACATTAAATGAGGAAATAATTCTGCTTGGTAAATAAAAAGGCAAATAGAACTACGTTTTCAGTGGTTTTCACACAAATGCATGGGCTTTCAAATTTTTACACTTTATTTCACTCTACTTCACTGTAGAAATCAGGTTCTTGTGTAAAATACACATGTAGCTTCGACTTGATGTGAAGTTGATCATATTTCTGGGCAAACTGATTAATCTGTACAAAAAAAATGTCAGTTTTAAAACACGCTTTCCTTGTTCGTGTCACTGTAGCTTTGTGACTTATATACCTGACAAGTAATAGAAACTAATGAGCACAAAATTAATACAATTCAGCTGCACACATTTGGCTCTAAATGTGTCCAAAGATGGACGTAGTCATACAGTGAACGTATATCCTAATAAAAACATTACCAAAACGAGTTTGCTAAATAGCATAGCTGAAAAGAATTTTAGAAATATAATACCACTTTGTGTATCAGTCTCGGATACAAGCTGTGGCATTCTTGATATTCACCACGCTGACCGCAATAAAGATGGAAAGATCACCCAGGTTGAATAAGATGATGTTGAACACCAAGACCAATGAAAGTAACACAGGTAGAGTCTATGGGGGGAAAAAGACTACCTAGGAAACGTTCTCCATGATCATCAGGTTTAAAAAACAACAACTGTGCCTTCTGAATTTTGTATGGTCTGTTTATTTACCAGCTGTCACAAGCACAAGGCATAGACACAGCAGTTGTGTCTGTTAGGAATTCTCTGTAAGCATTTACTCAGAAAACTTTTCCCTTTTATGCAAGCTCTAGCTAATTACTGCCTGACAGTTTGGTACCAACTGAAGCTAAAATACTGCTTATTTTAGTGACTTCCTACAACATGCAAACAGCACAGCTGGCATGAGATTCAGAGCAGAATTGAAAAGTTCAAACAGGAGATGTTAGAAGTGATCCAGTTTGATATACATTGGGCCTCATCTATCAAGCTGGCTAGGAATGGATTTATGTGTAAATCGTTCGTACGAGCATTTACACAAGAAATTTGGTATTTATGAAAATCTCGTAAGTTCAGGAAAAACTGTGCTCCTGGTTGTGTGTAAATTTATGTACAGGAAGTTATGTAAACCTCGAATAATTGGCTTCAAATCGTATAATTTGCGATGAATTACTGCACATTATATATGTATTACGTTCTGAAGTTTAAATAGCTTAATTGTATTTCACAATTTATTTTGCATAAATTTTGTGCAACCCAGTCATTTCATATTAAAGGCATTAATTAAAGATATATTAAATATAAAAAATAAAAAAAAAATCGAGAAAGCAAGCAAACATAAATAAATAAATAAATTAAGACAAATGTAGAGTAGCCTTTCAATTAAGAAGTAATGGAAACCTAGCATGTAACAGTGCAACACTTTATTTATGAATGATTTATTAGATCCATCACCAGGTGACTGATAAGTGACCAATCTGGTATGTCTCAGTCTGCAATGTGGCGTAGTGTGCCATCCATCGGGCTTCCTTCTGACACGTGGTGTTCTGCTTTTCCGACACGGCACCGGGGAGGGCACGTCCTGGCCGAGAGTCGCCAAGACACTTTGCGGTTTCTCTGTGTGATGTGCTTTTCTCAGTTTTCATGTCAAACCAATTTGGCTTCAGATTTTGGCCTTTTCAGGTGCTGTTAAACGTAATTATTTTTTATTGGTATAGACATGAGTCAAAATAGCTTCCATTTCTACCTCTGAGAAAGTCGTCATTTTTCGACGACGTTTTTCGTCATTTCACTTGTGAGCCTAGCCTTTTATGGAGTTTTGCTGGCATCACCAAATGCAAATCAGCTAGGCCGTGTACACGCCTGGAAATTTAGAGTCGATTGGCATTCATCAGCAAACTCATGCGAGTATGAAGAAAATCCACGTTTGTAATTCGAAACGTACGTGAATTTGGTGGAAAAATTTTTTTTTTTGCCTTACGCAAACATTTACACACAACTACTTTACTAAAAGATTGATAAATGAGGCCAATTAGATTCAAACGGATAAATGTAGACTTGTTCTGATATTGTATAAAACTGTATAAATGGTATTGCTTTCCCCAATTTAGCCCTTTGAGATAAGGGTGTGATCATTTCTACATGCAACTTGCAGGACATCATAAACTTTTTAGCTACCTTATTCTTATAGCTATGGTGAAATAATAGAACAGTAGATTACTACTAAAATTTGGATACTGAGCCTCACTTTTTCATTAACGTATGGATATGGAAAAGTCTTGTCTTTTTGGTAATAGATATTTTCAGATGTGTGGAACCATTCCAGGATATTTGAGTGTAACAAGCTTCTGATCTTCTGTTTATATTCCATTAAAATTGGAAGCCATTTTAGTTCATCCAAAGACTAAGAGGAACTTAATATACACACACACACACACACACACACACACACACATATATATATATATATATATATTCCATAGGATATTCCTTATGGAAAGGTTTCACCCATATTTTATCTAGCTGAACAATTTCCCAATTTAGATTTATTCATATTTTTCAAGCCAATATTCAATAGTAAAAAATTTTCCATGGCGTCTTTCCTCGTCTTTACCAAAAGCAGCAACAGTTTCAAAAGGGACAGTATAAAAGCAGAGACTAATCACACCTACTTCTGCCTGCACAATGTGGTCTGAAACTGTGTAAGCCAGGCAGAGCCAGATGGATTTCACACATGCTTTTCTGCAATCCAACTGATGTTCCATCACTCAGGCTCCCTCCACGCTGTGATACAGTGGATATTATACTCACATAGCATTAATGGCTAATCATTTATGACAGCTTTATTATATTTATTATCCCTTAAAATTGTATTGGATTTATAACATTTTCAATATTGTCTTTTAATTTTTGGAATGTCCTCAGGTAAGAAAAAAAGCAGTGGAAGCGGGAAAACAATGGAAATATGTTTCCCAGCTTATGCATTCTTGGGATAAATATGGTATTCAGTTTACCGTTCAGAAGAACGCTAAGCAAAAGTAGAAATAGTAGAATCTCAGCAAAAATAGTTTATATGTAACAAAACGGTTATTTTAGAATATAGGGTTTATATCAGAATGCAAATGAAAATTCTCTTGCCTATTAGACTTTTACTCAACAAAAGGTCCGACATTTCAATGAAGTGAATCAGGTTTGCCTATATAGGGCATATATATATATATATATATATATATATATATATATATATAGGCCATACATATGGGGTTCCAGTATTAATCATAGCCCTTAGGCACAGAAATAATCTCTAGATATGACCCTTACTACAAGATTGGTGGTTCTGGTCAGAGCTCGTAAAAATATTGAGCACGTCCAATTATAATGAAACACTCATTTACTGGCTTCCTGCTCCTCAACTGAGTCACTGACTACTTGCTGGGAAAGCTTTTGTCTATACCATTAAATCAGCCTGGTCTCCATCCATCTGCCCACCCATTCGTTTTCTTGTCAGGGTTAATCATGAATGATTACAAGTGTTATCTTTATATATTTTCAGTAGAACACTGCAGATGAGTCACCACAGCTATGGCATGTTTAAAGGGCTTTTATTAGAGCATCTTAGAAGTGTTAGTTGAAGCTGCTGTCAAGGCACGCAGTGATCGCCCTTGTATGTGAGCGTTTCTGGGTAAATTATCGGATACATTCTGTTCATGAATTGTTTTGTTCTGGGTCATACAGAACAGTATCGGCTGCTTGAGATAGATGGTAGATGGGAGGGCTAAAATCTTTTAACGATAAATAGCTTGACAGTGAAAATATTAGGGTTGAGTAATGTGCTATATTGCAAGCTCTCAGCGATGGTGTACTGAGAATCATGTAGGGCAAACTATTTTACACACACTTAAAGGCAGATAGGCAGCTCCATATGCGGTTTCCAAATCAAGTCGGTAATGTCCTGTTGGCATCATGACATGTTTCTTCTGAATATCAAACATGGTAAACGTGTAATCCTTTCGCTCAAATGCTAAATTTGGTTCTGTCTTTTGTTCTTTGGTGTAATTTGTACTTTGCCTGGACAGTGCTTCGTCTAGCTTTTCTTTTCGTCTAGCTTTTCTTTTCTTTTCAGGAAGTAATCCACCTTAATCAAGTTCATTACACCTGCAACTGTATTTCACATGCACCTTCTCGATCACTGCTGATGACATTTTATGGATGTGGCAGCGACATGGGCTTAGAAAAATAGCGTAAATGACAATCAAATCGAAGGATTGTTTCACTTTACATAATAACCTGACTGTTACTGATAGGCTGCATGAATCTACAGTCTGTGCTAGGAAGAAATCAGCCCCAGCCTCATTTTTGTCTTTCCATTCTGTGCATTTTTCTTACAATCTTTGTGGATGTTGTCCAAAATATGAATAACTGGAGGGTATTTCTTAATCATCTGAATGGCTGACAACAAGGTGTGTGTGTGTGTGTGTGTTTATTTAGTATAGGCTATGTGAAGATTATGTGGCATGGAAACCATTTTAAGACACAAGTGGGAGGCAGATTAATTTTAATGATCCATATTCCCACATAATGTACAATTAGATTTTCCCCCTTTACTTCGCCATTTCTTTCATCACCACCCCCCGCCCCCCACCAGATTCTGCTTTACCATTAGTGTAATAGCTGCTTAATTTTTTTCTATTTAAGGATGATTTGAGTATGAGATTACCGCCGTACTATTGTAAGTAACATACTTCAAGCCTTTTAATGTCAGTGAACATTAAGTCTGGACTATATGACAATTATCAAAAAGGGAACAGATGTTCAAAAAAAGGAAAGGAAACCAATCAATAGCCAAGAAGTAGAAATTTCTTAAACTCTGTGACATCTCTGTGTCCTAGATAGTCTGCCGATGTGATGTCGGGTCTGAACAGAAGACTATTTTTGTCCACTAAAAAAATATAACATATGGTGGAAACTGGGTGTAGCTGCTCATTTTCTAGCATGACGTAATTTCTTACATTTTCAAGGACAGGGCGAATTAATAGAGCATACAGTAGCTCTACTTTTTTTTGTAAGTAAGGAATTTATTAGTTACTGTAGTCAGGTAAAAGATGAAGAACTATGATGTTCAGAGGCAATAGTGAATAGCTATTGAAAATGATCTATTAGTTATCTAACAAATTTTCTGTTAATTATTGTTATTGCTAAAATCATATGTCCAATATGTCCAGAAAGAGTTTCATTTTAAGATGTTTGGCACTAGCAGCTAATTATCTGTTTTGTTAGCATTGAGAGAAAGAGAGCAGTGATTCTTAAACATTTTGTAGCCAGAGACCCCTTTAAATAAAATTAATTCCACAGACCCCTTCAGTACAGGTTTATTTCATGAATGTTATTTAAATGTGTGCAATATTTTATTTATTTATGGGAGCCACAGAGCTTTCTGTTCTTGGACTTTCTACTGACAGATCACATTGGACCCAATTTGACATTGCTTACAGGCCAACTTGTTTTTGATTAATTGACATTCATTCATTGGGAACACTGGGCATGAGACAGGAATACACCTTGGATGGAAAGTCAGTCCGTTGCAGGGCACCATGCAAACCCATATTTACCCTATTACCCTAGGGGCAATATCCATCCATCCATCCATCCATCCATTTTCCATACCGCTTATCCTACCAGGGTTGCGGGGAAGCCTAGAACATAACAGAAAATAACATGGAGCCTATCCCAGGGAGCTAACGGCACAGGGCAGGGGACACACTGGACAATTTGGAAATGCCAATCAGCCTACAATGCATATCTTCGGACTGGGTGAGGAAACCCTTGAAGCATGTGGTGAGCATGCAAGCTCCACGCACACAGGGTGGAGGTGGAATTCAAACCCCAAACCCCATACGAGGCAAAGGTGCTTCACTAAGCCACCATGCCTCCCATAGGGGTTATTTAGACTCACCAATTCACCTACTGCCATGTTTTTAGGAGGTGGATGGAGACCAGAAGAACCCAGAGGAAACCCTCTATGGCACACGGAGAACATGCAGAACTCCAAAAAGTCAGTAACCTGGGCTCAGGATCCAACTGTGGCCAACGCTGCAGTCAAATCTGCTAATAACTATAAGAACTCAATACATAAATATAATAACTTTGATTATAGTGGATTGTCATTTCCACTACGGAACTAAATTTTTTTAAGAATTCCCAGAACCACTGCTGTAGACGACCTGACTCCTAGCCTATAGCTACCTAACCTCCTTGTACTCAGCTGTCAAAAGAACCAGAAGTCCAAAAAAATAAATAAATAAAGAGAAACTAATCAATAGTTCCAGATATTTGTATTGAATTTCTGTGCTCTGGAAAACCTGCAGATGTTGTTGGGTCTGAACAGGAGACTATTTTTGTGCCTAAAGAAAATGAAGGTGGAGACTTTCAGCTGTTCATCATCATCATCATCATCATCATCCTCATATTTCCAACCCAGACCATATTAATGTGAAGTCAAAGCATTTCTTTCTTTCTTTCTGCACCCTTGTTGCAATGGTGAAACCTTGACCCGGGATATATTTTAGAAGGCGTCATGTGATGGTTGTGAAGATGGCGCAGAGTAATCATATCTCTCCCATCCCTTCAGGACGAGGAGACTCATTTACAGCGCAGCACTTCAGGACACACTGCTCCCACCAACATCTGGTGCATGTTGTGACAAGACAAGACGCGCGTGCAGGATCTGAAATGGCTAAAGAAACCCAGTAGGTCCAGTAGGAGGCCAGTAGTGGCTCTGTCGCTCCCAGATACTGCACCAAAGATCAGATTTCCTCTTATTCCCTGCCTGGACTCAGAGACTCAGGGCTCTGCATCACCCACTGTAGATGCTTCTTCTTCATCATCTTCTTCTTCATCTTCTTCTGATGGTGGTTGTTTGTGCTTTTATTTTTGCTTGAGAGGAGAAGCTAAGCTGCGGAATGGAGCGAAGGAGACATCGGTGTTGCTGTTTTTCTGTAAACAGTTAACGTGTAGTGCTGAGTACATTGAGTTCTGCGTGTAGTGGCTGATGGAGTAACACGCTACATTGCTCAGCCCTTCATCTTCAGCATCCTCCCACGACACCGGCGGAATGGAGCAAGCTTTCCAGGCGATTTAAATCCGCTCTGTCTCTCTTTTGATTTTGAAATAATGTGGATTCCAACGGAAGATGAAAAATTTGGAGTCGGTGAGTAATACCCCAGCTCTCTTCTCTCTGTCTTCTTCTGCATATTTATTCATATATATCTATATGGATATATCTCTATATAATGACACGTAGCTCACCCCTATGCAACAATTTGCTCTTCCTTCAAGAAGTACCTAAAGCTAATAAACACAAATGGCTCATTTAATAACCCAGTTGCCAATCTGAAATGTTCAAATAAGCTTTAAAAATGACAATTTCTTTTACATAAACAAGCCTTTTCTGAGAAGTAGCCTAACTGGAGCTATGATATGGGCTAATTAGGCTGTTTATATCGACTGTAGTAACTCTTGTTGTTGATGTAATAAAACATAAAGCGTTTTATGGAATGTTGAAAATGGAAATCTGTTTATTTTTATTTTTTTTCTTCCTTCCCACACATGCGTCGACTAATACACGACAACACGACTAATATCATGTTATTCACGCAGTAGCATGGGATGAAAATGTCTTCCTGTAGCCGCAGAGGGGCGCTGCGTGCTCGCGCGCGGGCTAACAGGTGCGTGCGCGTGCGCGCGCGAGGGAGCGAGCGCGCGAGGGAGGGCGCGTGCGCCAGATGACGCTCCTGACGCAATGTTCTTTAAAAAAAAAAAAAAAAAAAAAAAAGCAGCTAGCTACGTTCCTGACGCCCATTCACATGGGTTAAGCAGATTACATGTCAGATTAAACAGATTACACCTCCGTGTTGGTCAGCCAATTTCCTCACCATGAAGCTTGTCTATGAGGCAAATTGGGCTACACACGCTGTACACTAGTGTACATAATGGCAACCCTGCTGAAAAATCCAGCTTTCTCTGTCCAGCAGCTTCCAGCTTCACAGACTGAGCTGGTCAAGACAAACCAGTAGACTATCTTTATCTGCTAGAAAGTGCTGGTAGAAAGGAAACTGAATCCTTCTGAATCACCGCTACGTCATAGACAAGCTGTTTTTTTAAGCAAATAACATAAGAGTAAGGTTATTAGAATAAACATTTTTTGTTTGATCAACTTTTGTTTTTTCAGCTGGAAAAGATATCTCATTCATTCATCTTGTAATATTCGACTGCTGTGGATCTTGTTCTGGGAATACTGGGCGTGAATACATCCTGGATGGGGACACCAGTCCATTGCAGGGCATCACACACACACACACTTACACGTTCACACACTCATTCACACCTATTTAGCATAGCTAATCCACCTCTCAGCATGTTTTTAGACAGTGGAAGGAAACCAGAGATTGGCTGAGATTGGCTGGTTGTTGTGAATGCTTTTTTTTTGTTTTGTTTTGTTTTTTGGAACTGGAAGTGATATTCTTTGCTTATTCTTTTTTAATCCGAGGCATCACGGTGGGGGAAATAGTGTAACTGATTATCCAGGGCCCATAGTTGGAGAGTGCCCTTAAGCGGCTGCAACTAAAAAGTTTTTATGCTCAAGCGATGGGAAGGGGACTCACAGAGGGACCAGAAATTTATTGTTATGATTGTCATCCTGATCACTTCTCCCAAATGTGTTCAACTGCATGATTGAGCTATTTCAGTAGATGCTGTTATGCACTTTATTTACCTCAGAGGATGGACAGTACACCTAGAGTCTTCCAACAAGCGGAGACCTCTGCAAGTGTATAAATTATGCACGAATATAAGCATGACTAACAACATTGGGTTGATGGCATTTGGGATTGCAGTTAGAGAATTACATATGTGGATTATTAGTGCTCATTACAAATCAGCAAGTCATAATAACGCTGGAAGTATCCTACTGTGTTTCTGTCAAAGTACTACGTTCTGTTGTATATATGTCTTGAAACACATATATTGCAGTAATGCAGATACGGTTTTGCAGCGCCGCTTTTTATCCCCTTCATTATAGTAAAGATTTTTAGATTATACACTGATAGATGTGTACTGACAATCTACTAAATGGTAATATAAAAAAAAAAATAATAAAATAATCAATACAAAAGTAAATGGATAAATGTCGGCACAAGTCTGGAAATAACTTCATCTTTAAAGTATTAACTTACATATCTTAGATATATTACACATCTTCACTTACATATATCTCTTTTTTTATCCAGCCAAATAGGACATATCGTGTTCTCTTTTATCTACTTAGAACATTTAAGGCTAAGTGATGCAGTGCAGTGTGTGTGTGTGTGTGTGTGTGAAGGTGCATTGTGTAAATGGTAGAATGCACACTTGCTACTGTAGGCTACCTGCCACTACTAGAGCATGTGCTATCATATTCTTCATTCTAATAGCAATTTCACATCATCCTCACAAGACAGTGAGGTAGCTTACAGCCAGTTTACTTAAATGTAAGCAACAGATGATGACCAGCAAAATCGTTTTGCACAGCTGAAGTCATTGTTTATAGGAAGAGCAGTGCTATCTTGGGTGTTGTGCACCGCTTGTCTTTTACACTGTGCACACAAATGTCACTCAGATTCAACTTTAAAACTACAACAACTCAGATATCATGTATGAGATGTAGCAAGAAGCGATTTCTAACCTAAAAGACAAGACGAATACAGGTTTAGACAAATGCAAGTGTGTTTATTTTAGTAACATGAAGAAAAAAACAAACCAATCAATGCAGAAATAAGTGGAAATATTTCAGTCTGGATATAACCCGAGCCTATATGATCACTGGAGCTGACCTTGTATGGTTCAGGATCAGGTTGTTTTCAGGTTGTTTATGGACCAGGTTGTTTTCTTCTGATGTGGGGAAGAAGTGATTTGCAGGATCTGGTGGTTGAGGGAATTCAATTTGAAAAGTCTAAAATCATACCATGGTTCTTAGCCATGTGTGCTGGATTGTGATGGTGTGGATGGAGACTGAGAAGTTCAGCATGGTGGAGTTCCCAGCAGGCAGGTGAATACATTTTGTGGAGGGCCTCCCTCCAGGAAATGATGCCAGAAAGTCCGATATCAGTTCAGTATTTATATTTGTCCTTCGTTATTTTGAGGCACTCTTCTTATGCCTGTAATTGTGACATTATGGTTGTGAATGTTATCGGAGATACAAAATGTGTTGCAGCACCATAACTGGAGTGTATGTGTGTGTGTGTGTGTGTGTAGTATAAGTGTTTTCTCTTTTCATGCTGCAGGGTATGTAAAGTGGTAGCATCTGTCTCCTGTCATTACCTCAGCTTCTCTCAGCAAAACAGAGAAGTGTTAAAAAAAAAATACAATTCAATATATAATTTCAGCTCAGAGATATTATGAAAGCTAATCCACTGGTGGAGGGAAAGCAGTGGTGTTATAGTAAAACAACAGGGTTTTGCAGGAATAAAGGTCTATTATTATTATTATTATGGTATTCCACTGGACCTTTTTTAATAAGCAAAGGGTGTGTTGAGTTGAATTATCCCTACCAAGCTAGGTTGCAGTGGCCTTCAGAATTATATATATATATATATATATATATATATATATATATATATATATATATATACATATACAAAATCAGGTTGCACATATTAAAAAAACTAAACAAAACATTGTCTTCCATTACCATGGGGAAAACCAAAGAGATGGATTGTTGTTGACCACAACTCAGCTAATGGACATATATATATATATATATATATATATATATATATATATATATATACATAAGCAATTAAAAACCACTTAACCCTTTACTTTTATTGAAATAGCAGAGATGAAGCCATTTTGAAGTATCAGCAAGTTAACTAAATATCTGACTATGCACAGTTACAGTTTACAGTTACTGTAATGTTAATATGGTACAATATTTGAACTTACTTACATTTATAAGTGATTTCACTGGCTGCCATCATTTTTCCGTTCGGAGTAGTGACCAGGCATAGTCTGTCAGGAAAGGAAATGATGCTACAAATGGCTGCTGTGCACTTTCCCCATTCAAAGTCCCCTGGAGATTCTGCTGGAAGTTCAGTTGTCCAGTGTTAATAGCCACCGGGACCATGAGGGACTAATAGTGTCCAAACAAAGCATTAGGCTGATAAACTATAGCAACAGAGCTAACTAGTTAACTAGTTATTTATTCATTTATTGAATCGTTGCACTATATGGCCAAAATTATGCGGACCCCTGAGTAGTCAACATTCCATTCCAAAGCCATGGGCATTAGTATTGATTGAGTTGTTCCTACTTTGTTGCTATAACAGCCTCCACGCTTCTAGGAAGGCTTCCCACTAGATGGAATGTGGTTGTGGGGATTTGTGTCCATTCAGCCACAAGAGTACAAGAGGTAAGGCAGTGATGTCAGACCTGGCCTGGTTTGAAGGCAGTGTTCCAATTCATCCCAATGGGGAGAAGTCCCAAGTTCAGTTCAGTTCAGTTAAATTTTATTTGTATAGCACTTTTAACAATGGACAGTATCATACAGCAGCTTTACAGAAATATACAAATTCAGGGTATAAATTTTCAATTTATAAATTTATCCCTAATGAGCAAGCCAGAGGCAATGGTGGTAAGGAAAAAACCCCTGAGATGACATGAGGAAGGAACTTTGAGAGGAGCCAGACTCAAAAGAGAACCCGACCTCATCTGGGTGACACCTGATAGAGCGATTATAAATAATTCCCTTCTATAACTGTGCACTATAAGGTCAAACAGTGCAATTGTGTAAACAGGAAATTCATTATAGTTTTCACATGCAGTCTATTTTGTTGAAGTTATCAACTGTTCACTGGTGGAGATTTGAGTGCAAAACTGTTCGTGGCAATTGCAGTCCTAAAGCTGTAGCAACTGTAGTCCTAAGCCATCATAGCAAAACTGGCAATTGCAGTCCAAAGCCATCTTCGTGGTTTCTAAGTGGTACCATCTACAGTAATCTCATGTATCTTTAGGCTGGCCGTATAGGGCCATCCTCAGCAGCAGCGAGTGGTTTCTAAGTGATGAGAACTCCAACCATACGTAGGGCATCAGGCTGGATCAGGTAGATCAAGCGAGCAGAAGGGGTCAGGATCACTAGTACCCCAGGTTCAATCCCCGGCATCTCCACAATGTTTAGGGATGGCTCAGTGGTTAAGGCACTGTGTTGCTGATCAGAAGGTTGGAGATTCAAGCTGCCACTGTGGTGCCATTGAGCAAGGCCCTTAAGCCTCCAGCTCCAGCTGCACCCTATCACGGTTCAACCTGCACGCTGATCCCAACTCCTAAGAAGCTAGGATATGCAAAGAGAAGATTTTCAATGTACTGTAATGTACATGTGACAAATAAAGGCTTTCTGTTCAGTGGATTTGAGATCAGGGCTCTGTGCAGGCCGCTCAAGTTCTTCCAGTTCTTCTTGTAAACCATGTCTGTATGGATCTCACTTTGTGCACAGTCGTACTGGATCATGTTTGGGCCCCAAACATGATCCATGCTTAATGCTACAGCATACAAAGACAGTTGTGCATTTTCAACTTTGTGGCAACAGTTTAGGGAAGAGCCACATATGGGTGTGATGGCCGGGTGTCCACATACATTTGACCATATAGTGTACGTAATCTGCAAATTGGAATTGTGTACACGTTTAAAAATTATCCGTGCAATCCTGTTAACTCATGTAGCTAGCTGGCCCATGTTTCCCACAGTGGATTCCAGTGGTGTAAGTAAAGTGTTATAACAGTTTGGCACACTCTAAATTGTCATCATCGACATATGGCAACTAATTCACAGAAACATGATCAACTGATTCACTGAATTAATGATTCAGCTAAATTTAGCTGCTAGCACCTTCATTACTCTTCGTTAATGTTACCACGTTATGGAAAAGCATATTGTTTTTCATTATGTATAGGTTTATTACTATGATATTTATCTTCAGTTATCCTGGTTCAGGCTCATGCAGGATCCGGAGCCTATCCTGGGAACGCTGGTTGTGAGGCAGAAATATACTTTGGATTGGGATGCCAATGCACGCACACACACATTCACATACAGATTCACACACTCGTTCACAACTAGCAGCAATTCGGCAGTCTGCCTGAAGGCATGTTTTTGGGAAGGGTTTTGAGAGGAAGCATGGGGAGAACATGCATCCACACAGTCCGGAGATCACTGAGCTTTGAGGCAGCAACACCACCTTCTGCGCCACCATGCCATCCTTCTACTGTAACAGTAAACGGGAAAATCCATTCCACTTTTGATATTTTTGATATGAAGTACATCTGATATCAGATACATTAAAGCATCTTCTCAAATGTTCCTTTAACTACGACTATTCGATTCTTTGCAGAACACTGTACTGCAGCTTTTTAACAAAAGAAAGTAAATGCTATGTGAACATGATATTGAAGATATTCTAAAATATATATTCTAGTGGATTAAGACTTAATCTAACAATATGTAATCATTTTCAAGTACTGTGGATTTTCCACAGTGGTGTAATTTACATAGTGACTGCCTAGAGCTCAGATCAGTTAGTTATAATCCCTTCTGTAACTGCAATTCTTTCATATTTTACAAAAGTCTTTGACGGTATAATTCAGTGTCTTACTGGTTGAGCATAAGTCTTGTATCAAGACCTAAAAGACCTAGACCTTTAGTAGAGTTTCTGTGTTGTGAGGCAGTTGATTTGTATTCATGGTTTATGTTTCATGCTTTGTACAGTAGTCGTGTCAGTGCTTCTCTGTTCAACAAGAACCTTGGATATTTCGTACTTGCACAGACCTTGTGTTACCCCTCATGATGCTGATTATTATAAAATTCTCACCTCAACATGGAGAACAGTGCCCCACAATATGAATTAATTATTCTTATTTTTATCTGTTATAATGAAGTAAACTGTCTTTATTTAATTTCTAACAAATAAACTTTACTCTCATTTGTTTGCTGTCTGTCAGTCGATAAATTCAAATAAATTCCCCTTTTATGTAATACTAAATGCAGATGTGTGAATGAAGATATAAACGATGGCGTGGCACCCTGCTGGATAATGCCACAGAAGTCCCTACGGTGCCTTGCATAAGTGTTCACCCCCTTGAACGTTTTCAGATTTTATAGTAGTACAACCTTTGGAATATACATGTTTCCAGTTTAAAAAAAAAAAAAAAATCCCAGATTTTCAATGTGGTCTCAGATTTTTGGATCCCACTGTCTATAATTTATAACCAAACCCTGATTGATTCTTATACACAACTTTGTCCTGGACTTGAATACTTATGCAATCAAAACGTATACATTTTTATTTGTAAATAATTTGCAAACTATATTAATCTGCCCCCGATTCAATATTTTGTGTAGATTCATGACATATAATCCCAATTAAGTCTATTTCAATTCCAGTAATTCCATTACAAAAATGTGTACACCAAAAATATTCGCACAAACCAAAATCATTTGTTTCTGTCCGAATATTTGCTTACAACTTTTATAAAATCATACACTAACCTGCAGTGTCATTGTAAGTAGTAGAATATATGTATTATTATTTTAAATATTTCAGATTTCTGTATCTAATTGTGACCTTCCTAGAAAGTAGGCCACAAAAAATGACATGCATTATTTCAAGCTTCATGTCATAGTCAGAACCGTTGGACTGTGGATTTAGTATCGGTGTTTTTTTTCTGTCATTCTCTTTTCTCATATATTGCTTATCCGCTGTCCTCTCCCGAGAGTGCGTATTGATTGATTGTCTCTTCCTGTCTGTCTCAGTGATAGGCAGTTTCCGAAGTTCAGTCAGTCATTCCCTGGTGCTGGAGCTTGGAGAAACTGTCCAAATCCTGGAGAAATGTGATGGTAAAACCTATAGTCACGTCATTAATCAATAAACCAATCACTTCAAACCTTTCAGCAGACAAGAGCCTGTGATTTGTGAGTATGAGTTAGAGAGCGTGCTGTTGAATGACCATGTGATTTTTTTTTTTTTTCCTTTTAGGCTGGTACAGAGGCTTTTCTACCAAAAGACCAACAGTAAAGGTGAGATTTGTATTATTCTGATGGAGGGTTATAGAATTAGCTTAGAGAATCAGATTTATTATAACCAGCTTCTCGGGCTTGATTTGTGGCATGTAAGGAAAGCTTTCCATATTGAATCCCAATAGACCCCTTTGGTGACTGTAAACAAAAAACCTGCTTGCAAAAACACCCAAGTAGCCTAGCAAAAAGGTTTGACATTAGCTAAAATGTTACCCACTTATTATTTTGGATTAGCACTAAAAGACAGGGAGTGCTATTCAACTAAACCAAAACTTTCAAATGGTGTAACTTTAGAAGAACCATAACGTTCTTGGCATTCTGTCCGTGGTTAAATGATACTAAGTGGTGGCCTTGCCTACAGTGACTAGGCATATATAGACACAGTATCTCCTAGAAACTCAGAGGGTTTATACTAGAGAGAAATTTAAGGCATACAAGTCTACTGATGGTTGCAACCTTGTTGTTTGTGGGCACGTTCAAGACGTATACACGTCCATTACAGGCAACACCTCAGTAAGAACATGACCTAGATATCTAGCATTAGATAGCTAGTCTTTTGATGTAGATTTTAGGTGAGCTACGTAGGTCTGTTAAAGCCTGTTAAATTCTTAGTTAGCGAGCCAGCTTCACTGATTTGATGGATAACCAATTACCTGAGATGATTCAAAGACAGAGCTCCCGGGACCAATTATTACTCCTAATTACCTGTAAACACAACCGTCTTCTGTTGGCTAGGAAGGGTGTCTGATTCGATAGCACGCGATAAACACAAATGTGTTTATGAACACTTTTGTGTTCATAAAATGTCCATGTGACATTTTAGACAAAATAACAAAGTCTGGCTTGCTATTAAAACTATAGACTCTCACTCCTCGCTATAGACTCCTGCTGCGTTTCCGCAGCCAGGCGCTCGGCTGACGTCAGAGTGAAGTGTATCTGTTAGGGGTCTACAAGAAAAGACAGTAAATGACAGTTAAATAGAAACAAATTAAATGTACATAAACAGACTGACATACACTACCCCAACTCATGTAGATCTGTATCACACACTCTCTTTTCTCTCCTACTCTCTCTCTCGTATCTTTTGCTCCCCCTCATCCTCATGGGATGCCCAAATAAGCTCACATTTACTCATGGAAAAAAAAAAAATCCTTTATCATGTTCCAGAAAAGTAGAGAGAGAGAGACACCGAGAGAGAGAGAGAGAGAGTAAAACTTTTTGTCTGTCCTGTAATGATCTCAAGTGAGGTTGTACAGTAAATCAGCAAGTCTCTAGAGCAAAGCACTGAAGATATGATTCCAGCTTGTGTCCATGTTACATAATACACAGTACATTGCTAGCACTTTTACTCAGAAACATATATCATTTGCTCTCTCCGCAGGGCATTTTTCCAGCCAACTACGTGCACTTAAAGAAAGCAACAGTTACCAACAGGGGGTAAGCGTATGATTTGATAATTCATTAGAGCAGCATGCCTCATCAGCACCGAAAATATTAGAGCAAATAAACTCCATGTTGAATGACCTTCGGGGCTGAAAGTGACACAGACTCAGCTGTGTGAAAATTCAGGTTCGGTTGGATTTTAATAAGCCTGTATGTGGTGTATTTCAGGCAGTGTGAGACGGTGGTTCCTCTTGAGGATCCGATTATCACTGAGTGCACCAGCACACTGCAGGAATGGGGAGTGCTGTGGAAACAGCTTTATGTGGTACGGTCTTGTATGACTACTCTGAAGTCCACTAATTGTGTCTTGCGTCCTACATGTGTACGTTTGTGTGTGTGTGTGTGTGTGTGTGTGGGTGGTTTCAGTCTGGAGAAACCTTGGTTGTCCTGGTAACAATGAATTGTGTAATCTCTCGCTACTCAGTTTAAGCAGAAAGTGGGCCTTGGGCAATGCCGCCATAAAGCAACTGCTTTTCAAGCACGATTAACGCACTGTCCTGCTCTCTCTTTCTCTCTTTTTCTTTATGGTAATTCAAAAGAAGAGAAACTCATAGGAGTTATGGTTTATGTCATGATACATTTCAACTAGGGATATAACCGAAAACGAATACATTATTTGGATTGAACAGGCAGCGTGTTCTAAACATACAGTATACAGATACAGAAACGAATAGGTGGTGTACAGTAATTTTATTTATTTATTTATTTTTGGTTTATCGTCAGTGGTTTGCTCCAGTAGCCCGGCCTAAACATTGCCTTACTGAGCTCCAAATTAAAACCGCATTTCTACTATATTTCTATACGAACTGGCCCAAAATTCACGAAAGAAATATACTTTTATTTATAGAGCTGTTGCTATGCCGTTATGATCTGCAAATTGCTATTTGTTATATTTTGTGAATGTAAAATGACTTCTTTTTCCAGCAGCCCTGGGTTGATTTCCAATATTTCTAGTGGCATAGTGGTAGGATTCATATTGAAACAACTCACTACCAGTTTAAATCTGGATACAGATACAGATTTTGGATCACTAAATAGATACATATATAGATAATAGCATTCAGTATTTCAACATGTTAGTACCCCCTCCCCTCCTCACACTCACCTTCCATTCCAAGGTGTGTAGTTTTAAAATTAAAGAAGACGTCGTAAATGGTATCATGTCGATAGTTCAGCTGTTTCCGAAATAAATAGAAATGGGTAATTTATAGAAATAGTGTCTTTAATCTATTATTTTTTTACTAACTGTAAGCAACTTGTGTATAGATGTCACTAAAATTATATTAAATGTTGGATTCAGCTAATCCCTGTTGTTGTATAATTATTTAGTTATAGTGCTTTTACATTAACACTGAGTCCTCTGATTAAACAGAAGCACAGAGTAGAGCTATTCCAGAAGCTGCGTCATGTGATGAACGAGCTGATGGACCTGCGGCGTCAACTGATCTTGGGTCACATGACTCAGGAGCAGAGCCGCGAGGTCAAACGCCACATCACTCTCCGCCTGGACTGGGGC
The DNA here is from genome assembly GCA_037576675.1 of Pangasius sanitwongsei. Classification (NCBI taxonomy): domain Eukaryota; kingdom Metazoa; phylum Chordata; class Actinopteri; order Siluriformes; family Pangasiidae; genus Pangasius; species Pangasius sanitwongsei. The sequence goes on from CM075010.1 coordinate 18,302,065, forward strand.
AATGAGTAAGAGCTTTACCATGCAAACTCTTTTAACGCTCTCCTCTCAACCATATATTTTGCTATTTTCTGTCAGTGTATTAAGTCTCTTCACTGTGATACCATAATCTTGAATGATCGTGTAACTGTATATGAGTAGTCGTATGTCAGAAATACCATTCTGAAAGATGGCCATAAGTGTAGTTCCTACAATCCAGTTCCACAATCAAGGCTTTCGGAAGTTAGAAAAAAAGCAATTGGAAAAAAGATGACAATGAGCAATGAGGCAGCCACGCTGGCTGATAGGGCATGACCAGTGCGATCTCTAGAGGAAAAGTGTGACCTTTGTGACTTTAGACTTTAAACTGCTGAGCTGCTGGGATTTTCACACACAACAGTCTCTAGGGTTTCGCACAGAATGGTGCGGAAACCAAAAAAACACCCTGTGTGCGGAGGGTCTGCAGGCTGAAACACCTTGTTGATGAGATAGATCAGAGGAGAATGACCAGACTGGTTTGAGTTGACAGGAAGTCTACAGTAACTCAAATAATCACTCTTTACAACCGTGGTGAGCAGAAAAGCATCTCAGAACACACATCAAACCGTGAGGTGGATGTTCTACAACAGCAGAAGGCCACATCAGGTTCCACTCCTGTCAGCCAAAAACAAGAATCTGAGGCTATCATGGGCACAGACTCACCCAAACTGGACAGC
>CM075010.1:18304883-18324556 GCA_037576675.1 Pangasius sanitwongsei
ATATATATATATATATATATATATATATATATATATATATATATATATATATATAGATAGATAGATAGATAGATAGACAGATAGATACATAACATTGGATTTGTTGTTCAGCCATTATCCACTCAACCACTGCCAGCCCTACCCTCTACCGATATGGGGGATGATGAAGCTCATAGATCCACTTGTACACAAAGATATTCACACAATTCACCCAATTCTTGTGTGTCTTTTTTCCTCAGCATGCCTCCAACAGACATTGTGGTCAATCAAGTACAGCACAGGTTTGAACTCACACTAATGTTACTTTACACTACCTTTAATACACCCATTTGGCAATATTAAATTGTTAAAATACATGTACATATTCACAGAAAGTCTGCATGTGATTTTTTTTCAGGGCCAGCGTCATGGAGATGGCTATCGGGTACCAATTGCTCACCATCTCTTTCTCAACCTAAAAAACTTCACATATAACAGCATCAATGAGGACGTGGAGGTGTTTTTCAGTCTCTACGATGCCCGTGAGAACAAATTCATCAGGTAGGAGTCATGCACAAGCATAGTGCAAACTGGAAGCCAAACGAGATAGACTGTGCGATCCAAATTCCAGATGCCTTCCGTATCATGTGGTAGCAATTTGAATACTTGAAGTAGCTTCAGTTTGCTGTAGATCACTGTTCCACCATCAATATAGAGCTCATTTATATTACAGTTTGTATAAGGGGCCCAAAAGTGGCACAGAACATTCAGAACAGTGGCTCTACTTTGTTTGGAGGGAATAAAATATTGATTTTAGGACACTACTCAGTTGAATGACTCAGAGGAAATAGCTTCGCTAAACAACTGACTGACGGGCTGTGAATCGAGTTTAGTGTGTGTATACATAATAGTGTAATCCATACATCTCCCTGTTCAATTAACCATAAATGACATACCGTATGAAAGAGAACTTAATTAATTAATACTTAATTTAAGCTTAATTCTTAAGCTATACTGTGTATTACTAATTAGATGTTAAATTTATTTAAATGCACAACAAGTGGGCATTTACTATGCAAGTTACTATGCAGTGCCAAAAGAATTACTTAGCAGTGTCACGGAATGGTGGGATACAAGTGCAGATTTAGTTTATTATTATAGGTGAAAACACACGAAACATAAAGATCATGAAACAAAACGAGGAGTAGCGAAGTAAGGTAACAACATGAACACGCCATGAATAGGAGACAGCGACGACCGACAATGACGACAAAAGCTAGACAACCAGTGCTATACAAGACGTGACTTAAATACTAGTGCTCATTAAACATAAACGTGTATCAGGTGCAAGCAGTCATGTGATGTGAGCATCATGATCGTGTGACGTGCAGTGGCTGATGGCAGTCGTAGTCCCGCGCCATATTTGGCGCAACCATGACAAGCAGCTAATGATGATATTTGCTATAATAAAGTTAAACCTGCAGCCAAAATGACTGAGGACTGACTGTTGAATACAGAAAGTGTTCTGGATAGATGAAACTGAAAAACTGGGCTGAAATATCGTTTGTACTTCTGTGCTAGCGTTGTGCGAGCTTGCCAACCCGAGCTAGTCAACAGAATCTTGAGACTAAGCTAGTAATGACCTTAGCTAGGTGTATGTCAACATTTGCTAACTTACTGTTTTACTCAGCTCATTCTCCTTTGTTGGTTTATCTAGATAGGTCTGTTTATTTTTGTGTTACCCCAGATGACACTGTAATAACTTACCCCTTTTCCAGTCTATATGGTCATCTGAATTTGCTTCCTTGAACGAAGAAGTGGGATGACTTAGCTGATGATAGCCATCATTGTTCATGCAGCTAAACTTGTGCTATCACTAGGAATGTTGGATTTTATTCAATCTTATATTTGTGGTGATCGGGTTCAAGTTAGATTTCAACCCTAATCTGCCAGCTTCATTAAAGAGCACCTCTGGTGGCCAGTTAGACATAAAAACTAAGTGCAATCATTTTTTTTTTTTTGTTCAAAAATTAGCTGACTAATTATGATTTTAGAGATGTGGATAAACTTCAGACTAAACATGAATCTTTTGCACCTCTCGTGTTTCCTGTACGCTTAATGAGAATATTTGTAATTTCAGTGAAAGGTTTCTAGTAAAGCTGAACAAAAATGGAGGGCCACAGAATCCTGAGAAAGTGGATAGACTCTGTACTCTTTTTATGGTAAGAAAGCATTTCATTGGTAGTGTTTGGCTGTATATATGAAATTTCTGGATTATTTCCTAGAAACAAATCTTCGTACACTGATGTTCCTTACGTTTGCTCCTCTTGTAAACGGTAACATTTTTCTTCTAGGATTTGAGCACAAAGGATCTCAAAAAAGAGCTCTATATTGTTGCACACGTCATTAGAATTGGTAAGCTTTTGACAAATATGAGTTGATCCCTGATCTCCCAGTTTAGTCAGTATGTATTTGGATGATGATATGAATTTTGTTTTACTGGCTTTGTACTCCAGCACATCTGATTTTAGCTGAAACATTGACTATGATTCAAGTGCAGTATGCCAGCTTTAATTTGAGGTGATTCACATCTATATTGAGTTATTCACATATGGCTGTATGCAGCATTGGGTTACACGTACATAGTGAGAAGTTAATACTGAAAGGAGTTATGCATGCGGGGTGGAGATTGAATAAAACAGAGGCATGTCTCAATTATGTGTGATTCTGACCCTGACCTAAAGCCTATTTTCCTTGCTCAATATCTGCTCAAGCAAAGAGCAGTATTAAGTCTAGTGCCAATGTCTGATGCATACAATTTGATGTAATCACAGCAGTTCATCATGAAAAGAATGGATGTGCTGGAGCAAGTGGTACGTTATCAGCTGCCAAATATCGAGGGTTGATGCCATATTGTTAAATTACACAGAGTTTGCAATGATTGATGTGATAATCACAAGACTAATTATGCATCAATATATAAACAGTATACTAGATTAGTATTTAATGTTTATTTGAATGCAAAAAAGGAATGCCAGAACATAATGGCAACAAAATTCAATATGAATACTTTAGACTAAGGAAATAAGGAAATAGGTCTCAAAAAGGCACTAAACACATAGGCAAGATCTGTCTTTCTCCTACATGAGACCAGGAGAGCCAGAGATCCCTCAAAAGTAATAGGTAATAGTGCAAGCATGGGACACGTATCATGCGGAATGCCTCATACTACTGTTCTGAGCAGCAAAACATGGAAAGTGGATGACATGCAAAACTCATGGTAACACCCACTATGTTGCATGACCTGGGATTATCTGACACAAGGTCACCCAACAGTCTAATATAGCAGAACACATGATGAAAGAGAGCTTCAGCTGTCTCTATTGATTCCACGGTGAAGATCTATAAGTAGGATGAGACAGCAAGCTTTAAGAAAACTGATCTACCGTAACTAAAATGGTGGTGTTGCTTTCAGATACCGGAAAGTCTGTAAGGCCTGTGCAGGATAGCTTAAGGCTCTAGATTTCCTTCTGATTTACAGTATGTGAAGTTGGCACACCATCTAAAAAAGAAACTGAATACAATGTCATTTATGGCATTTAAAAAAAAAAAAAAACCAGCACAAATTACAACTTTATCAGCACATTGACTTGTGCTGATAAAGTTGTAATTTGTGCTGGTTTGATTCTTGAGATACATTATATGGCTGAAAGTTCGTGGACACCTGAACATCACGCCATATGTGGGCCTTCTCCAAACTGTTGCCACAAAGATGGAAGCACACAATTGTATAGGATGTCTCTGTATGCTGTAACTTTAAGATTCCTCTTCATTGCAACTCAGGGGTCCAAACCTGTTCCAGCTGTTCCTGACTGCACCCCAGACCTCCTTGCCCAACATCAGGTCCTGATCTCACTAATGCTCTTGTGGCTGAATGAGCACAAATCCCCACAGCCACGCTAAAAAATCTAGTGGAAAGCCTTCCCGGAAGAGTGGAGGTTATTATAGCAGCAAAGGGGAACTAATCTGGAATGCGATGTTCAACAAACACAAACACATGTGATTGTCAGGTGTCTACTTACTTTTGGCCAAATAGTGTATTACACCTACTATATTTTAATTAAATCTATGGCCAAGAGTTATTCGTATTTGTGTTGTATAAAACGTATAGCACACTTTGATGTCATCGCCTTATTGAAATATAGCTCTTATAATATCCCAAACACCAAACGGACACAAATCTCTCTCACACACACACAAAACACAACACAAACAAATGTGAATTGAGTTTGTTTTCTTTTTACGTGGGGGATAAACTTGACAGGGTTCACTGGCTTATTGTTGAACCAGTAGTGAGCCTATGGGATGCCCTGCAGCGGAAGATGTGTATGACCAGATTATGTGCATTATTCTCCACTGGCTTGTTGTTTCACAGATTTGAAGGGGTACTTTCCTCATAGGAGAGCAGTTTTGACTAGACTACTTAAACACAGATTGTATGTTAAGGCCGTGAAATATAACTGCAGGGTCTCCCAGGAATATAAAGGTCTCAGACCAGGTACAGATAAATTCAGCTGGTCACTGTTTCCAAATCAATCATACTTGCAACAGCCTGATTAGTATTCCATTATAGGTGCACTACATGTACATGGAATATGTCAGACATGGAATTATTCACTGAAGGATGTGAATGTGGTCTTTCCTGGTGAGCGTGAGCCCCTACAGTACAGACGTCAGCTTTTCTTTATGAGACAGCCTATTTTTTTTTTTCTCTGGCATTCTCATTCATGCAGCAAGTTGCCCAACCAATTGGCCAGCTAGATGAGATGGTTCAGGGACAGGGAGACATCTTGACAGCTCAGCCTGCACCTCTTTTCACAAGCCACAATGGAAGGTGGTAATGAGGGCATATGCTATCCAGCCACTTTTGGCAGCTAAGGTGTAGAAAGAAAACACAGAACCCATGAATGACCTACTATGCTGTGTAATTCTCAAAGCACATTCACATGTAATATCATGTTCTGTTATCTAAATATGAAATCTCTAAACATTTAAAAACAGTTATTATAAATGAAAATATAACTGATCAGGGATTTAGTGTACTTTGTTTACACCAAATGAGTATGTAGCTTTTAAATGAGGTTAGCCCTCCTGGATACAGTAATATACATCAGCCTTGTCTAATTAGCTGAGGAGGAGGCATAACAATTATTTATAACTAATTGCTTAGAGTCAATGTTTTGTTCCACGCTAGATAATATTGCCCCACTTAAAGGAAAAAATTTTTAGAGGTGGGGGAAAGATCTCTTCTCCCTAACTGAAGACAACAAAAAATAATCCTAGATTCTCATTTAGTATAGTAGCAAAACTAATGAAGCACATATATCAATGTAGCATGTTTTAGTAATGACTTTATGGATTGTTTCTATGATAAAATTGGAAACAGTAGACCGAAAATTCAGAGTATGCATTTCAGACAATCTGATGCAAAATTATGTAGAAACCAGTATAATCAGTGGAACAACTGGAATCCTTAACCCAGATCAAACATACTGAACTCATTTTACTGAGTTCCTCTTGAGTAGTAGATCTGATACCTAGGCATTTTCTTAAAGAAGTACTACAAGAAGCAACTGAACCTCTGTTACAAATAATTGACTCCTCCCTTACGACTGGCTATGTACATAAAACCTTCAACTTTAGCAGTTACCTAGCAGTTAAAGTTGAGGAATGTGTAAAAGACATCAGACACTGGATCCTGACTAACTTCCTCCTACTTAATTCTGACAAGAGAGAAGTACGTCTTTTATATGAAGAAGATACTGAACGAGAACGAAATGTAATTTGACCAGTGGAAAAAAAACCATGAAATACAATACACACAGTATTTCTTTCCATTAGTGACATGCAGAAAAATTACCACACTGAAAAGCAAGACTTTCATTTCCATTGCTCTTTTGTTGCTTTATCTCTTTAATCAGCAAGGGATTTTCTTTAAATAATTAAATGCTGAATATGTGTCAGAAGCGATCGTAATCTGCCTTTAAAAGCAATCCATGCAGCTTCATTGCATTTCACTGTGAAATACAATATCCAAAATGTATTGCTTTTCATTAGTGACATACTTACATACACACTGGAAAGCAAAACCACTGCATTGCTCTTAAGTAACTTAATCTCTCATTGAAAAACAATGAGCCGGTTGTGGCTTTTTTAATAATTAAATGCGCACGTCCATCAGAAGTGAATGTAATTCCCAGGTGCATTGCATTTCGCTTTCATCACTGCGTTGCAGTAGTGCCATACTGAAATGCAATCACTGTCCAGTCTCAGCCCTAACCCATGTTTGTTGGTATGATTGTATTCAGAGAATGGAACAAGGACCTGAAAGCATCATTTTCCTGCAGGCGCTGCTGTCCATATAAAGGAGCACCATATATACAGGGTGTCCCAAAAGTCTCCATACATAGGGGGACTATGTCAGTGGGTGTTCGTGGACGTCCACTTCTCGGTTGGTCCGCAACACTTCCGGTCTTTTTGAATTTGTTAATGAGTTTGGCTGCAGTGTCGTGTGTGATGTTCTTGTCATGTTTAATGTTAAAGTCCATCGCAACCTTGCGACAGGCTCCCGATCAAGCCATGAGAGCGATTTCAATACGTTCTTCTTTTGTCAAAGGCATTCTTAAAGGCTATCTTAAAAAATGTTTATATTAACCTGGTATGAAAAATTTTAGAAGACATTTTGCTAAAAAAAAAGTGTTAATTTCCCCTATGTATGGAGACTTTTGGGACACCCTGTAGTTTCCTTACTGGTTTCTTAATATAAAGCTTTTCAGAATTACTATGAAAATATGAAAAAAGTGTTAATAAAAATGATCACCAATCATAGCAGGTCCCAGGAGCTATGTTATCAAATTTCCTAGAATTGGCTCCCAATGGCACAACAGAAAATCATTTGCCCTATCATCAGGAGATCGCAAGATTGAATCTTGGCAATGCCAAAGGGAGCCAAGGGCGAAAAATTGGCTGTGGTCTCTGGGTGAAATGGGCTGTGTATACTCTCTCTCCCCTGTCAATCACAGTGTCACTTCCCATTTACAGGCCATTTAATGTATGCAGAAGAGTGCAGATAGCGCTTTTCCTCAGAATGTTACGCTGCCCTGTGATGCAGAATGAGCAGCAGTTCAAAAAGATGCCGTGGCTGGCTTCATGTGTCTTAGAGGAAGTACAGTTGGTAGCTGCTGTATGATAGAGGAGAGCTGGCTAGTGGGTGGGAATTGGCAGATGAACAAATCGGGGAGAAAAAAGAGCAAAGAGCAAAGAGTAGGATCAACATTCATCCACAGTTAAATTCCTGCTATTATTTAGGACAGCATCTTGCTTCATAACGCACATCAACATGGAAATCACATGACCCACGTACTCCTCCAGGTTGCAGTAATACACCACGATGATTACAGGGTGTAATCCAATTACGTTCTTGTTATTGAAGCAAGAAACAAAGTAGGTTGCATAGAAATGAGTGCAGATTTGAGCAGATTTGAAATAACATGTGAACAGATCAGAGTTGCATATGTTGCATGAACAGAACAAACAGATGTCATTAAACAGCGAAACAAGCAGTGATTTGAGCGTAGATGATGAATCAATCTCACCTTCTTGGACAAAAGCTCCCGTCCACTAGTGCGGCGTCTGTCATGTTTTGCTGTTAATATGAAATTATATATTAACTTCAAAACATGTGAAGTGATATTCAGTCATCTTTGAATAGCCCAAGACTCCATTTCCAATGGATGTGCTCTCAATTAAATAATAAGCTGATAAAAAAAAAAAAAGCCATGTATGTGTATTCTGGTTCAAATATTGACACTAAACTCCATTACCTATAATTCAGTACAAGATTCTTAGTGATTATTAACATTATTTGAATTTTATTGTTATTACTTTTACCACTCTTTGTACTACGCTTGCTATAATTATGGACGATATTGATTTTGACGATTTAACTGCAAATCAAGAATTTTTCAGATTGTTAAAAACATTATGCTCAATTTCCTGCGCCCAGATGTGAGGTTGGTCATACGGACATATGCTAAAGATCATCTAACATATGCAACTTTGATGAATAAAGGCCATAGTCTCTGATTAGCTTTATGATAGCCTGCTTTACTGGAATTGGCATTTGTTTGGTTTATGCCTTTATACCTTCCCTTAGCTCTCTTGTGCATGAAGTAATGATGCTGGCTGAGACACAACTCAGCAGGCATTGACTGCTAATTGGGTATAAAAAGGTCCATTGTCCCTGCTGGTATCAACATATACTGTAAGCATTTGAATCAAACTGTTTGAAAAAAATCATTTAAAAAAAAAAAAAACAGTACACCGGAGTACAGAGCCAAAATCAAGAAACATTGTGTCGTGTTTCAAATACTGAATATTGACTTAGTGCCAAGACTCCCTGCTTTTGATGTATTATTTGACATGTTTCATGACGAATGATCTGTTCTGTGTGTGAAGGTCGTATGTTGCTAAATGACTCAAAGAAGGGCCCCCCACATGTACAGTACAGAAGGCCATATGGCTGTGCTGCCCTGGCCATGAGTGATGTCTTCAGCTCCATCACAGACCCAAAAGAGGAAAAGGACTTTGTGCTAAAAATCTACACGTGAGTGCGTGCACGCGTTTGCAACTGTATGTGCGTGCTATCGTAAGAGCTGTCCTCATGTGTTTAATATTCCTGTTTATTTTTCCTGTAGCTGTAACAATGAAAGTGAGTGGTATCAGATCCATGAGAACATCATCCGAAAGTCTAGCACGAAATACTCAGCCCCAAGCACCAATTATGGTAATTTGAAGGAAATACTGATGGCAGATGCCATTTACTGGAGATGTGCTGCCCCAAAGCAAATTCCAGTAAAAGGTATAAAAAAAAGACCCCAAAAACTCTTCAGTTCTCATCTCTCTTTGTGTGTTTTATTTTAGGTCTAATAGTATCTCTGCAGCTTTTCCGCGGTGATCTAGATGCCTTGCGAAGAGAAAATCAGACGCTGTTCAATGGGGCTGTGACTCTTACACGTAAACTTGGATTTCCCGATGTCATTCTGCCAGGTAGGAGCGGCGGATGTTTGATATACATTAATCTTCAATCATTCACCAAAAAAAAAAAATGGGCCAAATTAGTTTTAGGAATGAGATTATAATTATTTAGATTATATAACAGCAATGAAAATATAGCTCCATATCTTGTTCACTCATCATTTGCTTAATTCTTTTAATTGCCTTTTAATTTTAATTGAGGCTATGTTTCATATATTTTATTGAAATTGTAAAAAAAAAAAAAAAGAATTAAATTAACACAAATTTTTATATTAATATTTGTGCTTCAGTACAGCTTTTAGTAAATATGACATAATTTAAAACATGTGTAGAAATATAATATGGCAAATATTTTCATAACTAATTAAATTACTAGTAGTGGACTATTGAATATATATATTGAATTATATACGAATCACATTAAATATTTTTCTTTTTTTCAGTAGTGTATTTAATACATTTTTTGCCAATGTTTTTCTTTGTTTAGAACTTGCTAGAGGTAGGATTTGCCTTTAAAAACAGAATTCAAAATTACTGGTTATGGTTTTGAGATAAAAAAAAACAAAAAAAAAACTCTATATACAAATAAAATACAGATTTTATTTAATTAGCCAAAAGGTGAAGAATCCGGGATTCCCAGGGAAAAGTAGATGCTTTCCGAGTGGTCAAACTCAGCATTTAGCCCATCAGAGTCATCTCTCTCATGCTTACGTCCATTACCATAGAAGTTATGTAAAGTACTGTAAAGAGCGAGTGCTGCTAAAGTTTTTTTTTTTTTTATGTTCTACTGACAAAGCTACACTGACACAGCAACTTTCTCCTCAAGCTAATGTTAGCATAGCATAACTAGCTAGAATTTTAGCTAAGTAGTTAGGCTGGACATTGAGTGTTTAGCATCACTGTAGAAAACTAGCTGTTTGAGTGGAACATATCAACCTTTTCATTTATTTAACCACTCCGAAATCTACATTCCCATATTTCCCTTTCAGTCTATATTTCTCTAATTTACATGAAATCTGTGTTTATGAGATTGAATTTTTTTTTTTAGGGTGCTGATCTTTAAAAATTCAAATCTTGAAATTTCAAATGTTTTTTTTTTAAAGGCAAATCTAAACCCCTAGCAAGTTCAAAAAAGAAAAAAAGAAAAAAAAAATGTTGTAAAAATGTAACTTTATTAAATACACCACAGGAAAAAAAGGAATATTGTATAATGTGATGTGTGTATAATTCAAATATACAAAATTCATGTTCAAATACTTTTTGCTCGTTATTGCTTACAAACTTTTGGTTGGTACAGAGATTATTGCGAACGAGATGCACAGTTACTGCTACACAAGGAATAGATAAATGTCAGGCAAGGAGCATCACATTCACTTCGGAAGTTATGGAAGATAGAAAATGGTTGCTTTGAAAGCTGAGGTTTATTGGGAGATTCTCACGTACATATGTGCATACGTTTTTTTTTGTTGTTGTTGGTGGTGTTTTTATATATTGGAAGCTGTATTTCCATTATATTTATGCACACCCTGTTGGTCCATGCTGATTATTCTAGTTTTTAAGATGAGCATAACCTCTGATCAGGACAGCGTTCTGATATTTCCATATTCCATATTCCAGAGCTTAAGCCATATGCATGGAGACATGTTTGGATATTAAGAGTCATGATGGAAATGAGTAAAGTATCAGAATTACATTACATAGCCAGTTAGTCCCTATGCAATACAAAATCCTGTGGCAGTAAGGCACATTTAGTGCCACACCAGCTCACTCTTTTATTATATTAATAATAACAGGTAGCATTATTAAAGATACAGAGCTAGTGAACACCTTCTTGTGTTATGTCCTTACATGCATTAAAACACCTGTAGAGACATTAGAGAGACTACACACAACCTACTGCCCTACAACAAACCCACGCAAAGAAGCATGGCTGCCTCTTTTGGTTGCTCTTCCCACTAGATTATATAGATTATATATGAATTATCATACATTAAAACGATCTGATTATAGGTTATGTCCAGTTATTACATGTCCAGTCACATGACTAAACATGGCTATAAAGTACTGTCGTTACGTAAGTAAACAAGCAGCTGATTAATGTTTAAATCTGATTTGATTTAAAAACATTTTCTGATTGTTATAGATGAGCATCCATACTAAACCGCGTGAATGTTTTTAATTTTTTTTTTTATTTCATATAAAATGAAAAAGAAAAGTTATCTAGTACTGACTTCCTTCCCTTTTATTCAATACACTGTACATGTCCATGTCACACTTAAACTTGGTAATCAGAGATTACAATAATGATAACACTATCATTATTATTATTATTGTTATTATTATAGTGAATAACAATAGGAAGTGTTTCATTAGTTAATGTGTGTGTGTGTGTGTGTGTGTGTGTGTGTGTGCAGGGGACAGCCGAAATGATATATATCTGAGCCTTGAGCGTGGTGACTTTGAGAGAGGAGGGAAGAGCGTGCAGAAGAATATCGAGGTGACTGTGTACGTGCTGTATGCAGATGGAGAAACACTAAAAGTAAGTCTAACATAAACGTGTGTGTATGTGTGTGTGTGTGTGTGTGTGTACCGGGGTAAAAAACAATCTTTTCTTATAACACAGTAGTCTGCCGAGCTGTTGTGTATTTGTATTTGTCTAATTAGTATAGCTGTGATTGACACATTAGATAATAATTAGACGTGACAGACATTTTGTCACACTATGGAATGTTGTTAATAATGTGCGGCAGCATCAGAAGGTTAGCTGATCTTTCTCTCTCTCTCTCTCTCTCTCTCTCTCTCTCTCGGTCTCGCTGTGTTTCACATATGTAAATCTTGGAAAATTATAGTCTGCATTTACATCGGTGCACAAACAAAAAGAGGAATTAAACACTGCAATATAAAACATTTAAGGCTCTAATTTAGTGCAGGCACTATATTTATGGGTAACACTTTATATGAATAGCCCACTTTAGACAATTCTAACAATCTGTAGACTGTCATGAACTAGCCTTTCAACTGATCCTTAATAACATGTCATGCATTGTACCATGAGAGTCTACATAAACTGAATGTGAAATTGTGATAGAGCTAGGGATGAGTTAATAGTCAACAGATCTACTAGACATCAACAACCATAAACTGTAACCATAAACAACAACCTAATGAAGTGAAAGGTAAAAGACGGACAAGTTGATCGTCTATATAGAGCATGGGTTCCAAAACTTTTGGTGCAAACCCCAAATGATCATAACGAATTTTCTGCAACCCCAAGCCTTGACCCTGTACATAACATTTGTAACATGTTATTATGCCAGTAACATACACTATATGGCAAAAAAAAAAAAAAGTCTGTGGACACCTGACCATAACATTTGTGCTTGTTGAACATTCCAGATTTAGTCCTTTTTTTTGCTGTTATTATAAGCTCCACTCTTCTGGGAAGGCTTTCCACTAGATTTTGGAGTGTGGCTGTGGGGATTTGTGTTCATTCAACTCACTAAGAGCATTAGTGAGGTCAAACGCTGATGTAAGGCGAGGAGGCCTGGGACGCAGTCAGCGTTACTGTAAACTGTTCCACTGTTGTCTCAAATCTAAACCTCTGACTTTCCCTTCGAAAGTGTTTACTAATCTAGAAAATCCAGAAAACTGGTACACAAAACAGACCTTTCGGTAGGTTTTGAAGGGTATATGAGAGATTTTTAAAATTCAACCACTAACTGTCATAGAAAAAAAAAACTGACAATATAAAAAATATGTCTGTTTTTATTGTTGAATTGCTGTGCCTAGTGCTGCATGTCGGGATAGTTTGAAAACTAAAATAGCTAAATAGTTAAATGCCGTTTAAATGCGACCCCCAGTGACATTATAATGACATTATGTAAAATAAATGAAAAAGACAAAAGAGGAGTTTGTGTGTTTCTCTTCTCTCAACCCCATTTGTAAATCATGTGACTCTTACTTTGGGAACCCCTGCTGTAGATTGTGTATGGATTGTCTCCTAAACTTCAAAAACCATATAGTTTGCCATTTTGTTGAGATGATAGGCTTGTTCAGGACCGTCACCTGATGGTTAGTTGACTTTTTACAGTGTTGAAATTGGACTATACCAAACTGCTATTGCATTATTTATTGGAACATCACTAGCATATTGTAAATTTGGGTGGGTTTAAGCATAATTTTTCCCATTCTCACCCAGTTGTGGTGGTCAGAAATGAATAAATTGGTCAGACACAGGGGTGTAACCTGGCCTGAGCATTCAGGGCTTTTTTCTTTAGCCCCAAATAATTCTCCACTTGGAGCACGGTTTGTCACTGCATAACTGAACGTCAGTAAAAGAAGACGGCAGTGTTGTAATTTTGTATCTTCAGTGAACAGAGTGTTGTATTTTATCTTCAGTGAACGGAGGCAAGACCAGGGTTTACCGGAAAATATGTGGAAATACTCGTGTCTTATTGGCTGACAGGTCTCAATTCTGCCAAACGCTAGCTCACACAGTCAGTTAGTGTGAGGGGAAAAATGGATATATGCTGATTTTTTTTTTTTTTTAACTAGTACAGGGGTTGAAACTGAAACACTAACATCCTATCATGCTGAGCCAGGAAAACAAGGTGTGTAAATGTCTATATGAGTTTCAAGTTACGTGAACAAGATATGAGCAGAGCATAAGGACAGCTAATGTAGAGCTAACAATATTGAAGTAGGCTAAATTTAACCAGATAATATCATTTTTAAAAGATAGAATTCAGTCATTGTCTTCATTTTGTCTTCATTGTACCATTGAGGTGGGAATTGTGGCTCATATCCGGTAGGTCCATCAGCAATGATTTTGCAATCAGATGATGAAAGTTTACTCAGTCAGTTTGAGTAGTTAGCTGTGTTCAACTGTCATTTGTAAAAGTGCCATTGTATTATGGGTTTTGAGGATTTTCCATCATGTAGGCCTAGTAATAATGGTAGTAGGTATCTGATATGATGCTGGTTTGAGACATCCGAGTGGCTAGATTATTCATGTGGAGATTAAATGGTAAATAATATCCAAACCCTTCCGCTCCAGCTTTCACATTTTTTAAGCAATTAGCCCTCACATGCAAGAAAAAAAAATGCATGGAAACAGTCTATTTAGAAGCACATTTTTAAAAAGATTTTTGATGGAGAAGAATCTGGGCTCAGCCCGGGATGATTAACAGTCCAGCTAACGCCCCTGGTCAGAAATGAATCTCCTTCCCTGGTGAGGATTGACGCAACAGGACACGTGACATCTGCTGACTTACTTGGTCTAAAATGGCTTTTTTCCATAAAATGATTTTATCTGTTTTTCCGTAGAATTATTTTAACATGTAAAAGCAAACTATTTGGTTGTGCCTATTAAATACGAATCAGACAGATTCTGTGTTATGCATGAAAAACCGTATAATTAACTGAATCATTAACGTGCACAAGAAAAGTAATTAACTCCAGACAGGCCAGATTTACTGTGTTGAAATCATTGAGATGAGGCATCATCTGTTATAAACAGTATGTCCTAGAGTGCTTACACATGAGTGAACATTCACAAAAGCACACGAGAAGTCAGCAAATGCTTTTATTGATTTTATTGTTGAGTTATTTCTGCTACTAAATTACCAATGTAAAATTGAATACTATATTGTTATGAATGTTAGTTGTGTTCTTAGAGGGAAGGGATGTCAATAGTAGCTTATGTCACAACAATACGGAGAATATATTCGCCACATTCACATGATGGCTTATTGTTGCGTTTTGCATTATGATCACCACACATCATGCAGGTACGGCATCATCACAGGCTACTAAGTTCATAGGTATCTATTTTAAATGGTCCAGTGTAAGAAGAAAATTGCATTTTAAGCTCCTCTGAAATGTATTCCAGGTTCACATATATATATATATATATATTCTCTGTTTCTCTCCCTCTCTCTCAGGACTGTATTAGTGTAGGCTGTGGAGAGCCGAATGTTAGTGAGCATTGCTCCTTTGTCCTGTATCACAACAACAGTCCTCGCTGGAGCGAAAGCCTCAAGCTGCCCATTCCTATTGAGCGCTTTCGTGGCTCGCACCTACGCTTCGAGTTCAGACATTGCTCTAGTGAGTACTGCCTGTCTACTACTCCATATGCCCTGTATACTTACAATTAAAAACAAAATATTCTGTGCTATATACTATTAAACCTTTATACTATGTACTGTGTACGCACAGCTTCCACAGTCAAGTTTTTTCAAAATGAGGTTAAGGATCAAGTCAGAGCATTATAGTCTATGTCTATGAGTATTGTATAATCTAAAAAATATTATTTTCCACAATCACACTGCACTGCACACTCCTTCCTAATCAGAATATCTGTATGGGCGTCGTGCCATATTTCACGTTGAATGACATCATTGTGTCAGGCATGTACACATTTTTTTTTTTTTTTTTGTGCTTTTCTTGTCTTTAGCTAAAGATAAAGGAGAGAAGAAGCTGTTTGGTTTCTCTTTCACTCCACTCATGAGGGAGGATGGAACCACCTTAGGGGATGAGTGCCATGAGCTTTATGTGTATAAGGTGTGCGTGCACACACACACACACACACACACACACACACACATACTTTGTCTTACTATCCTTGTGAGGACCTTCCATTGACATAATTAGTAATGCAGCTAATTAATCCTATGCCTACACCTAATTCTAACCCTAACCTTAACCTAAAATGATTTTTGAAATAAAAGCAATTGTCCTTGTGTTTGCCAGACAAATATCCCCACAAGGTCAAAACTGTCAGATATTCCTATCTCCACCAAGATATAAAAACTATAGCAATGTTTGTTTTTTTTTAAAAAAAGAGAAAATTCTTCCTCGCTCACCTCCTCCCTTGCTCTTTTCCTTCTGCTTTCCTTCCTTGCCTCCCTCTGCTTCCTCTTGATACTTTCAGGATACTGAAAGATAGACGCTTTCATTTTGCGTCCAAATATGTACTGTTTAAAGCTACAGGATGCAAGGTTTTGTCATTTCTTACTCTCTGTTCGAAAAATGCTATTGTGTCCCACTTGAGGAAGAACATTTTGTAACGTGGGTTGTGCTGCGCTGTTCATTCACTAGCTTCCCACCAAATTAGAGAAAAAATAAATGCCTTACCTAGTAACCAAGAAGAAAAACTAAAACGCTATCATTCTTGACTCCTGCTTATAGTATAATATCAGACCCTTTAGTGTCTCACTCCTGTTTGCTTTGTTTACACTCTCACACCGCTCTCTCTGGATGCTGGCTCCTGCCAGCCATGGTGTATTTTGGACTTCTTTTGTGCCTAAAAGTGGGGCATGATGACATTTGCTATAGCCTAGCTGGCATCTGACGTAGGCGTACACAATTCCCTCCAATTCTGATCCGATTCCCCTGACACGATGCTAACTGTGAACTGTCAGGGTGACTCACAGCAGCTCAGGAACATCAGCTTATAAAGTTTTTTTTTTTTTCCTCTCATGACTGATTCATTTTTAACAAAAAAAAAAAACAAAACAATCACTGTAGCTTTAAATCTTTACCTAATTAACAGTTGCATTAACCAAAACTTTTCTTTTGGTTAACTTTTTAGAATATAATACCTATATTTAATGCAGTTGCTTGTGTAGATATTTTGTAGTAATGGAAAAGAAAAGAGAATATTGTAGGACTCTTACCACAGTAAGAGCTGGGCTGTCTCATAAGATCACATGAGAATAAGTGAGATTAAATATTACTGATAAATTTTACTTTAATCACTGACTATTCAGCTTAGGTGAAGATCATTAGATGAACCCTTGATGGCCAAAGGAATAAGGTCAATATAACTGTAGACGTCGTTATTTGAAGTTGCTCAGAAAACATTGTGATCTGACTCATTTAGTAAGAAAATAATGCAAATAGGAGCAATAAAATAGGTAACCTTTGATTTTACTACATCAGGTTTTATGTATCCCGCTACTGCATCTATACAGAACAGCCAACATAACGTAATGCCTAAGTCAATGCATTTCAAAGTGATTTTTATTTGTGTAGTGTTATAAGCGACAGGAATCGTCACAAAGCGGCTTTACGGATATCCCGATGTAGATTTAGATCCCTAATGATCGAGCAAGGAAAGACTCACTGAGACAGCTAGATGAAGAAACCTTGAGAGAAATCATTACAGTACGCAGTTTTATAGAGAAAAGGCTACGAGTACTAAGTGTGTTAAAAGGATATGGAATAACGTGAAAAAAAAAATGTATCAAGGACTACAATGTGCTTGCTGGAAGTTATGGACTCTCTCTCTCTCTCTCTCTCTCTAGTGTGACGAGAACACAACATTTACTAATCAAGGCCTGTATCTGAGTATGCCATGCAGTAAGGCAGACCTAAACACCTGTCCTGCTATTCCAGCTTCATTTCCTTTCCAGCGCAGCAACAAGGAGAGTTTTTGCATCAGCACCATATTGGTTTCCACAAAGCTCACACAGAATGGTAAAACACACACACACACACACACACACACACTGATCTGATTCATTTCAGATTCGTTTGCTTGTTTTCAACCATTATGCTAATTATATTAGTTAATGCTGCTTTTTTCTTTATCCCTTTGAATAAAATGATTGCAAAGCTACAAAATATTGGAATTGGAATACTGAAAATATTGAAAAACCAGTAATGTTTAGAAAAACAATTTTTTCGTAACTATTAACATAAGATGCCAAACAATAAAGCACTGCAAAAATGAATAAATAAATAAAATAAATGTTTCATCATCGATGCTTGAGTAAGATGTTAGATGTTCGAGTTTGGTTCATGCTTCCGAGAACCAGCTTAAGCTTTGATTTGTCTGAACATTAGGAGAATTTTTCTTTTTTTTTTTTTTTTCTTTTTTTTTTTTGTGGGCTGTTCATTAAACATTAAAGTGGCAGCAAACATCTTGTAGCAAGCATTTATATTCATGTTTTGTTTTTGCCTGATGGCACGGTCGCACGTTTCGCCCTGAAATAAAGATGACACAAATGGCACCGTCAAATGGAACACGTTTATTTGAAAGCATTACATTTTGTTCAGACCTTGTTTAAAACTGAATGCTTGTATGACTCGACTTGGAATTATTCCATTAACATGAATAGGCTACTTTAAAAACTGTAGTTAACTCTGCTCCTGTGAAGAACCGTTTCGCTCTTTCAATAATAGCATAGTTCACAACACGTACATAAATACACACAACAGTGACTGACTGTCATTTATAGTGCTGAACTAATTCATTCATCCAATAGAAGTTGAACTCCTTTTCATTTAAAGCACTCTGTGTGTGTCTGTGTGTTTGCGGACAGTGGATCTTCTGACTCTGTTAAAATGGAAAGCTAATCCTGAGAGAGTTCTGGACGTCCTAGGCCGCCTACGAGTAATTAATGGAGAGGAAATTGTTAAGGTATACACACACACGCGCGTACACTTTATTGTACATACTGTATATGCACATACTCATATCCCTGTATGGTGGTGTGTTCTGTGCTTTTGCAGTTTCTGCAGGATGTACTGGATACACTATTCTCTCTCCTTGATGACAATATTGACAAATATGGACCGCTTGTATTTCAGTCACTGGTAGGAAACTTGTTTCTTTGGCTCAACTGTATTTATAAAATGATAAATAGTTCAAAGTACTGAATGCATTCCTGACTTCAGTACCGTTAATTCTGTTCATATTTAATAAAGGAGCGTCAGTATTTAATTATGATTTCTGTGAGTGCTTATGCAAATGTTTTTCAGGTGTTCATCATTAACCTGCTCAGGGATCCACGGTATTACCATTTTCGCCCGGTTATGGACGCCTACATACACAACCAGTTCGCAGGGGCGCTGGCCTACAAGTAAATAATATACCACAGGATTCTGAAGCACAGTTTTCACAAAAATTCTTCATTTTTACACTGCTTTAACAAATTATGTAGGTTCTATAATAAGAAGAGCAAATTTGTCCATTATGTTAATCAGTTAAGAATATTGAACATTAAATTGCAGTGTTAAGTAGATTAAAGAGTGACTGCCTAAAACTGAAAAATGTTTTGTTACAGAGCCACGAATTGATTTGGCAGTCAAATGATTTCGTTGTTAACATTCTGTTGAGTTCTAAATTGACCCCAGCTTTGCAACTGCGATCGCTCCGTGACCTTTCATATTTCATAACTTCATAGCTAATTTTTACAAATATGAGGGCTCTGAATTATTTTGAGTATTGCTTAAGGTTGTTTAAAGCTATTTTTTTGTACTTTCTACACTGGAATGCTGTATAACTCATGTCTTGTTACACATCAGTCCAAAAAGTTATTTTAAAATGTTTGTGTTTGTGTGTAGAGAGCTGATCCGCTGTCTGAAGTGGTATATGGATCGCTCTGCTGAGGTTGTGCGACAGGACCACATTCAGGATGCTATGAGGGTCAGTAGCATGCTTGATCATTTGTAGTTGGTGCCAAAAGTGTGTGTGTGTGTGAGTGGGCATGTCTATATATCTATATATATACATACATACACAGTCAGGTCTGGAAGTATTTGGACAATGACAGAGTTTTTGTGATTTTGCCTTTATACACCACCACAATGGA
>CM075010.1:18324656-18335301 GCA_037576675.1 Pangasius sanitwongsei
TTTCAAATCCATTGTGGTGGTGTATAAAGGCAAAATCACAAAAACTCTGTCACTGTCCAAATACTTCTGGACCTGGCAGTGTATATATATATCTTGGTGGTGACCAAATGTTACTACAGTGAGGGATAACTAGCGTAATAATTATGTCAATGGAAGTTCCTCATAAGGATAGAAAGACAAATGTATGTGGAACAAAAGTTATTTGGCCAACAAGTTTTTATGCCCAGTGCTTTTTCAAAAAAAGAATGAAACCATGTTAATACCACTGTCATTAAGGTTATATTTATACTTAAGGTTGGGGTTTTTTCAGTATAGTATCGCTGCAGTCACTGTAAGATCGTGTTCATCCCCTAGCTAGTAACAATCCTTTCAATGCTTTTTTGCTAGCTTGGTTGCACAACAAACTTTGTGCGCATTCATAAGTGCTTCTAATTTTCCTTTAAAAAATCCTTTAAACTGCCCTTTACAATAGTAGTATCTCTAGCGTTAAGAAAAACACCATATAAATAAGAAACTATGAATAAACTAGAAAACTGCTCAGAAAGCTATCTAGCCTCATAAGATATAAGCCCTTTTGATCGCTAATATTATCTTGTTAGCTAGCAAGGTAGCTAGCTTTCTAGATAGTGTTAGCTATAAATGTTTTTGATAAATACAATGCTTGTTTGTTTATGATAGTACTGTTACAATAATGCTGAGAAACCCGCAGTCAACAAACCATAAATTCTTGTTAGTTTGCTAGCTAGTTATCTGGCTAGTTAATGTTAGCTAACAGTTTAACTAGCTTGATGGTAGTCTACCTCTTTAACTGGAGAAATGCAAATACAAGTGTGAAATTGTGTACTGCCTCTGAGGCAGCATTTGAAAAGTTATGCCCATGGGTTACTAACTAATAAATTTCATTCTGCCATAAATCTACTGATTAGCAAGTTTGCACATGAGGGCACACAGTGAAAACATGCCGATAGGTGGATTAGGGATGCTAAATTGCCTCCAGGTTTGTGGTGTGTGATAGACTGGCATCCCATCTAGGGTGTATCCCTTCCTGTAGGGATAGGTTGTGGATCAGCTGTGACCCTGACCAGGATAAAGCATCATTGAGGATAAAGAATGAATGATAGTCAAGTGCATTATTATGGAGTAGTGCCTGGATGGTTTATATAAGACAGTAGTTTAGTGTTGGTAATGGATCGTGCGTTATATCGCATATGGTGTGGGTGAAACTTAATGGCAGGTTTGCTTGAGTAATATGTCAAAGCTGCTCCTGACTAACACTCCCGGGGTCTCGTTTATTAACGTATGTGTAGAACAAGGTCTAAATCTGTGTGTAAGATCCGTCAGTACACACAAGGAAACTGGCATTTATCACACATTTGTACGCACAGCCCTACGCAATGGATGTCGATAAACCCACATATTTTTGCTAAATTTCTCCTCTTGTGCACGGCCACACTGATATGCATAAGGAAACTCCCCCAGATCGCCAAATATCATAAACAATTTGCATTTACAAAGCATAGTAGCCTGCTCATGGCACTGCTTGTTATACAGGCATGGAGCATGTTGAAAGGTCTAAGAAGACGAACGTCAGTGACAATGAGTTAGAGATACTGTTGCACAAATTAGAATTTAAAAAAAAAAATTTATTTGGCATTTATACGGGTTGTTTGGCTAAGAAATAAACCCTTTTTTTTTTTTTTTTTTTTTTTAGCTTTGGTGGCTACGTGTTTATTCTGTTGCCCAATTACATTTAGTAAACATGGCATGAAAATCCCTTATTATTTTTGGCTTTTCCACTGCTGTATTTGGAAATGCAATGTATCATAGCATGAGTAATATGAATGCATAAAATGTGTGTCATTATTTGGCTCATAGTTGTTTGGGAAATGCCAAACCTGTTTCCAGTTTTTTGTTGTAATGTGTCAGTAGCTAAAAACCCTAAAAAAAAAAAAAAATTGATAAACTATAAAATTATACTGGGCAAATAAAATCGATTGATGAGCCACTCATCACTCCCAGCATAGAGTTTCCTGCGCTTCTTTAAAACATGTTCCTCCCTGTGCAAAGCCGAATCTGCCAAATCTTCAAGCAAGGCATCGTTCCAGTCAGTTTTTAGAAGTGCTTTTTGTATGATTTTACTCTATATTTCATCTCCGTCATCTGTCTGCACCTTGTTGTGAGCGGTAATTACGCTGTCAGTTACGCTGCTTTTTCTACCACCAGGTTCCTGCACATGCATGGTCAGGCATGTGTGTAAATATATGCACATCTTAAAGCACAAGAAGAGCTTGAAAAAATCGAATTCTCTGTGTAGGGATATGTGTATGCACCGTTAACACACAAAACTACGTGTACACACAGTTGTTATTATATGAGACCGCTGCTTTGTACAGTTTGTATCAACTGGGGAAAATGAAATTGAATTGAATTGTTGAACAGTTGCAGATTCTATAGTGTGTTTGCATTCTGAAGTCACAGCTGTCACCAGCAATAACAAGGACATGTTGTGATACTGTATATAAATGATTTCTACCTCGTATTTCCTGAAAGAACTGTGAGCATTTCTGACAAAATACAAACTCAAAAAACAGTGAGATATAGCTACTGGTAATCTGTAAACCAATCAGAAGCAGTGTACAGGACGATAAGACGGGGACTTATTCAGAGCAAATGATCAAATTTGGCTATTCTGGTTCTCCTGGTATTTCTCAGCTTGTTTCTATGAGCTGTGAGTGAGATCTAATTTAGCAGGCTTTTTGTCACCACTGATATTATCTACAGCTTCAAGTGGGTCATGACCGAAAAGTCAATATGGCTGCCCGTTGTGAGCTTCATGACTGCAGGATGTATTGGATATACAGAGTGTCATTATGTTGATTAGATGCAGTTAAAAAAAAAAAAAAATCTACCGTCTTTTCTCAGGTGCCAGCTGTATGTTGTCAGTAAATACCTCTGCCTTTGCAGATAAGCCAGACTCGTGTTTGTATCCATCCGCACACAGTGATCAGGAAGAGTAGGCAGAAGTTCTAGGTGGCTTGCCTTAATTTAGCCTTAGTGGGGGCGAGCACTTCTCTCTTCCTGGATACATGCATACTGTGGCCAAGGGAAATGTGACTTTTGGAGCCTCTGTCTAATAAGAATCCTTTTTTTCTATTATCAGCTGGATGATTCATCCTTTAGTCTGAAAATGATGTGTCTGATTGTTGAATAGAAGAACAGAGGTGTTTGTTGTCCTCGCAAAAGCAGGCCTATGTGCTCCGTCCACTTGAAGTTAAAAGAACAGTTCTTCCAGGCATGATTCAAGTAAAACTGTAAGACACTTTTGCACTGTCTGTACCTGTTTTTGAGGTCATACAATTCAAGCCTTAGGTGCTTGTACCTACAAGTGTCTTGTAATCGAGGACACTGATGCGGATTCAATAAAGCTCAGTGTCCTGGTCATATCAAAACAAACAGCATCTTCACTGAATATGTAGTTGTATTTAAATTTAATTCACTTTTGATGCTGTATTTATAGCGCATGCTTCCAAATCCCACCACCTCATGCACTACAGATATTGGCTAAGGTGCATACTGGCTGGTAGAACATTTTTTTTTTTTGCTAGACAGATTACCTTATCTTTTACATGTGATGTGAGAACAGAACACCACAGCTCAGCTGAAAGTTTGGTCAACGACCTTTTTTGTCAAGGTCGCAAACACAATGTGCTACATTTTTAAAAAATTGTTAAAAGATGATAAGATAATAATGATCATAAACTTGTTCGTTTCTGTATGAATGCACTTAATTAGCTGACTAGCTTGCTATATGTTATTATATTAGTTAGTATATTATACTAGGTTTACTAAAGTTATAGGCTATAGATGCCAGTTTGCTCTCTTGTCCACTAGCACTGGATTTGCCTTTTTTTTTTTACCCAACTTCTTGCTTTTGTCCTTGTTGAAAGTTAAATTTAAGACATTTAGTATGCCCATGGCAGTATATAAATTTGTAAAAAAAAAAATAAATAAATAGATAGATAAAACACACACACATTAGTATAAAACCCTTCTAGTTTGCAACCTACACTTCCAAATACAGCCAAACACATTTTAATCTACATTCAGAAATGTGTGTGTGTGTGTGTGTGTGTGTGTGTGTGTGTGCGCGCGTGTGTGTGGTGGGGCTTTTAGGCACTGGAATACCTGTTTAAGTTTATCGTTCAGTCTCGGTCTCTGTACTCACGGGCTACGTGCGGCATGGAAGAGGAGCAGTTTAGAGCCAGCATTCATGAACTCTTCCAATCCATCCGCTTTCTGCTCAGCCTGGACGGACGAAATGCTGAGACACTTGTTTGCACACAGGTGATGCATACACATCTGTAACAGAACAGAGTTCATAATAGACTTTAAGCATCATGAGGGGTGACAGAGGAACATGTGTATATTATTCTGAAGTTGAAACAAGGAAATTTATGTTCCCAAATGACACTTTGGATGTTAAAATTTTCCTCTTACCCTGTTCAGGCCACATTACTGACCAGTTTTCCAGACATCTTTGACGAGCTGCTGCAGATGTTCACAGTGCAGGAGGTGGCTGAGCTGGTGAGAGGGACGCTAGCGAGCATGCCCAGCACTGTAGACATTGGTCAGTCCATGGACGTGGTTAAACTCCAGTCAATCTCACGTACTGTGGACAGCAGGCTTTTCTACTTCCCAGGTAGGACATGTGTCTGTTGGGATTGAGGTCCTATTCTGATTTGTCATGGCGGCAACCCTAGGAAGCTTGGGTGTACACCAGTGGTGAGGGAAGACGTCAAGTTGAAGAAGGAGTAATGGTTTCTGAGTAATTCTGATGAAGTGCTCTCCTGATTCAATTAGGTATAGGAGTGTAGGAGAGCCGGTGTAGGAGAGCCAGAAGGGCTGCAGCAAAAGCAGTTGCAGAACCGATAGCAAAGATGGCCGCAAAGATGTCCTAGCAAACCGTTTTGTGCCTCAGGAGGGGGAGATGAGATCACGCACAATCTCTGCTATAGCTAGTATGGCGGAGTGTTGACCTCTGTTGGGGATATTGTTGAGTGATGGAACTTTGAGGAACACCTTCCATCCAGTGGACATGCCCACCCAGGAGGCGGTGCAAGAAATCGCTGATGTTTTAGACTCCGTATCTGTTGCTGAGATTATGGTGGTTTGAAACCTTCTGGCAAAGCTGCAGTGGTGTGTGACTTTGGAGACGTTCTATGATTGTGTGAGGTACTGCAGGAGTATGGTGGGGCCCACTGGAGAGATTATATCTCACAGTTAGCTTGGGAACATCTAGCCCAGGAGCTGCTGGAATGTATGGCTGGGGATAGAGAAGTCTGCACTGATATTTGCAGCCTCTTGCCACCACAACCTCTACCCTGAAATGTGGAAGGAAACTGGATGATGAATGAATGGACCTTCACAAATTTTATTTGAAGGTTTCCTAAATAATAGCTCAATACTTGCACTACATATACAATAAATGTCTCATATATAACATCTCTGTCCCAGAATCTCGGAGTATTTTGCTGCCTGTAGTACTACATCACATTCACCTACACTTGAGACAGCAGAGAGAGCTGCTGCTGTGTGCCAAAATCCTGAGCAGCATCTTCTCCATCCTCAACACTAGTGCTCAGGTACATTCACACACTCTGCTACTGAAGGATGTTTTTGTCATAGATTCTTACCTGTCATAAATGTACTGCCACACATTACTGCGTTATGAGTTGTTCCTTAGTTCCCTCTGCTGTTTCTCTTTGTTCTCGTAGGAGTCCTTGTGTGTACAGGACGAGGTGGAGATGATGGTGGAGAGCCTATTAGATGTACTCCTGCAAACACTCTTATCCATCATGAGCAAGAGCCAGGCGGTGGAAAACAGCAGAAACCAGCGATGTCCCCAGTGCACGGCGGAGATAACGGTGAGCTCTTCTCAATAGCTTTTACCTCTTTTGTTCACTGCTTTTTTGTTGACTGTTCAGGGGCTTTTATCATAATCCACATCTTTAATTTCATTTAACGTTCATGTCAGATAACAAAGATCCATTTTTTCAATAGTTAAACTGGAAAAATTATGTGCTTGGCTCAGTGAACATGAAAAACCTATAGTCACAATCATAATATTATATTTATAATCAGTTATATCTGGTTATATCTGAAATATTGCAATCATATTCATTTTTATAGATGATTATCTGACCTGAAAACAGCGAGTGTCTTAAGTCACTGGTATTGGTAAATATCAAAACCTGCCGTCGAGTGGATTCACAAGCATGTCAGGGAATTTTGTTTGTCCATTGCCTTAAATATAGTTTACATTGCTGGTTAATGAGATCAGAGCCAGAATTCAAATGAACATGTCATTCATTTTTCTTGTATTTGGAGGAACACGTTTGTCTTCCTTGGATTATGTTCTGAAATGGAATATAGCTTTATCGACTACAGTCTGTTCTACCTTTATTATGTCTTAAAGGGGATCTTCAACAAGAGCAATGTGGATTTGATTTCTCTGTATGTGTGTTTTATTCCACATATAAAAGTATTCGCCACAAAATTTGTTCACAAGACTTGATGTTTGTTTATATTGCCAAAATCGAGTAACTGATAGAGTACAAGGATAGAAAATATTCCATTCATATATCCTGATATTAATCTGAATACGACAAACTGCCATTTGTAGGTTGGTGTTGCCATCTGGTCTGCTGACGCCACTTTAAGAGGAAGAGGAAAGAATCTTAATTATAAGATATTGACAAGCTTTTAAAATGCCTAGGCAGGATTTTTACCCAAGAGTTTTAGAAAGGAAGGGAAACATCTGAGAAAGATTTTTAGCAATTTTGGCACATGTGTGCAGGCTCTGCTCAGTGCTCAGTGCTCAGTTCCTGTAGGGACCGCATGGGTTTGATTTCTCCTTGTGTGTTTGGTTTTCCTGCGGGGACAAGATGTGTTTGATGACTGTGCGTATTTGTTTGGTGTTCTTATAGGGCGAGTATGTGTCCTGTCTCCTGTCTCTATTGAAAATGATGTCTGAGCTGCATTTCCACCACCTGCTCAACAACTTCCACAGCAAAGATGAACTCAAGGTGAAAATCACAAAAATACACTGACGCCATGCAAAGACACAAGCTCATTGTCTACTGTGACAATATCCTCTTGAAACTGCAGCTAACAAAGATCATAACACATGAAACTAATTAAATCTGTTGCAAATTCCAAACAAGATACTGCACAATTCGTATGTAATGGAAGTAAATATTTAGTGTGTGTCTCTGCGTAACTATGTGTTTATGGATAAATCTCCTCTCATCATGACAGGAGTTTCTGCTAAAGATCTTCTGCGTGTTTCGAAATCTGATGAAACTTGGCGTGTTTCCACGAGACTGGAGTGCTATGCGGCTTCTCACCAGCCAGTGAGTATTTTACTCAGTTACCAGTGCATATAAAGCCACTCAGTAAAATTTTGGCCTTAATGGGGCAATAATAGTATCAGTCAAGAAATTTACTCTTACACCTAGGCCTCATAATAGGAGCAGTGCATAAAAACTTGCGCTTTAAAAGGAATCTTTATTCCCAGAGTATTTAAGATTACTTCATGGGTGTTTTTAGAGTGAAGACATGCAAAAAATTCTCTTGCTTTGGCGAGAAAGATTGGCCATATTACAATTGTTTGATGAGGAAAAGGTCACAGTGAGGTACCAGACTGATCGTACAGATTAATTTAGAGGTAAAATATCACAAGCAGCTTAATACTGTAATATCATCTGAAATGGAACCAAGAAAATAGTGAAAATAAGACTTCATGTCAGTTTATATGTTATGATAAATCTCAGTCTCTCACTTCTGAAAGCTCTGGATATCACATGTTTCGGTTGTTTTAGTTAAAACTTTCTTCATGGAATCTGTTTCTGCAACTCAAAACAACTTTCTGCAACCTTTGGGATATGCTTTATTTTAAGAACTATAACTGTTTTTGATAATTAAAGCACTTTCTGTGCCGTCCCTACATTTTGTACATAGGCTTCGACAGGATACTTTTTACTCACAGGTCTAGTCATTTACCAATTCAATAGCATATCACACATCAGTGTAAATACTGACATCATGGCAGCCCATGACTTTGCAAACTTTTGCTCATGCATATAATTCAGCCACTTGTGCTGACTGATTAACCACCTTAGCATCTTGCGCCCACAATACCCAACCTGTAAGCATGCTCCCATTTACAAAGAAGGTTTAACCCTAGGCTTAACCCTTTATAATTCTGTGTCCCAGGCAGGGGTGTTGCCGTATATCAAGCAATTTCAAATGTACTGATGCCAATAATAAGTTTGCATCCCACATGGTGCATTTGGATACATGCACTCCTGAACCTTTACCAGCTAAAATAGTAAGAAATGTGTACTTGTAAAGGGTATTACTTAACACTTGCGCCTTAGGAACTGCTTGTGAACATTCAGGTATAGCCTTAACAGCAGCAGTGACATGCATGAAAAATATATAATTGGCTGTAATTTGGCTATGGCTGCTGTTATGTGTCTCTCATTTACAGTGTGAATGACAGGACAGGGTTGAGAAGCCCTAATCCTGGAGATGTGCGTAGTCTGTGGTTCATTAAATTCGGTTCAGCTTGATTTCATTTGTATAGTGCTTTTAAGAAAAGACATTGTCACAAAGCAGCTTTATAGCAATCTGGATGTAGATCTAGATCCCTAATGAGCAAGCCAGAGGGGAAAGTGGCATGGAAAACTCCATGAGATGACATGAAGAAAAAAAAACATGCAAGGAACCCTTTCTCTGCTGGTGACACCAGATAGTGGAACTGTGATCATTATAAGAAACAATTCTACAGAGTAAAGTCAAATGTTCAGTATCAGCATATTGTGGGAGTTGTGGGATGAGCAAAAGTCTTAATAATGAGAACAGCAGCTTGTAGGAGGCAGTGGCGTAGGTGTGTAAGAGCCCCTCCATTTATTAATTAAATCTTCATAAAGTCCTCATTCACAACATTTTAAAACATTTTAAACATCTACCACCTCTTTTCAGTCACCAATGATTTAAAAAAAGTGTCACCATCTGACAGATACAAGCAGATTTTCTGTTGATTTGCTCGCCTTTCTAGATGTTGCACAATCACAGACCATGTAGCTTTAGTAGTTATTATTGCACCTAGTGGTCAAAAATGGGAACTGCAATGAGCGGTCCATTGGGGCAGGGATAATCCTCCCCCTGTGTGCTTTTCAGTGGACGAGGAGCAGCAGACAAGACAGTTAATGACAAGGTTGCCAGATTAGGTTAGTTTAAAAATGCAGCCAAGATCTTGTTTTACTGCAAATAATTGGAATTAACTCTAATAAAGTAAAGTGTAAGTGCAGACAGTGTGCCATTTTTATTGTCAGATATATTGCAAAGACTGGGAGAGGGAAGGGAGGATTATGAAGTAATGATTATGGAGTAATAACAAAGGTACATCTAAAACCACTCAAAACGAGCTGCTAGACTGTATGCTGGATGATTGTGTGTTGTCAAATCTTAACTGCTTATTACAAGGTTACTCCAAAACCTCACTAGTTAGTAGCCTTCAGCATAATTTAAGTGTGATAGCCTCTCGAACTATCCTGTTCCACCAATATCTATGGTCACAAGCCACTGCTGGTTGGAGTGAGTTGACAGTATCGAGGTGAGATTATTCACTACAGTAGGAAGGATAGTCTTATGCAAAGGGAGATTTTGGGAAGTATAAGACTTGAATGTATTCAAATGAGCCGCAGGAGGTGAGTCATAATGCAGAAAGCTGAGTAAGCAGGAGGAACAGAGCAAGTCCAGGTTGTATTCAACCTAGACTTAGAGACTCAGACGGTATCTGGTTTCTGAACAGTAATTGGAAGGTTATTCTAATGTTGAGCAAATATGTCGATCTGAATATGTTGAGCAAAATCTGCAGAAGCATGATATAGCAGATGAGAAAATCCATAGAGCATTTGGATGAACATGTAGAGCGTATGTTGTAAATAATAAATACAAACTTAAGTACATGCAGTTTTACTCTCATCTCATTCCCAACTGTTCGGACACCATGTAGATACTAATAAAGATCCTGCACCTTTTCGCTCAAAGCAGACACGGTGGATCATAATAGACCAAAAAGTTCGCTCAGGTGCTGTGCGATACCGTGCGGTCTGTTTTAAAAATGTGGCTATTATTATTATACCAGGGTGCTATTGGCTATATAGTTATTTTTATTTCATGTGGAGCAACATTGTCTAGAGTGTAGCACAACCTTGACTACTCCTGTAAATTAATTAAGGGCAGTGTATATAGATGTACTCAGGACGCTAGTCTCATTTAAAGCTACATACTCAATCAGTCTAATGCTAGTCTCTGCTAGACAAAGTACATTAAATTTATAATAACTGCTTTAGATGCATTAACATGGTAATTGGTTGAAGGCGGGGGGTTTATTTGGAATTTAGGAGGTGGGGCTCTATACTTTTTTTCATGAGTGCCACTACCAGTACAGTGGTACAATGTTAATATAATACATTTGAAATAATGTAATTCAAATAATTTTTAATATACACTGCCCTCCAAAAGTTTGGAAACGCCTGAACAAAATAGGGTTTTTGGGCAATATCAGCATAAATCC
>CM075010.1:18335401-18357087 GCA_037576675.1 Pangasius sanitwongsei
AAAGAGGATTTATGCTGATATTGCCCAAAAACCCTATTTTGTTCAGGCGTTTCCAAACTTTTGGAGGGCAGTGTATTGTTTTATGTTTCAGTCCTGAGTTACTAGTTTTTTCTTATTTGCTGGTTTTCTCATCAAAATATCTTGTGATTATTTTCTGGCAAAAATAAGCGATACACTAAAACTAACATTTTGCTTTCACAGCAGTCCACAGTCGCTTTGACTAATGGAATACATTTTACAGTTATGTAATGGAAGCATTTTTTCTATAAACCAGTTTAAAACTGCATTACATCATTATTATAATGCCTGTTATGCCATCTTACGATTTCCGTTTCTATCAAATTAGAGTACCAGAGCTCAGTTCCGCTTGCTGTTCACATAAACCAAAGGTGAGGGGCAGCAAAGAGAGGAGGGGAAGATTTTGACAGATAGAAGCAATCAGCCGGCTGGCACAACACATGCATGTGTCAGTGAGTTGTATTTAGTTAGTAGCTGGATGAAGTAACCCATTTTAGCATTGTATTAGCACTAAGAGGCAGCAGTGCATGTGGGTTTGAGGACAGAACTGATTTTGTCCCGTTGCTTCACTTTACCTGAAAATAGTAACCGACCACTAACAGAAAAGAAAAATGGTTTGCCAGCAATATGTTGGAATTATGCCAGAAATGTGTACTTACGTCTGCATGAAAATAGAAAATGCTTTTTAAAGACACATGGTAATATACTGTATATAGAAAAAAATGATTTACTGTTGTGTTGTTTTGTATTGAAGACAATTATTTTATTGTCAGTATTTTTTTGGATCTTGATACTGAAGATGGTAACTGTCTGAACAATCATGTTAAGCCTTTTTCATCCGTATCATTTTGTTACTTTATTTCGATCAGAAAACAAAGGCAAGATTTGTCAGCATTTTCTGTGATATCTACATATATAACAATTGTAATAGTAATAGTACAATAGATTCGTATGTACGTGTACATTATAGTGCACATTTATCATTTCGTTTAGCACATTTATTGAGTAAATGTTAGTGTATATTGATTATATATTATGGAAATTTACATAAAAATAGCAGATGGCAGAAGTGAGTTTTCTGAGTAATGCTTGCATGACGTCCTGATTGTTTTTATGTTTGTTTATCATTGTTACTTCGTACGGGATTTTCACTGGCTCCCAGAATTAGGGTTGCAGATTCTCTGCATTCATCTGTATTTGTGACTTCTTGTGCAGGATTATTGTGATGACAACCCAATATCTGACTCCTGCACTTCACAAGAACTTCTCGGATGCGGACTTTGATTTTAAGGTGAAGAATTTGTTCTGTCCATTTTACTTCTTTTACCAAACACATCAATACACCAAATCATATCGTATGTGCTATGAAAAGTGTCCATTACAAATTTGGTAACAGAGCAAAAAAAAAATATGTTGTGAGGCACCTGAACATGCTACTGCCTTCTCAGTTAGAAATACTGGTAATTTGGTCTATTTTAATGAACAAACTCTCGAGTCCTGTGTATCTCATAATCATAACATTTGACCGGTGCCTTGACCAATCAGATTTTGATTGCCCCTTGACTACTTAGGATAGGACATTGTACCTGCCTCTTGAACAGGCTAGCTTTTCGACACGACCACAAAGGACAAAAATTTGTCGTGAGCTTTGTATTATAAGGTTCTCTGTGGGTGAAGATTGAATGGCAGGTAGAACCGTATAATGCTAAGGTCACGTTGTGTTTAAACTAAGGTTAATAGATTATCTTGCCTTTTTCTTGCTGTTGAAGTGCACAAGAAAAAGCAACAGGTTCAAACAGATGTTTACCACAATTTATTACTATTTCCTAAGACACAGATACAGTAAACTGACTATTTGACCTTCTTGATGTTAGATTTTTGGATGCGTTCAAACCCTGCCCTCTGAATTAGGTCTGAACATCAGCAACCTTATTCTCAGCCTTAAGAGAAGAGCTGTGGTCTGTTGAAGAGAACTGCATAATAGGGGAACGTTCAGTATATTTGGTACGCCAAAACATTCATTGATTTGCATAGAAATTTGATACTCCATGAGTTTATAGGGATTCATTTTTAGAAATTGTCACTTGACAGTTTTGGGTAGCTCCAGCAGACAAAGAAAGATGGACGGATCCTGCTGATAAAAATCCTACAAAATCGCTATGAGACAGGCACAGTATGGTGGGTACGCCTACATAATCTACAGAAAATGCAATCATGACTATAATGCAATTTGCACATTAGCATGGAAACATTCAGCAGACTCTTTGCCTACATTCCCAATCTTTCAGGAAAGGGATGAAATCAGTACTGGCTTTTCTGGGGTTTACATCTTCAGAGGCCTAGAACCTGATGCTGAGAATAGGTTGTGCTTTTTTTTTTATTGGCAAGTCTGGCATAATATATCAGAGGAATGCGCAATAAAATAGATTTTGACGCTTAATTAAGATCAGATTAAGGAAACAACATATTAAACAACAATATCAGCCTGATCTTACAAAGCTGAAAAGTACAAAACATTGTCGTCCTTTTCCTTCTAGACCCTGCCCATATAACCAAGATTTATAAGCAATTTACATATGATTTACATATATATACAGACATAAGCAATGATTTGACAGGGTGATAACAGATGTGTCACTGCACCAGGACAACATTATTGTTCAAAAAAACATGAACTGTAAAAACTCATTAGGACAACTTCAAAAAGAATTCAGTAGAAGCCTAGCTTTGGATTCCTTGGCAGACATTATTGTTATATTTCACACTTCTTGTTTGAGGCCTTTTGTTCTTCTTCTATTTCTACCTGACAGCCTTTACAATTTTATGTAGGAACTCCACATTTTAAGCATTGGAGTATGCTACTATGAGTTATCACTCTTTAAGCCAGTTAAGGTAGAAGCTGGAGTATGTGTGTGTATATATATATATATATATATATATATATATATAATATACGGGCCCAGTGGTTACTATGAAATCCTGTATATATATATATATATATGTTCAGTACAGTTTCTTATGCAAGTGATTTGTGAAAGGACTACATCAAAATGTTTTTACGGTTTGGTTTCTATAGAGTGGAAACCAGAACTTACCTTACACCTGACAGTAATACCAGTAGTAGATTTCCAAAGGTCCATGGCACATGAAATAACGTGAGATCCAGTAATAATCGGATAAAGGTCATGGTCAAGAGGCAGGAAAATCTGCTTATAATTCCATAAACTTATTGGGCAAGGGAGCAGAAGTTAAGATTTAAAATGCTCTGATCTATTTGGATGAGGCACCTGTGAGATCTTCTGGCTATAAATCCTGTTGGATACCACTGTCTATGTCTCTCTCTCTCTCTTTCTCTCTCTCTCTCACTCATAACTTGGTATCCAGAACTTAACTTGGTGTCTCAAATGCTAAACATGGCCTACAATGCGTTATGCTAACGTGTGAAGACTGTGAGGACCATGTCTGGATGTTTTCATTTTCAGCTTTGGAACTCCTTCTTCAGTTTGGCTGTGCTATTTATTAGTCAGCCCAGTCTGCAGCTTGAGTCACTCAGTCAGGTCAAGAGACAGCGGATAATGGACAAGTATAAACATATGCATGCACAAATACACATACACACATAAACGACACACCTTTTACTATATAGAGTACCGGGTGTTTTTATCATTTGCTCTGTTATACAGATATGGAGATTTGAGAGTGCAGATGGTGTACGAGCTATACAGTATGTGGCAGAAGCTAGGTGAGCGCATTCTCTCTGTTCCACACTTTCCGACCTTCCTCTTTTATTAGCATTTTTTTGTTAACAACATTGCAGCCTTGTTTAGATAATCCCTCTCTCTTCTCTCTTTCAGGGGATAATAAGCCTCACTTCACCCCTGGGATGATGGGTCCATTCTTAGGAGTAACTCTGGTTCCTCAGGCTGAGATCAGGAATGTTATGGTTCCCATTTTCCACGACATGATGGACTGGGAACAGCGCAAGAACGGCAACTTCAAACAGGTCAGATACCAAATGACAAAATGGGTATCAACTGTAAATAATTATGTCAAATAAATCAGAATTTAGATGAAATTAGAATAATTTTTTAATGAAAGAGGCTTAAGCAGAGAGAACTTTGAGTAATGTCATGCTTGTTTTGTGTGTGTGTGTGTGTGTGTGTGTGTGTGTGTGTGTGTGTGTGTGTGTGTTCATGCATTTGTAGGTGGAGGCTGAGCTGATGGATAAGTTAGACAGTATGATAGCAGATGGGAAAGGAGAGGAAAACCACAGAGAACTTTTTGGATTATTGTGAGTCCTGACACAGACCTAAATGCACATACCATTGTTATGTATAGAGACTATGTTCAGTGGGGTCCAAATGTTTGAGACAACTAATGAAAATGTTTCTATTTGTAGTCTTTTCTTTTTGAATCTAATATCAGCAACAGCTAGATTGAAAGGTAGAATCGTAGAAATTCTTACATGAATTTCTGAGTTGCTTAGTATTTGGTACATCCTCCTCTTGCTTTAATAACCGTGTGCACTTGCGCTGGCATGGGCTCCACATGTTTGCCTAAAACCCGATGATCCATGCTAGACCAAATCAACCAGTCTGAACACATACTCCAGTGGAAGAGATAAGACTCAAGAGCAATCTGACCTTTTGTACAAAGGAGTCAACATCACAAATTTGCTTAAAATAATTTAAATAGTAACCTAGAAATAGTGCGTTTCTAGGTTGCATTTCCTTTCTTTGTTTTAATTTTTTTTCAATATTCCTAAACTTTATGTTTATTTCCAGGTTTAAAAGAAAAAATAACAGATTTTCGGTGTGGTCTCAGACTTTTGGACCCTAATGTATGTTGAACATTTATTTTTCCTACTGTTCCTGTGTGCGACGCCGTTTGTTAAAACCGCTACGGGTTATGGCATTTTTGAGCAAGTGTCCCTCAGGATGAGACAATGATATTCAAACACTCTCTATCTTCTTTGAGTCCCAAATTTGAGTGAAATTTGTGCCATTTTAATTCTTCATCAAGCCTGGCTCTTGTTTAACTTTGTTTAGGACCAAAACAGTACGTCCTACTCAGTACACACAAACTCACATGTTCCTCACTAATCCTTCAACTCATAAATTAGCCCATAAATAATGTTTGTGCTGCAAATGCCTTTAGATGATGATAAGATATTTATATTATTTTCTAATTATTTTTTCATGTTATATTATAATCAAAAGATGACTGAACAAAACAGGACGTATCTTATTTAGATCATTTTCTTTATGACTGGATTAAAATTATGCTATCTTTCCTACAGAACCCAGCTCTTTGGACCATACCCAAGGTATCATATTATCTGCTAATCTCCCTAACACACTATCTGCTAATCTTAACACACACACAAAACCTTATAATACTAATGTTGCAATTTCTAAATCTTATTCTCTCTAATTGTCAGTCTGTTGGAGAAGATCGAGCAGGAGACATGGCGGGAGACAGGGGTGTCTTTCATCACTTCGGTCACACGCCTCATAGAGAGACTTCTGGATTACAGGTGTGTCAGTGGCGCTGATGGTTTTTAACGTAGGGAAAGCACAGCTGTCTCTTATGGACACTTCTCATAAGTATGAGCATCAAAAGACTTTTCTACAATCAGGTCAACATTAGCAGTTTCAAAAAAAAAAAAAAAAAAAACACACAGAGCACAGCTAGCTAGGCGTATACAACAAATTTCAGAAATGAACACAAATCATCATACAGAGCTTTATACTTTATACTTACAATTTATTTATAATACTTAGAAAGATAAAACCTAACCACTACTGCAGCTCCAAGCAGTTCCAACTGGCAGCACGTACGTTTGAAGTGTCAGCCATGTTCATTAGTGTTTCGGTGATTGGCAGTCCAGCCCCTGTGAGAGGTCTACAATTCATCATATGGAGAAGCCGTGCAAATCCAGGTGGGATAAGTGAAGAGTCCAATGTCCAATTAATTTTGAGATGGGTTTTTTTTTAAAATGAAAAACCCACACTCCCACTCACTCCCATTCATTCCCATTCACCCCAGAGACGCACGGCTTCCGGGCGGGACTCAAAATGATGTGATAAAAGCCTGTTGTCCATTAAGCGTTAATATTTTCTCCCATTAAAACACATTGTACGTCAATCTGCAGTAGATGCACCAGAGAAGCACCAGGGAAAGCTTCTCTTGAGTTTCTATCAGCACTGTATCGGGGGAGATTTTATCACAGGAGTTTTTCACTCAGGCTGCCCTGTGCACTGAACACCGTTTGTGTTAAATGACTGAACCGCGCAATACTGCACTGAGATATTTGATAATAAGATTCACTAAAATATTGAATTTCACCGAGATTGATGAATAATACAGACACTTTAGTAAACAATTTATTGCCGCATTTTATTGAAATTTTAGGGGAAGCCGGGCTTCCCGTGTAGTCTTAAAGCAATGGCGCGTGAGGTGTGTACGGTATCACGTACACGTACGTCGTGTTTGCGAGTAATGCACTGTAAGTGTTTAAGATGGTTAATCTGATGTTATCTCTATAGGGACAGTGTGAGAGGGGAAGAAGCAGAGAGTAAAAAGTTGGGAGCCAACATCATGGTAAAACATGTGTTACCTCAAAACACACAAAGAATTTTACTAAAGTTTATTTTAGTCTTATATTTTAGTAATATTTTACATTTTTATATTAGAATTACTAATATAGTACAGATGTGTGACAGACAGGATAATGACTATATATTTTTTTTCTTAAGTGGTTACAACATACTGTATGTGCAAACTATAAAAAGAAATTTCAACAGTAAAAGTATTTCAACAGAACACATCAAGAGCAAACTACTTTCAACTGTATAGTGTTCGATTGTGTAGTGTTACGATGTTTTCATAAATTAAAGGATCATTTACTTACTTTCCTTATGAGCTGAAGTGCAAGTGAAGTCCATTGCTGAAAATTCCTTCCTTACTGCCTTTTGTTCCGCATGATTTGGGTTTTCTGGACATTTTCTACAAGTGCGAGATAACCAAAGAAGACATGTACATCCGCTACATTCACAAACTCTGTGAACTCCACCTGCAGGTGCATAACTACACAGGTATGGAGAGAGAAAAAGTGACAGATTTCAGTAGCCTTTCAGAGAACTGTTAAAACATCAATGTAAAAAAAAAAAAAAAAGACACTTTTTCTTTCTTTTTTTTAATACATTTATCAGCATATAGTTTATGTGCTTGCATGTGTGCGATCCACAGAGGCTGCTTTCACGTTGCTGCTGTACTGGGAGCTGCTGCAGTGGTGTGAGCAGCCCCTCCGAGACCTCCTGCAGTACCCCGCTCAGAGTCAATGGCAGCGCAAGGAGGCCCTCAGCAGAAAGATACTGCACTACTTCAACAAGGGCAAGGCATGTTCCACACACACACACACACGCACACACACACAAGCACGCACACTATCCCTAAACCTAATGGATCTTTTGTTGATTTCAATCAAAAGTCTTTTGATCTGCTTGCTTTTCACTCAGCAGACTTTGTTGATATTCCATGGTCATGTTCAGGAACTCAAAGCCCATTTTCTGGCTATTTACAATTTTACCATCAGTCTGTCCATGTGCTTGCTTTTGAATTTCTAGTGATGATGTGCAGTGAATAGACTAATTATAACTATAAATTAAAATCCATTCCCATTCAAGCTGTACCAAATCCTAGGCCTAACCGATCCCAAGAAAATAACAACTTTATTTATATATATATGTGTGTGTGTGTGTGTGTGTGTGTGTGTGTGTAGTGTTGGGAGTATGGGATTTCTCTGTGCAGGGAACTGGCCCTTCAGTATGAGATGTTATATGACTACCACAGCCTGAGCTGGATACGGGTGAGTGTGTGAGTTTACATAGACAGCATGTGCTATCCCAGCATACTGGACAGAACTCTGTGTGTTGTTAAGTGCATTTGCTCAGTGTACACTTCCCTGTTTCAGAAAATGGAGGCCAGTTTTTACGACAACATCATCGAGCAGCAGCGCCTGGAACCTGAGTTCTTTAGAATGGGCTTTTATGGCCGCAAGTTTCCCTTTTTCTTGCGTGTGAGTTCATTTCTGAGGTAGAATCATTTAAAAATGAAAATGTCCAAATTTAAGTTAAAGTTACGTATACATTTGTATGTGTACCTGTCTGTATGTGTGTGTGTTAGAATAAGGAGTTTGTGTGTAGAGGCTATGACTACGAGCGCCTAGAGGACTTTCAGCAGAGGATGCTCACTGAGTTCCCGCAAGCTCTTGTTCTCCAACACCCCAACCAACCAGACGACAGCATTCAGCAGAGTGATGCACAATGTACTGTACTCAGTCTAAGAGTCCTTTGTTGTTGAAAAAGGTGGTCATGTGTCACTGAGTACTGTATGTGTGTAGATAAGTCTCATGTACATACGCTTCATATTAGTAATAAGTGCGTATTTAATTTTTATATTAAATGCACAGAGGCTTCTTTCATGCACTAGTGTTTTATTACACATTTAGATCTTCAGATTTACGCTGTAACACCAGTGTCAGAACTCTCTGACGGGCCGATGATGGACAGGGTGCCTGAGCGAATCAAGAGCTTCTACCGCATTAACAATGTCTTACGCTTCTACTACGATCGACCCTTACACAAGGGGCCCAAAGACAGAGAAAATGAGTTCAGGGTGAATATATAAAATGTATTAAAGAGCTAATTTCATTTAAAATGATGGAAACAGCCTGGGCTAATAAACGGTGCTGTGTGTGAACTGCAGAGCTTGTGGATCGAGAGAACCACTCTGGTTTTGTGCCGTCCCTTGCCGGGTATCTCACGCTGGTTTGAGGTGGAGAGAAGGGAGGTGGTGAGTGAAGAAATTATTACTGTCAGGAATATGTTACACAATATCAACAATATTTTAGGCATTAACATTGTATTCAACAGCAGCGAATATTAATCAGCCTGTAAAACTAAATCTGTGTAATAATACACCCTAAAAATCATTGCTCAAATGTGTGTGTGTGTGTGTGTGTGTGCACATGTATTTCAGGTGGAGGTTAGTCCCCTGGAGAACGCCATATATGTTGTGGAGAATAAGAACCAGGAGCTGCGTTCTCTGATCAGCCAGTATCAGCAGCGGCATCACCACAGCAACGTCAATCTGCTCAGCATGTCTCTGAATGGCACGATCGATGCAGCCGTGAATGGAGGGATAGCGCGCTATCAGGAGGTGGCTCTCGTACTCCCAGAACTATTATAGAAGCAAACATAAGCTCAAATTTCACACTTATTTTCATATTTTGTTGTGTCTGTTATAGAGAAAAGGGCTTTAAGTGCCTGGGTATTTTAATACCAACAAGCCTTTTTTGTGAGTGGTGCTAAAATACACTATATATCCAAAAGTTTGGGGACACCTGACCATCACAGCCATATATGGTTTTTGCATATCCCATTCCAGATTTAGTCCTTCTTTGCTCCACTCTACTGGAAGGCTTGCCACTAGATTTTGGAGCGTGGCTGTGGGGATTTGCCCACTCAGCCACAAGAGCATTAGTGACGTTAGGCAGTGATGTGGGACGATAAGGTGTTCAGTGGGGTTGATATCAGGGCTCTGTGCAGGCCACCAAAGTTCTTCCACTCCAACCTTGGTCAACCATGTCTTCAAGAACCTCGCTTTCGTGCACAGGAGCATTGTCATGATGGATCACGTTTGGGCCTCAGTTCCAGTAAAGGGAAGTTGAAATGCTACAGCACACCAAGACATCCCATACCATTGTGTGATCTCAACTTTGTAGCAAGTTTGAAGAAGACCCACATATGGGTATGATGGTCGGGTGTCCACAAACGTTTGGCCATATAGCGTAGCTTTTTTTTCTTCCCCCCATCACGTCAGTGATAACCACTTTTATAGAGTTAGAATGTTGTCTTGTGGCCTGAACTTGAATACCGTAGTGTGAATGTACTATACATAGAATTCTTAGGATACTAAATCTGCAGGATGTACCACAAAGATTATTTTCCTATAACAGCATGCAATTGTTTTATTCCTCTTATACCACAATAGTTTGCCAATGATTTGAATTTTTATATTTATTAGAGAACAGCACGTCATACTACTTATGAGTTTATAGTTACACTTAAGGTTGCGCAGCCTCTATGAAATGTGTTACAGCTTGTTACAGAGAAACCACAAAGCACAGAGTCCTCTGACCTTAAATTTTCTCATGGCAGAAAACTTTAAAGTAACAGCTTCAGTTCTGACTGTTACAAAGGCTTAGGCTTAGATTATGAGGTGCATCTGCCATACAAGTCCCCGTGAATGAGCTGTTACTAGGAAAATGACAATGAATTAAAATGAGCACATTAATATATATATATATATATATATATATATATATATATATATATATATATATATATATAATTAATGAATATAACAGAAGCTTTGACAGCTATATATATATAAACCTGAGCTGTCAAAGCTGCTGTTATATTAATTAATTGACAGAATCAAGACTCAGCTTCAACAAGCATCATCAGCACTGGGGTATAAAATGCTATAATGGTTAATAATAATACTAAACATTGTATTTTTTCCCTCTTTTTGTCTCTCTCACTCTTACAGGCATTTTTTGATAAAGACTACATCAGTAGTCACCCAGAAGAAATGGAAAGAATCAACCAGCTGAAGGAACTGATGCAGGAACAGGTCGGCGCCACATACAAATCACCTTAATTTCCAGTTAAAAGATTCTGTAAAATTTACAAATTTGCTTTATTTTCAAAGGTTCACATTCTGGGAGTTGGCTTGGCTGTGCATGAGAAGCTGGTGCATCCAGAAATGCGTCCCCTTCACAAAAAGTTGGTGGATCAATTCCATGTGATGAGGAGTGGTTTGTCTCATGTGAGTATTTATGCTGCTTTTCAGTTTACTGTGCTCTGTGTATAGAAATGGAATCCGCTTTGAGTAATGTATGTGTTTGCATTTTTCCCGACAGGGTGTTGCTGCACTTGACAGGTTCTGTCCTTCAGGTATGAGGATCCTCCCACCAAGTCCAGAAAGTAACCGAATAATTCATAGACACAGGTGAGACTTACAGATCTTTTAAAGGTAGCCTGTGTGGAATACTTAACATGCACACAAAATACACATCACTGAAGGGTTGTAATATATTTTATATATATAATATTACAATATATTGAAATATTGGGCCTCATTCAGCAATCATTTAGTAAAGTTGTACTTTACTAACAAATAATTGTTCAGTTGCACATTGACAGCACAGCTGATTTACATTTGCTGATGCCCACAAAACTCCATAAAAGGTAAAGCTCCTAAAGCTGAAAGTGGAAAATGATGACTAAAGAGCAAAACGGTGCCTTCTAAGGACAGAGTGCACTAAATCTTCCAGTAACGCCAGCTCAGCCATCGCAGCGCATCACCTATCGCATCACAAAAGACACACACTTATTCTCCCTTCTTTTTTAACGACATCTTTTCTTTTGTCCTATTTAAATGGTTAGTCTTATTTGTCTTAATATATGGATTTGTTTTGGGTTGCTTTCTTTAATCATTAATATGAAAAGACATGAGTTGTTGTAGGATACAGCCCTTTTTTTCCCCAAACTAGCTGGATTTTCATGAACACCAGGTAAATGCTTCTGCAAATGATGTACAAAAAAAAATTTGTTCATGTCCAGCTTGATAAATGAGGCCCAATGGTTATATGTATTTGCTAATTATAGATGGTACTTTCAGAGCAGGTGTGTTTTATTTATGAAGATATTTATTAGAATTGGACTACATCTCCTGTAGCATCTGTTCCTGAAGTGATTTTACGGTCTGCAATTTCAGCTTTCAATGGCATATTGACTATCTTTTTTCCTGTGTTTCTTGTTCTCTCTCTTTTGCCTTTTTAACCCTTTCAGTCCCTTGGGCTCTCTTCGTCTCCCCACATCACACCCCTCCACCAATGAGGGTGGGCCTTTGATGATTTTGACAGATGGGCTGATGGACCAACAAGATGATTCTCCTCTCATGCAGGTGAGCATTCTGATTTCCCACGATTAGCTTCGTTATGTGCGTAAACAGATGTAGCGTTTGTGTGAAACCTTGCTCCTTTCTCTTCTCCAGCCAAGCCCCTCATCCTCAAGCCTCAGCTCCATTCGCTCCTCTTCCTCACAGATGATAAACTCCGCTCCTTCTAGTGCAAGAGGTAAAATAACAAGATTGTATAACGTTACACAAATTACAAGTGCTTCGTAGAGATTTTCCTAAAATGCTCTAGTGCCGTGAGCCGAACCTCGGCTCATTCTACCTTTCTTTCTTTCTTTTCATCGTCTCTCCTTAATTCTGTCGCATTCTCACTGTCTCACTCAGGATCTCCCTCTCTGTCTGATAAGAATAAGAATTCCCGTGAGCTGCTGATGTTGCTTCCTCCTCACAGAGAGAGACCTAGCAATATTTATTATGGCAACAATGAAAACGGACAGGTACTAAAGACCTGAAACTCTTTCATCTGATAAAGATCTCGCTGTATATATAGCATTTTGCTTCTTCATGTCATAGGCCAGAATTCATTTCTAACCTTTCTGTTCTATTCAATAGGTACGATATTGACATTTTAAATGGTGTTTTAAAATACCTGATATCTCTTTATCATCATTTCAACAGTATGTGGCCAGTTTAGCAAATGCTGTAGTAAAAAACACACAGTCTGCCTAAAGACTTAGCTAAACATTGCTAGCTAAGTGTATCGGATAGCTACATGCCATAACGGAAGCCTGATCAGTTGGGTTTGCAATCAGATACTGATGCTCAAAAAGTTTATGACGCTCCTGTGTTGCATTTGGAATGGGATCTTTAAATGCAATTTTCTCCTTTTTTCACATCTAGATGTAACCAGATTTTTAAAGTGCTATCACTTTGCTTGTGGTTAAGATACTCGGAAAAAAAGAAGCATTTTTTTTTAGTTCAGATAAGTCAGAAATATACAGTAGAAAATGTCAGAATTTCACTATGTGAAAAGGATTCCCAAGCTGCCACACATATAAACAATGGGTACAGCTGCGATTTAAAAAAAAAAAAGAGAGTGAGAGAGAGAGAGAGAGATAAGATTTGTTGTGACGGGGACTAAAATCACCTTTGGGATGATATTTACAAGTAAAACAGGCATTTTTATGACCTGAACATCAGCTATTTTTACAATAGCTTTTTCATGCTCAAGACAGAATTCAGGCAAACTGTCTTGTTGGAATTTTTTATTTTTTTTAGATTTTGTAGAAAAAAATGCAAACAGGACCTTTTCCTCGGTACAGTTTTCATTGTGGGTTTTGTATTTGTAGATGAACAACCTTCAGCGCTCTGTGCTCCAACAGCACAGCCCCTGCAAACCATGTTCTGATCCCCACCCAGGCCTCACTGACAGAGGTACATGCTGCGTGTGTGTGTGTGTGTGTGTGTGTGTGTGTGTATACACAAGGTGCAAATCCTTTCTGCACATTCAGAGACATTTATACAATCTACACTGTTCTATTGAACTTGCTGTGTGTGTTATGTTTGTGTCACCCCTCCAGGTGTTCCCCCAGCCCCCAGCAATTGGACTCTGGATGCAGAAGCTGGATCA
Source organism: Pangasius sanitwongsei (assembly GCA_037576675.1). Taxonomy (NCBI): domain Eukaryota; kingdom Metazoa; phylum Chordata; class Actinopteri; order Siluriformes; family Pangasiidae; genus Pangasius; species Pangasius sanitwongsei. The sequence goes on from CM075010.1 coordinate 18,349,038, forward strand.
TACATGCAAAATCCGGGTACACTAACAATGCCCCATGGCTCTTCTCGCACTTTTCCACAGGGTAATGAACACACACAGACAACCGTCCACTGAAACACATACTGCCAAAAAATCACATTATTAGCAAGTGAAAATATCTTGAATATAGTCTATTAATCTAGCATTTCCTATTATAAGATCACAATAAACCAAATATAAGCTCTTTAAACGTATTTCTGGACAATTTTATTTTACTAATTTCAAGCTTGAAATACTCTTGTTCTATTATAATTTTGCTTATTTTAAGCATTTATTTCTAGAAAGAAGCCAAATTATCTGATTATAATATAATGTACAGTAATATAGCAAAATAAAATAACATAATATTTCATCGAAGCAAGTTATGTCTCTTGGGAAAAGGTAAATGTCTGGTTTAAAAACTGCATTTTAAGCATTTGAGCACATTGAAAGCACCACACTCTTGCGTACACACATCAACAGCTTTTTTTTATATGCATATAGACCAACATTGCATTGAGTTTTTTTTGTTCGTATTTATTTGTTTACTTATACTTTTTTCGGAATTTGTTCTTGATTTTTCAATGCAGGTCATTTCTTGATGCACTTTGACACATTCCAGCAGCATATGAGCGAGGCTCCTCCATCTTTGCCTGCACGCTCACTTAGAAAGGTAAGCCGGGCTTCACTCTTCCTTCCTATATAAGACACCGAGCGAGCCAGACTGCTTCATACAGTCATGGATTAAGTGTTCTCCTCCAAGCATGTTGAGCATCATGAAGATAAAGCACAAACAGTCAGTGATGTAGATTTCATTTCCACACTGCTTGTACCACCTACACCATGAAAGTTTTCTGTTAAACATTATAGTCAGTGAGGATTCCAACGCAGTGCACAAACATTTCAAAGAAAACTTTTTTTCACAAAAGTTCTTCATCGAGTGTGCAAATGCTTATATAGGTTATACTGTATATATGCCCTTTATGCCTCTATGTTCTCTGTTATGATTCAGCATCATTGCAGTGTTATTTAACTTTGTTAACATTATCTTTTATATAATCTGGTTGACAAAACCTAGCAGTGAAAATGTATGTGTTGATGAATTCATATCACTGTTTTAGAGCCTTGTAGTATCATAGACGGCAAAATAGACATTTCAGTACAAACTGGTGACAAATTAAAGGAAAAAGCAGTGTCTCTGTTACGCTGTTATGGTGGTTTAAGTCCACTTGTCCCCTGATCACGTTTATCCTATAATGAAACATTTCTATCCTGATGGGAGTGGTCCTTACAGAATGACAATGACCCCCATCCCATCCACAGGGCATGAAGACTCACTGAACGGTTTGACGAGTATGAAAATTATGCAAATTATATGCTATGACCTTCACAGTCACCAGAACTCAACCCAACTAACACCTATGGGAGATTTCGGATTGACGTTAGACAGCGCTCTCTGCTCAACACTCTAAGTTGTTTTTTTTCCTTTAACTTGTCATCTGTCTCTATTTGTCTCGGGCTGTAACTGTGGTTTATAGGCGTTATAGGCTAGCACAAGGTGAGAGATGAATATACAGTAGCTCTGTACAAAATGGTGAACTAATACCGGCAGTCTCTCTCCAAGTTCACACTTTGGTTATGTAGACGCCAGTGAAAATACTGACTGTGAAAAGATTGAGCATTTGGGACACAGCGTCAGTTTACAGATCAATAAAGTGTCCAGTTTTACTAACATACTCCCAGCAGTTTCAGTCACTCTCAATAGTAAATATTGTGCGCAATCCTAAACAATGACTGTATAAACCTTCATGAGCTAGCTAAATATAGCTAGCAACCTACCAGGCTGCAACATTAGTATTTCTTTTTTTAATCTACGGTTTGCTTACGGTGTTTTAGCATTGTCAGTCATGGAAAACCACTAGGAAAAAGAAGCTGCACATTCTTCCATTAGTTTTCTGTGCATAAGAATAAAAAATAATTATTTCAATTTAAACCGTAGAAGTTTAAAATATGATTTTTAACAGGCCAAATTTAACCAACCAATGGCAATGAAAACAGTCATTATAGCATTATAGTAAAAAAAAAAAAGTGACACACAGAGCAACCTTTATAAATTATGCATGCAATAGCTACAGATGTATCATAATTGCTATAAAAATTATTTGGACTAAATGCAGAGAACCTTGCACAAATATTAAGGACTCAGTGCCAGGCACTTTACAGGGCCACAGCTCATCCATTCACTATAGATAATGAAACACTACACGAGTGGGAGTAGGCTTATACTGACTTGCATTCATTTAAGTGATCAGAATAAATATATTTTAACCAGGTCAAAGCAGTTTTAATTGTTTGCACTGTTGGGTAAAGTGCAAAGCCTTTAGAGAACATGTTTGTGTGTTCAAATTTGAGGTTTGATTTAAAATTATATTGTACAGAGTGTCCCAAAAGTCTCCAAACATAGGGGACTATGTACGCCAGCACCACGTCGGTTGTGCCTTCGTCAGTGGCTGTCCGTGGACGTCCACTTCTCGGTTGGTCCGCAACACTTCCAGTCTTTCTGAATTTGTTAATAAGTTTGGCAGCAGTGTCGTGTGTGATGTGCTTGCCATTTTTCCTGTTAAAGTCCATCGCAATCTTGTGACAGCTTCCCGATCCAGCCGTGAGAACTTACAGTATGGTCTTCTTTCGTCAAAGGCATTCTTAAAGGCTATCTGAAAAAAATATATATAATATAAAGTATGAAAAACTTTGGAAGATATTTTGCTAAAAAACCTCTGGAGACTTTTGGGACACTCTGTATATAGAGAATAAAAATATTTCTGAGTAAAATGTCATAATAGTCTACACTGATGTGATTTAAAATATGATTTTTTTTTATATAAATCTGTTTGATATAATTATTTAAGTGTTAATATAAGATTTCATGTGTTATGTAGACATCCTTCATGTGAAGTTTTATGTAAATATGATTTTCTCATCCACTGGCGGCATATATACCTTGACATTTATTACCAAATGAGATATGTGGCCTTTGAAAATAGCTACAAAGTACAAGCACTGTGAATCTCAACTGTTTTATCTTTATTATGCATATCTTTTTTTACAATAAAAATAATTGATATTTTTTCCCCTCACATCCACTCAGTCTCCTCTTCAGCCTATCCCAGGCTCTCCCACCAGCCCTGTGTCGGTGTTGGGCGGCAGTAACTCCACGCTTTCAGGTAGCGCCAGCAGTGGCGTCTCGTCCCTAAGCGAGAGTGTGCACAGCCATGCCGAAACACCGAGCCGTAATGAAAATGTCGTCCTGAACCGCCATGACAATCCTATAGAAACTGCTCAGCTGCATTACTGGAGCCCTGACGATCACCTGAGCTCTCCCTATCCGCATGTGCACTTCAGCGGTGTGCCTGAACACATGCCTTACTCCTCAGCCCCCAAGCATGCTCAGTATGGTCAAGGTCACTATGGAGCCTACAGCGCAGACAGCGAGCCAGTGGAGCCCCAGCGGCTGTGCCATCTGCGCCCGGCGGGTTTCAGTGCCATACAGGAGCAGTATCATCACCACCACCTGCATGGCTCATTACGCCGAGCCGGAACTCCAACTGTGCCACCTAAACCCGCCCAGAGAGACGAGGAAGGGGCAGCGCCACACCCGGTGCCCCTCCCACGCCGAATATTTCCTCCTCACCGTGCCACCTGGGAGCAGGGCATCCGAGAGGAGCAAGAGGAGAACGCAGGTTGAAGACAGACGAAGACAATGGCAGAGGGTGGTTGTAACAGGGAAGGTTCATCTAAGTGCTACGATCTTCAACCATGTGTTAAGCTGAACTGCATGTGCAGGTTATCCTGGTGTTAGGAGGCTTTTCGTTGATGTTTCATCCTTAGAGTTTACATGACAGCAGCCTCTAGACCAGGACTTGCCTTGCACAGCAGACTCTAGAGACCATCAGACCATGCTTCAGCTTGCAGTATATGCTTACAAATCATACTCTGGTGTTAAAAATGTCTGTGAGCATGGTTTTTGTACCATTTTAAAAGAAAATCTATATTTTGTGAGTATAGTGAAGATATAATATAGACAATCCCTGTAGTCTCCTTGCTTAGTGTGGTCTTCTACAGTGACGAAAAAAAGACGAGGCCTTCCTCCTCAAGTGCAATGCTTCTAAATGACAGCACACCCCAGTTTGACTGCGCAATCATTCTCTCAGACCATGTAGATTCTAAATATTTCAGAGAATCATGAACATTTCCGTCCGTACATACAGCATGGTCTACAAATGAAGTCCTAACTACAGACAAAAATATGCCATGGACTCTTGCTAGTAGTCTAAAGAAAAATCATTTCGTAGCTTTCAGGTTTTTTTTAAATCAAATGCTCCCTTATCCCATGTGTCTACCACAAATCGTTTCTTCCCATATTCCTTGTGGATGAATCCGACTACTTAGTGGAGTTGTAAATAGTGTACGCCCTTGTATTGGCTACACAAGCACACGGACCTCTCATAAATAACTTCGTTCAGGAAGCTTTTGAATATGTCATATTGATTTTTTAAGCATACCAACTAGCACTCAATACCTCTCCTAATAATGTGGCACACAGACTGCTGATTACAGTGAATTGTAATCTAGAAGGCTTTCGATTTGATAATGATTGAACTGGAGGGATCTAACCGGTTCTTGCATGTCTGGCTTATTTAACAAGGATGGTAAATTCTACCTTTATTTTATTTATTTTTTTTTGCTGATTTATTTCTTTCACAATCAGTTGACTTTATACCAAATTCTGTGTTGTTTTACAAGGTCACTGGAACGATCCCCCTCCAGTGCAGCCCTATGACTAATCAACATGCAGGTACAGAAGCTCAGGTGCGTTTTTGAGTATTAGATGCTAATGAGCATGGTGGCTACAGGGAAACCACACCAAAAAAGTACAATACACACTATCACAATGTACATTCAGTCACTGTACATACATACATAATAAAACAGCCTGGCGATACATGCTTTTGAATAATCACACACTCTCAAAGCTGTTGTGTCTTTGTTTCATGTACATAATCCAGAAGTGACATATGAAGATTATTGGAATTTCATATTTATACTGGGCAAGTTACAATAGCTTGTGATTGTCTCATTTGTTCTAGACTTGAGATATTAAGTCTGAAGGAAAAAAAAAAAAAATCATTTATACTCTTTTCAATGTGCCCTCTTGTACATATCGTGAATGCATGAATAAACAGTGTTATGAATTTGGTTCACGTTGTTTTTTTATTAGTATATGTTTATAGATGTGAATAAAATAGTTGAAAGCTGAGTTATTTAATAAATTAATTGTTAAAGCAGTCATAGTTCTTTTCACAGCAATGCTGGACCTGGTCCAGAAGTAGTAGTAGTAGTAGTAGTAGTAGTAATATAAAAATAACATGTTCTGCTGTCCTTAATCTCATTATTCTATAGGAACATTTTAAACCTCACACACAGCATCTTCTAACATCGAGCCACCAAACTATACAGAAATAGCAACTTTTGTGTATCATCAATTGAAAGTACATTTTTTAACCATTATCGGTTAATGATGTGCATTAAGAACAAGTCTAAATGGCTCAACATTATAAAATGCAGTGTCAAATAACTGCCAGCAGAGATGATGATGTGATAATGGAACTATGGATTAAATCTAATAGTAAGCTTTTATACAAAAAATATAAAAAGCTGAAACCTAGTATATCATATTACATACGCTACCATCAGTTTAACCTAAATTCCCAGGACTCGTTGCCTTGTCCAGACTTATATTTCTTACTGGCATAGCTATGTTTTCTATTAGTTACATTATAGTTACTGGCTGATTTAAAGTTATCCAGATCCTCTTCTTTTATAGGCTTTTCCTTACTGTATGCATTCCTAATGATTATAGGATGTCTTTGCAAATTATAAATGCAAAAATAATACAAAATTGTAAATTCAGCCAGGTTGAGAGATGCAATGCCGAATATTACATACATAACCTATTAAAGGCTTTTTAAAGAGTTTTATAAACTTTCATGTAAACCTTATTTGTAAGTCAGGCCCCTGGTCCATAAAACTACAACATACTCAAGATGCGATTAAATGCAACATTTATTTCACATCCACATGCTGATAAGTGGTGCTGTTGCTGGAGGCTCATTGAGATGCACATGAAAATGATGCATTACAGCATCCTGGCAGGAAAAATGATTACTCACTAAATCAGACTTAAAAAGACCTGAAAAATTCAGCTGAGTCTGATCAGCTACCAGCTGCCAGAAAGCTGAACCGGTCAAGCTAGTCGACCATCTTCACCAGCTATTTATTTTCCAACTTCCCTACTTGACTAAGACGATCAATAAAGGTTTGAGATTTTCTAGTTACCTTACGGTTATATTGTTTTCTTAAAAACATCTTTCTTATAATGTAACACGCAAAATTCACAGGACAGCTACAAATGTAGTTGCAATTGCGACATGTAAACAAAATATGCTAATGGACTGAAAAAAATATCCTTCTTACCTAAAGCTCACTTTGAAGAATGTTTCTGTTTATGCAAGCCCATTTTCTACACAAGCCCAGATGGATAATGTAAACGGAACATAGTGATTCTCTTTAAACACGGGTCTATCGTAAGAGGATCTTCACTGTGTAATCTGACATGGACAACATGTTATCACATTGTGTGTCATTGAATTTGGCCAAGGTTTTATTGGAATCACACAGTGTGACAAATAAAAATCTTAAAAGACTGCTGAAATTGCATAGTGTAAAAGTGTCTGAAGCTGGATTTATTATTTATTTTTTTTTAGCAAGGTAGTTGTAAAAATTAAAAACTAAAAGTACAGATAATTAAATTATGTAAATAATTGTTAAAATGCCTTTTTTTTTTAAAAAAATGTTACACTTAATTTTGTGTAAATGTTATACGGCCTCATTAAATAGCTTCTAAAATAGACAGTGCTTATTATTATTATTATTATTATTATTATTATTATTATCATCATCTCTTATGCTATAACAATTCCCTTCACCAGCATCTCTTTTCTTCTCTCTCTTGAAGTTAATTAAAAAAAAAAAAAAACCCGAAAGACTGTAAACTTTGCTCTGGTGGAAAACTGACTGTTAGAAACACTAACTGCTTCCATAAATGTTAAATAAATGGCTCCTACATCTTTGATAAATAGCACACTTATTATATAAGGTTATGTGGAGCGTCTGTGTCATACAACTAACTGTGAATGAGCTGTTACTATAGAAACTGTATTAGAACCGGCACTTCAATTATTATTGTTGTTGTGGTTGTTGTGGCTGTGGTTGTTGTTGTTGTTGTGGCTGTTATTGTTTTGGTTGTTGTTACTGTTGTGGTTGTTGTTGCTTTGCAAATCCATGTTACTGTGATCATTTCCTAAACCTGGGCGCCATTTTCTCGGAACGCTCGAGACGCTCCAGTTGAAACACTCGTGGATCGATTGCTCACGACTGCCGCATCCTTTTCCCCCAAAAAGGCTGGCATCTTCAATAGACTCTCTCCACTCCTCGCTCTTAACAGGCAAAATGGATTACTGACGAAGGTAAAAGAAGCTGAAGGCTCAGATAATATGATGTAAGTGTATATATTTTTGGTTGTAGTCGTCTTCAGGTAGCTTCCTAGGCTATCTCTTTGTAGATCCGAAATTCATGGGTGTTCTTTTCTCCTGTAGGAGCAGGTGCGTGTTGATGATGTGATTTTGTCCTCCGGTGATTGTTCATTAACAGTGTACTGCTGTAGCTTACAGTCCCACAGCCATGTTTATCCAAGTAAACACATTCATGTTTCTAATATTTATATCATATTTATTCCTAAACTCAACCCACTGCTCAAACAGACATTTGGGCCTTTATGCAGCAGCGGCCCTTTAAAAATATTTTTTATTTCATTTCTCTCTCTCTCTCTCTCTCTCTCTCTCTCATATTCATATATATATATATATATATATATATATATATATATATATATATATATATATATATAGTGTGTGTGTATGTATGTGTATGTATG
>CM075010.1:18357187-18422267 GCA_037576675.1 Pangasius sanitwongsei
AATGATTTGGAGTGGTGTCCCACAACCTTTGGCGATATAGAGTGTGTATATTATATATATATATATATACACACACACACACACACACACACACACACATAGGAACATGAACATACGTTACATTCAACATTTAAGTGATGAAAAAATCTAAGAATATGTTCATTATTGCCAAGAAAAGGTAGGCAAAAAGCTGGATAAAAACTGACAGTAATAATGAGGAATAAATGAGGCTAACAAATTTGTCAAATTCCAACTTGTGAAATTGTAAATTGTAGGCTTTATATAAACAAATTGCAGATTTCATAAAAAACAGAGAGAGGCCGTTGTGAGAAATCTTCTGTTAAACACCTCCTGCCATCTTCATATGACATTTTCATATTCCAAAAAGCATGATAACAGCGAGATTGTGTGTGTGTTTGTGTTTGAGTGTGTTATTTGGCTCATTAGCGCTATACAGATGACAGGAAACAGACTTACTCAGTTTCCTGTGAAAGCTGAAAAAAGGGAAGAGAGTGAGAGTTTCCAACATTGCAATAAAATATAACCACACACTCACACACACACACACACACAAACACACAAAGAAATCTTACTTTTCTCAGTATTGAAAGGCTTTGATGAAGTTAACTGTAATAACCCTGTGGAGGACACACTGCCATACACACACACACACACACGTGGTTCAGGTTAGGTCAGCTGACTTTAATCAGATCACAGACCGCCCTTAACCGTCCAATAACCTCAGATCCACACAGCTGACAAAGTGCAACAGAGAGCTGAAGGGGCGTGGTCAGGTGAGTGCTATAGAGAGCTGAAGGGGCGTGGTCAGGTGAGTGCTATAGAGAGCTGAAGGGGCGTGGTCAGGTGAGTGCTACAGAGAGCTGAAGGCCCTCTTTGCTCTCTTCCGTTACTCCTCTCTTTTTTGTTGCTTTATTTTGTTATAAGTGAGTGTGTGTGTTTGTGTGTATGTATGTGTGTGCGCCTATGTGCAGGACCCCTCATGTGCAGGACCCCTGAAATGGAACAGCTAACGTTGGCTTGCTAATTCGTTTTTTGCAACTCTGAGCAACAAGCAACATTAAGAAAATAGTGAATACTAATAAGCTTGTATACTTTTTTTGTCATGTAAATTTTAAGTTCCTTATTGACGCTTTAGCTTTGGTAAGGTTGTGTAACAGAAGTCACAAGCTAATAAAGCATTATCAGTGAAATGAAAAGACATGAAAAGTGACAAGGAGGCAGAAACAGAGTTTTTTGTTCTAAATCCATGTCTGTTCCTCCGAATTGACATTTTTGATCAATTTAGATGGCATTTCCTAAAGCGCTTAATAAAGTGGAGTGACCTGAACTGAATGCAGAAAAGAAGAGGGAGAGAGAGTGATACAAGGGACAGACAGATGCAGATGGAAAGGGTGAGAGACATAAAGAAAGAACAGCAGCCTCTCTCTCTCTCTCTCTTTTTTTCTCTCTCTGTCGCAGACAGTCATACATTCAGGCTGACTTTAATCATCCCTATTCAGCTCTGTGTGAAAAGAGACAGTGTCCACCAACCCGCACTAAAACAATGCAGCATATACACACACACACACACACAAACACACATTAAAAATCCTGCATCCACATTACTATTGTTGATTTCCCATGGCCAAAGCACATGACCGGGAGTCTATCCACTCTCTCTTTCACACACATACACACACACACACACACACACACACTCTAAGACCTTGAATATTAGTGGACTTTCAAGCATGTGTGGCTGCCGTATGTGTGCATGAGTATGTGTTTGTGTGTGTGTGTCTGTGTTATGTATGTCTTCATATGTGTGTGACTGTGTGTATGTGCTCTCACATTGTTCCCATGCCATGGCTTCCTACAGAACAATCTGGCATTCTCAGAGCTTGCTTACACCACCCAGGGGGAGGGACCCTAGAGAACTACACACATACACAGACACACACAGGCCCCATCCTACTAAGAGAAGATAATTACAATGTTCAGCTCAGCCAACATGAGTTCACCAGAGAGAGAAGAGAGAGAGAGAGAGGGATGAAGAAGGACTAGAAAGGAATGGAGAGAAGGGAGGTAATTAAAATAAAATTGGTATCATTTGTTTAAAAAAGTAGAAAGCTGCTGCTTTACACACACACACACACATATACACTGGTTATCAGTGAATATATGACACACAGTGCAGACTCTGATCAAATTATTCCTTATAACAGAATCAACCATTGTTGCAAACTCAACACAGCCGTTTAGCACACACTGAAACTCAATAAACATGCTGCACATTTGCACAAAATACCAGCTAGACATCTTTGGGAAGCTTTTGAACGTGAGCTATATAAAGCACTCTGGAAATGTCTGATGCGGTTCAAATCACCCTAAATTATCACTTCACACACAGGCTTTCGTTGTGATTGATCAGATTTCATATTAACAGTGTGGTATTAGACTTCAGAATATTCTTTCAACATAAGAACAACAACAGTAAGAATAACAACAATCACGCGATACAAAATCCCCAAATTATTTGCTTAAGCTTTGGAATATGACTAAATGGATTCAGACGTTGCTGTATCTGTACTACGTCTGAGAAATATGATGATATAATATCAATATCGTGATAAATTATGCTTTTCTGAGATACAACACAGTCTTTATAAGAAAATAAGAACAATTAGGGTATCTGATCTTTTATCAAGGGTATTTCCCTTTCTGTTCTTACATACAAGGATATTCAAAGACACCTTTGTGAAGATAATTCGGCATAATATTTTCCTTCAGTTTTCATCAGATTGTGTGTTCTTAAATGGTTGATTAATACCATGATATTTTTAGACTAGATTAGACAGTGCAAATTTCAACCCGTATCACTCCTACGTAGCTGAAACATTGGAAAAACTGTTGATAATCCAGTGGATTGGAAAGGAACTAACACTATGCACCACCCACACATACACACACAAATGGATGCAAAGCCACTCAGCCAGATAATTACAGCTGTGTCCTGCTCCATGGCGAGGCTAAAACACACACTCGGAGCTGTCGTCGCTAACAACACTCATTAAAACCAACAACTCCGGGGTCAAAGGAAAGGTCGTAGGATGCTAAGAACAGCAGACCGCCACTCCAGCACCTCTTCAGCATTATCGCAATCCTGCCGCTCTTTCTCACTCTTTGTGTGTGTGTATGTGTGTAAACGCAGGTGCGTGGGCGAGATTATGCGCCCTTCATGACCACTTCCCACTCGGTCTCGCTTGGCTGTTGTTGGAGTCCAGCCGGTTAAAAAAAAAAACTAACTAATTTTTTTTTTTTTTCCTGTACAAGACACAGTCTGAAAGGAAGGAAGCAGGAGAGAAAGAGCAAGAAAAGGAGGAGGAGGAAGAAAGAGGGTTTTGATATGCAGCGGTAAAAGCAGCCAGTCTGCTTAAAGATGTCTAAACCTTGCTAGCTAAGTGTCATTTCCTCACACAGTCAACATCAGCCTTTGATCAAGTTGTTGTAGAGTTACATGGCATAATAAAATGGACACAAGTCTAAGCACTTCTACAGATAACTGCTGTTGAAAGGTCTGTGATGCACTTGCTCTGTCATAACAAAACAGAGAATAGCACTAACACACACTGTACAAATGACATCTGACAAAATTTTAAAATGTCAGAATGACCTAATAAAAATAAGGAAAACTTAGCCAACAGAACACAAATCACTGAATTATTCAATGATTGTTTCAGCATTGATATGAGACCGAACAGAGATCAGACGAGTAAAGAGACAACGATTAGGTTCCTGTTAAAATGAGGCTCCTGTTTAAATTACCTCAGGTGATAAGACTACAGAGACTGATGGGTATTATAATGATGATCAAAGTAATTACACATTTCCCGTCATGAATTTATTCTTTGATAAAGCGCCACTAATCTGTTGTTTTTCCATAAACATATTATGTTAGAAATATTATGTAGATGTGGATGGGACGTTTGCTTGCTATAGGTAATTCCAGCTGAGATAATACAGAGATGACATCAGAGTTATTAAAGACTCTTAAACAAGTTTATGATGTAAATATAATGACTTCTATCCATCTACAAATTACATTAAACTTGGAATGACTGCTGGAACGATGGGATTCAGAATAGCCCGTCAGTCTGTAGGCTATGAATAAAAGTCAGTATAAAGATAGAGACAGATTTCATAATTTTTTATAAATGTCATATTTATAATTTATATATCTTGTTTATTACTTAGTAAATGTAAATGAAATCAATAAATAGCTGTTGCTTTTACACAGTCAGTGTGGTGGCTTCTTTCAGTGGAATGGACTGAAATCTTTAAATGCAATTTTTCCCTTTTGGGGTTAACCAGGTTTTAAAACTTTCTGTAGAAACACATGCAAAAGAAAAAAAACCAGTTCAGGAATGCTGGAAGTTTTCAGAGCTATATATATATATATATGTATATAAGAAAATATATAGAGTATCTTGTTCTTGTCTTTTTCAGTTACAAAATTAGTGTGTACTTTAGCAAATCACTCATTCATTGTTCTGGCTTAATAGCAAACCAAATACTGCAAATAAATACTGGCCTAAACATTATCTTTGTGTATACATTTTTCTTACGAATATAACATATTATTGGAGAGGCCACCCACACAAGTCCCTGTGAATGAGTTGTTACTATGAAAGTAATACAAAGTATTAGAAAGGGCACATAATACAATACATACCTATAATTTGCCTCACAGCCAACACTGTCATATTCTTGCATTAACAGAAAATTAATCAACACCATCTGACCAATTAGATTCGGGAATTCAACAGTGTGGTCACATAATCACATTATTGTACTAATATTGTGGCATAAGTGAATACACAATGTGTGTGGAGTTATACTGGCTGTAGCAGTCATTTTAACGGGCCGGTTAATCACCCTGCAGATGCTGCTTTTCTTTTTTTCCTTCCTAATGATCCCCTAATGGGTTGGTCATGGTGGCCTAGTGGTTAGCACACTTGCCTCGCAACTCCAGGGGTTGGGGGTTTGATTCCCGCCTCTGCCCTGTGTGCATGGAGCTTTCACGTTTTTCCTGTGCTTCAGGGGTTTCCTCCAGGTACCCCAGTTTCCTCCCCCAGTCCAAAGACATGCATTGTAGGCTGATTGGCATCTCCAAATTGTCCATAGTGTGTGAATGGGTGCATGACTGTGTGTGCAATTGTGCCCTGCGATGGGTTGGCACCCCATCCAGGGTGTCCCCCGCCTTGTGCCCAGAGTTCCCTGGAATAGGCTCCAGGCTCCCCGTGATCCTGTGTAGGATAAGCAGTACAGAAAATAGATGGATGGATCTCCTAATGCAACAACATATATGTGATGTAAATCATGACAACTAAATTTTAAAAGGCTTCCAAAACATCCATCATCTTGTTTTTACGATAGTTTTACAAAATGGCTAGATTTTTTGCAGGAATTTTTCTGTCATCATTCGTGTCCTCAGCACTATTCAAAAATTGGTCTTGATAAACGTTTTCTATGCATAATGCGTCATTGGCAAGTTTTGAGCGAGACAGCATGTGCAGCCATGACTCATTCACCCAAATCATTCGTCATAGTTTATTTATTAATTAATAATTTAATATTTGTTACATACTATTAATTCAGCATTTTAACTTTCATTCACATCTTAGATTTCCAGTGTTGTTTCTCCCCTTTTTCTTCTGTAGACTTGCCTCACTTCATATGTGTGCATGAGGTCATGTGGTACAACGTTAATGCTCCGTGATCACAGTGAATAAGAGTGAATAGTAGCACTTTATTTTATACAATGGATGTCTGAGCGTAAATGCTGCAGAATAGAACTGAATCAAACTGCACTGAGAGTCAAGACCCTGGATTTTACCCTCGTACACGTCTATTTGTTGTCATGGTTGCATGGAACTGATTATGTCTACTTTATGAGTGAAAATTTCAGACACCTGCCATCCAATCACAAATGAGTACTTTCAGAAAGAGAGAGAGAGAGACAGAAATATAGACAGAGGGGTATATACCATAGATGAGTGAAGCAGTCAGCATTGAGCTACGCTGCTAATGAAATTAGCTTCCCGCATGGCTCACTGCTAATTCAATAAAGGCAACAACTTGTCATTGTTATTTAAAGTAATTTTCAATGTAATCAAGTGGTTTTAATAAGCACGCTGCCTCTCATTAAAGACTCACTGAACCTGTGCGTGTTGCTTGTGTGTGCTGCATGTGTGTGTGTGTGCATGTGCGTGTATTTATATATGTGCTCAGGAGCCAGTAAATCATTATCTGACTGTGTGTAGGAGGCTGTGAACTTTGCGTTATTGTCTTTCTGAGAAGACCGAGGGAAACATTTACTCGCCCTCATTCCCCATCTCTTCATATTACTGTCGGATTCAGATGAAGACATATTAGTTGGATGTGTAAAATGACACACACTTTCTTGTGTTGCTGTAGCAGTGGGGACTGATTGTCCTCACGAGCACAGTAAGGGCTGGTCCTCAAATTTACATGCAGCTGTTTTATTGTACTGGAGAGAAATCTTGGCAAAAATGAAATTGCATTCTCTCACAGACACACAGACCTCACAATTCACACACACACACACACACACACACACACACACACACGCGCAAGAAAATGATCATTTCTTTTTGGCAAAAAAAAACCCATATATATGCTTTTTTTTTTTTTTTTTACACTTCCCTTATGAGGACAAGAATTTTTAGACATCTTTAGTCACAACAAGGTTAGAATCAGCATGAGGTCCCGGAAAATAGACGAAGACACACACTCATTCCTCACCAGTCACTCACTCACACACACATACACACACACGCACTGAATCACTGCTTGTGGGTCTAAATAAACATGTAGCTCCTAAATACTGTTCACTATATTCTTCAGTACTTTTTGTCCCCATAATATCTTTTGTCTCTGTGAGATCAAAAACAGGATGATGCCGCCTTAAGTAGATGAACACACATACACACATTGTACATTCTACCTAAATTATTCATTATAACAGCATTAACTATAGTTGTAATCTCAACACAGTCACTTAACAACCACAAACATTCTGCAAATATGAAGTTTACACAAATAGCAGGTCAGAGAACGAGGATGCAATGGAAGCTCTTTGCCAATAGATACACAAGCTCTGGAAATTTCCGACATGGTGTAGGTCACCCTAAATCGCAAACGAGTCCTCATTACAAACAGTCATACTCCTCCAGTAACGTGCTATAAGCTAAAATCTTCTGAAGATTATTTTACGAATACCTGCAATGTCTGAGAGATGTAAGTACGTTACACTTGTCTATAATGACACAACAGAGCCTGCGATAAAAATCCCCAAATGAGATGTGGTGGATTCATTGCCATTTTATCTCCTTTTACTTTACAAATTAATGAATAAAACTGTTTGTTTCCAAAGCTAATTTAGTCTGAAATAAAAGGATGACAGAAGGAGAAAAGAGTGTGAAAGAAAGGTGAGATAATGAGACGGTTAATCAGATGCAGGAAGCACACACACAATAATACACACGCGCAGAGGGGTTTGGGCTCATTAGCTGAAAGTGGTCTGGGTCTTCTGGTGGCTTCATTAGCTGTTAAGGCTGCCACTGAGCGCTGTTAGAGAGGGGAGGGGGAGAAAAGAGCGAGGGATGGAGGACAGAGGATGGAGGGAGAATAAGGAGAGGCAGACGAGCTTAAGCTGGTCTTTATTAAGAGCTGAAGCTCCACTAGCGGCTCAGCCAAAACTAATCTAAAGCCTCCACACTCTAATAAAGCAGAGCTAGACAAATAGCTCTCCATTGCTCCCTCTATCCCACCCTCTGCTCATGCCTCGATCTGTCTTTGAGGCAGTAAAGTGTATGTGCTTGTGTATATGTGTGCGTGTATGTGCAAGAAAACCAGAGAGAAAAATAGAGCGGAATTGCATTTTCAAGCAATAGTCATATGTATGCATATGTATACACTTCATGTAAATATGTGTGTGCATAGCAAAGACATATGGAGATTAGAGAGTTTGTTCATACAACTGTAAACGTTTATATAAATCTGTGTGTGTGTGTATGTGTGTGTGTGTATATGTGTGTGTTACAAAAACAGAAAAGAGACAAAAAATTTTGAATGTAAATGGTTATGTGTATGTGTGCTTGTGTTGTTATGTTGTCTGAATGTGTATGTATCATGTGTGTTGCATGCAGCACAGCACTCTGACCTGGTTGTCAGGACAAATAATTTAACCTAAAAAAAAAAAAGAAAGAAAAACTTCATAGATAGCTCAGCATGTCGTCTTTCTACCCTTGATCTATTTTCATAATTCATCCAGGAATACTGCAGCGTCCCAGTTTACGGAACGAGCTCTCGTCAACCCGCGATCTCTCTCTCACACACACACACACATATCATATATATATATATATATATATATATATATATATATATATATATATAGTGTGTGTGTATGTATGTGTATGTATGTGTGTGTAATATATTTTTTATATATTTACATTTAAATATATGTACATACATATGTATATGTATATGAATTTTGTGTTGCTGGGATTACAGCTGCATATACCGAGCTTTAGAAATTCATTTCTAACAGAAAGTAATGCTGTTTTGGCCTGAAGATTAATTTTACAGTAAGGACACTGCATGTCCTACTACATTAATGATACTGCACGCTTTCTCTAATACAGCATTTCAGTACTTGTGGAATATTTATATTAATTATTATCTCTGGCTGAACACAAGTGTTAGGTTCCTGTATGCCTACATTTTGAGTTAATCTTCCTATACAGCCCTTTCAAGGGGTATAATACTGATTTTAAGCTCATGGTCATATAGGTGATCACGTGACTAATCATCCTACCAGTTCATCTCTGCACTGAGAAATGAGAAAATTCTTTTCTGTGATGCACATCTGTTTCTTCTGTCAGATTATACAGCATTATTCAGGATGCTTATTGTAGACAGGACAACTGTAAAATATAGTATTTGACAAACTAAATCAACTCAATATTGTTATATGGTCAGATAATTCACTAACACCGTTAACTTCATCTGATATATCTATGGTTTGTCGGAATGCTTATTTTGTCAGAGTCATTGTTATGATTGCTGAATGCACTAGCCATGCTACTAATAATGGGAAATTATCGTTGTCTTTTAGGGAAGTCATATTGCAGAGTCCTACACTGCTTAAACAGATATAAGTAAGGAATAAAACACAACAGGGCATGCTATTTTTGGAAAAAAAATCAACGTCGGGTTGGAGAGGTGGAGGCTGTGAAGCGGAAACAGTTTTTAATTTATTAACGAACACCACATCACACTTTTAACTGTTTATAGATATATATTTAATGCTGTCGAATGTCCCCCGAGACAAGCTAGATCCTGTTATCTCTTATGCTGTAACACTTCACTAGCATCTCTTTTCTTCTCTTTCTTGAAGTTAATAAGAAAAGAAAAAAAAACAACAACAACAACAACAAAAAAAAAAAACCACATGAAAGACTGTAAACGTTGCTCTGGTGGAAAACTGACTGTTAGAAACACTAACACCAGATACTGCTTCCATAAATGTTAAATAAATGGCTCTGTACAGAAACCGCCATCATATCAGCAATTCTACATCTTTGTTAAATAGCACACTTAAAAACGTTTATTATCTAAGCTTCGATTATGTGGAGCGTCTTCGTCATACAGCTACTAGTGAATGAGCTGTTACTATAGAAACTGTATTAGAACCAGCACCTTTAATATAAAGGTGTTTTAAATTGCAGCTGGAACTATTGTTAGAGCTGCTCTTATAGAAAATTAATCAACACCGTCTGAGTAATTCAGCAGCGCTGTGGTATATGGATTGTTAGAGGGGGAACATGTCTTGCACAGAAATCAAAGGAAATATTAAAGTGGAAGAGAAAATCAGACGCCAGTGCACAGCAGGCATTTTTAGACCTTGTGCAGTTACAATGTGATTAAGAAGTACGTAGAATGTTAAACGTGACATGTAAATAAACTATGCACCTTGTTTGTTTTTTTTAGGGGTCATTACAGCAGATTATTGGTCCGCATGTTTGATTTGGTGCAGGTTTTACGCCGAGCGCAACCCTGTCATTTTATCCGGGCTTGGGACCAGTACACTCCCAGTGACTGGGTTGGTTCCTGCCCGGGTATCGAACCCAGGTTGCAGCAGTTGTCAAAAAAAAACCAGACAGAAATCCAGATGTAGCTGTTTCAACTAAATAACTCAGTTAACCTTATTTAGTAAGTGGAAAAAGTTAATCTGTTGTGCTGCAGAGGAAACGCTTAATGTTGTGGCTCTCCAGGATCAGAGATGAAAAAATGATCTTCAGTGAAGACCATGATATCTTCGATGACATACCTTTCCTCTCATCTTCGCAGGATTCTATGCTTATGCAGCATCCGGACCACCTCATACTATGAGGACTGGATGAGGAATCAAGGACAGAGGAAAGAGAGCTGAGTTGATGGAAGGGAGACGGAACCGAACCTTCCTTTAGCCTAAGTGCTAAAAGGGTCAAGAGGATGAGCCATCAGGTTTGCATAATGCAAAGTGTATGGGGGCTTCTACTGCTGTGTCCCATGTCGTGGGCATCAGAGCCAATAGTCATGGAACTGGAAGCCTCCATGCACTCCACTCTGCTCTCGGACATTCAGGCATCTGTATCCAGAGTGTCAACAGTGTCAGACTCTGTTGCAGTGGTGGGCCAGATGTTCAGGATGAGGATCCCACTGGTGTCAGAAGACTGCCGTGCCATAGACATTGTGAGTTTTTGATGGCAATATGGCAGGATGCAGCTCATTGAAAAGTTTATTATGATGTCTATGCAGTCCATTAACCATCAATGGCCTGAGGTTTATGAGAATACAGCTTTATCTTTTTTTTTTTTTGTAAGTGGGCAGGATAACAAGGATATTCTGTCCCTTTTAAAAACCATTTGCAAAATTACCTTTTTCATTAAAGCTGTTGTGGCTGGTGGGTTTAAAAATGTGGTCATATGTTTCATGTGTTTCAGTAGAAGGTGTGTACCTAAATTGTTTAAAATGTAACATAGGGAATAACCTGACAAAAAAAAAAAAAGTAATAAAAAAAGATAAGTTATATTTTTTGGTGACTCTAATACAAAATTTAGCATCAAGTAAACTGGCAAGGGAACAAAATAAAATAAACAGGGAAAGCAATGATCATTGTGAGTACAAGCACTAGTTCACAAATAGCTTCCAAGTTGCAGTTTATTATTTGTTTGTTTTATGTGGTGTTTCTATTATTTTGTCCACTCCATGTACATTTATAGTATCCCTGTGTACTATTGTGGACCCTGGGGATTGCCACTTTGGTACATTTAATATTTAGTATTAATATATCTCCTGAAATAAGTCCTGCATTCACAATTTTACAGTCAGTATTTCCAAATTATCCCCCACCCACCTCCTGCAAGTCTGCAAGAGAAATATAATAATGATCATGTCCCTGTAGGGCACTGTGCACACTAAAAAAGTCACAGTCACAAAAAGCATTATAGGAATGTATGTGTTCATTTTAAAATCTTAGGTTAAAAAAAAAAAAATTGACTGCTAATGGGTCTTTAGCCTACTACCATTTGGCTATGACTAAGTTTGGAAAAAATCTGAGAAAGAAAAGAATATAATTGAAGGACAACATACTACATTTCTATGAATTTATGCTTTTTTTTTTTTTCTTAACAGTTGTCTGGGATTGGCAGTGCAGCATTCCCTGAATGGCTTTATTGGGACAGTCAGCTATGTCTTCTTCAAGGTCTACCACTAGAGGGGGATAAAGGTCTGTATCGTTTCAGCTTGTCTTCTGAAGCCTTACAAAGTCATGATGGCAGTATACATAGTCACCTACTTCTCAGTGGAACCAAACTGAGTAGTAGCTTTTACACTAACTCCCGGCAACCAGATGTCTTTGTTATCACAGTAAACCCAGAAGATCAACAGGACATAGAATCTGCCCCAGTGGCACTGCAGACACAGTCTAATGCAACAAATGTGTGTATTTGTTCAAGTGGCCAATCAGCCACTGTGTTAACTATAATCCTGGATGCTGACCTCACAAAGATGAACTCCAGGGAACGACTGGTGCTGCTGCAGAAAATGACTCACTTTGCTAATGAGCCACCAGAGTTAATGCGAGTCATGCCAGTTATTAACAACCGTTTTTTTGATATGACTGCTTTTATGGCTGGACCAGGCAACGCAAAGAAGGTGGTGGAGAATGGTGCACTGTTATCATGGAAACTGGGTTGCGCACTTGACCAAAGCAACCTGCCTGATATTAGTGGGGTCCAGGTGCCAGCAAAAGATGGTACTATGTCAACTCTACTGGGTTACCCAGTGGTCGGCTGGTACATTGTCAATAAGAAACCTCAGGTGGTTAAGCGAGTCAGAAGACAGATCCACAACACTCCAACACCTGTGCCTTCCCAGTTTCCTCCAACCACTCACTTAGTACCTGCAGAGCATATTGTGCCTGCTCCAGCATCCCCTTTCATTGCTCCCTCTACAAATCTGTTGGTAAATCCTGCTCGTGGCCCTTTGCCCTTACCAGTTAAACCTACCATCCGTGTGCGGGATCAGATAGCTTACACACCTGTCCTGAACCAACCTCTGCCCACTCAAGTCCTGGGCAGTACCAGCACTCTCCCCCTGCAACCGACACTGACTCGTCCTGGTTATGTGGAGCCTACTGCCTCTGTTGCTCCTCCAACCACTCGCAGACCCAAGACCTCCACCTCGAAAAAGGGTAAGAAAGCAAAGATCACTCCAGTGCCCAGAGAGCCAAAAACCACAGATACACCTTCCAGCAGTCCAGTGACTAACCAAAAGCCTCAGTTACATAACTCTATTGGTGAAGTGCACGTGTGGGTTGGGACGTACTTTGAGGTGAAGATTCCAGCCGATACATTCTTTGATCAGGAAGATGGAAACACAGAAAAGTTACGGCTATTATTGCAACAGAATCTCTACCAGGCACTGGATCAGGGCTCTTGGATACAATTTAACAGCAGCAGTCAGCTCCTGTATGGCCTTCCTGACCGGAGCCATGTTGGCAAACATGAATTTCTAATGATAGCAATAGATAAAGAAAATTCAAGCACCATGGATGCTTTTGAGGTTCATGTAAATCAATGGCCAATTGATGACCAGTCACCAGTTGTGTTTACAGCTCGCTTTCATGGAGAACCTAAAATGTTGATCAACGATATCCACAAGAAGATCCTATTTTGCAAGAAACTTGCCTCTGCACTGGGTGATCGCAACAGCAGTTCTGTCACTCTAAGAAATATCTCAAGGGGTTCTATTCTGGTGGAATGGACCA
Organism: Pangasius sanitwongsei; assembly: GCA_037576675.1. Taxonomy (NCBI): domain Eukaryota; kingdom Metazoa; phylum Chordata; class Actinopteri; order Siluriformes; family Pangasiidae; genus Pangasius; species Pangasius sanitwongsei. The sequence goes on from CM075010.1 coordinate 18,370,587, forward strand.
ATACCAGCTTGCCTAAGAATCCTTGTCCAGCAGAACAGATTCAGGAGATGTGTCGCAGGATTTCAGATGCTCAAGGTCATCCCACATCCATCTTTTACAGTGCAATGGAGCCAGAGTTCAAACCCATTAACATTGGGGCTCGTGGTGCCAACAAATGCCAAAGGTTCTCATTTCTGCCACTAGGAGAGGCCTCCATTCCTGTATCACCAGAGAATACTTCTGTTCCTGTGCCATCCGCAGTCACACCTTCATCCAGCTCAGGCTGGCATAACAGCGATGATGTCTACTTACACACAGTTATCCCATCTGTGGTGGTGGCTGCCCTGCTGCTCACAGCTGGTTTCATTGCAATGGTTTGCTACCGAAAGAAACGGCGTGGGAAAATGACTACAGAGGAGCAGGCCACCTTCATCAAAAAGGGTGTTCCTATCATTTTTGCAGATGAGTTAGATGATGCTAAATCCCCACCCTCTTCCAGCATGCCATTAATCTTGCATGAAGAGAAGCCACCTATGCCTCCTCCCCATTACCCCAGTTCAGCCTGTGGAGAAGTCCACCAAATCCTAGAGGAATACATCTCCTTCAATGATGATGACCCCAATGCTCCTCCTTATCAACCGCCCCCTCCTTTTACAGTTCCTATAGAAGGCAGGGGTTCTCGACCGAAGAACATGACAGCCTACAGGTGTCCACCACCCTATGTGCCCCCCTAATACAAAAGTAGACTTCTCTCATAGTTGACATTTTAAGAAAAGACATCATAAGCAAAATATGGATTAGATGAAGTGACTGGTTTTGTGTGTATGGACAAAGCCCTTGATGTCAAGGCTTGCTGGAATATTGTTAATCTGAATGAGCAGTGCACTCAAATCTACAAAACATGGTATTCTACAGGTCCAAACTTTACGAGACCTTACATCATTCTCTGAATCATTCGGAATGTCTGACGCAGTTACTACAGGGCAGTAACTAGGATCTACAGGTTCAGAAAGAAGTTAAATCCTATACTTGCTAACCGTATTTGAAAAATGACAGACTGAAATGCTCTGAAACATCTACTGCCCCGGAGTGTCACGCAATCAGACGGTAAGCTCCTGAGCAGGGATGAGGCACTGCCTAAATACATTTTGTGTCTGTATAGTTGATGTTTCTGATTTTTTATAATGATATTTTTTAATGTCTTTACTTGCCTGGAAGCAACATTTATATGGAGTATTATGTTTCTATGTTATGTAAAATAAAAGCAAACCACCGGTTATATCAATCTGATCATGAGCAGCATTATAGGCAGATAGAGACATTTGTATAAATGATTATTTCAGCCTAATATAGTAGAATCTCTTTAACCTTTGTATCATTGCAGATCAAATTTGTTTATCAAAGCACTATATAAATTAATTTGCAGATTCCCAGACTCTGTGAAATCCTATAACCACCAAAATCTTTAATCACAGGCTTTAGACAATAGGTGAGTAATTAACAAGCCTGCCGACTCATTGTAGCTGATAAATTGTCCAAACATTTTTCTAACAGTGAATTCTTTTTGTGGATCTGTCGCTACTGTTAAAGATGTTTCAGTTGCTACCACACTTTACAAATAGACAACATCCCATTCTTCTATGACCCTTTATCTGCACTTATTCGTTTTTTTTCCCCCTTCTCTTTGTTGTATTGTGGCACTGCATTTTGTGTTTGTATATAATTGTGTGCTGGCTCCACTTGTGGGATAAAAATACTAGAACACTAGAAGTAGTAGAACAAAAAAAGGGTTTTATTTTACAAGCATTTCTACGAAATATGATTATTATATTGTGAAACCAAAAATGCAGTACTTTAGTGAATCTGATTTAACTGGAATGTGCATTAGCCTCGTGTTCTGGATGTTTTAGAAAGACTGACCAGCAGAAGGTGATATGTGTTCGCTACAAATACAAGAACGACCACATCAGACAACTGAAATAATTCAGTCTAATGTTTTTGCTACTTTTTTGATACCACTGAAAATTATATATCTTATATATATTATGAGTTATAAATGTGTGAGAACTGATGTTGTGGTGAAATAACAATAGTGGCAGCCAAGGCTCTCCAATAACTTGATTTCAGCGGAATAACACTGTATCAACATTGTTCACGAACATAAATTACAATGAATATTCATTTAGTATTCTAAACAAGTTGCGTTTGGTGCCAAAAGCTTTGGTTTTACAACAATGATACCACATGCAGAGTACAACTCAGGACGAACATATAAACTATCAAACTACAAACAATAATCCTACCACAAGGATGCAGAAAGTGGGGGATTCCTTCAGCTGCAACTGCTAATATAATAAAAAACAACAACAAAGTTTTAAGAACCGAGTGTTTTTGAGTTTGTATGTCGAAGGTATTATTCCTCTTATACCACAGCGATTTGCCAACGATGATCATTTTTTTATTTATTAATGAAGGACGCATTGCACTTTTTAACAGTTACATTTAATGTGCCTCATTCATCAAGCTGGATACAAATCGATTTTGTATGGAAATTGTTCATCCGAGCATTCACGCAAGAAGATTTGGTATTCGTAAAAGTCCCGTAAATTTGGAAATTGTTTACATCCTACTTGTGCTACTGAGTGTGTAAATTTATGCCTAATAAGACTAACTAATGTAAACCTTGAATTGATCAACTTTAAATCCATATAATTTGCATGGATTACTGCACTTTTATATATGGAATTTACTGCAAGATTAAATCGCTTATTTTTATTACGTTTACAGCATTTAGCAGACGCCATTATGCAGAGCGACTTGCAGAAGTGCTTTGTAGTCTCTATCAAAAACATATCCTCATGCTAGTTCACTAGGTCAGGGACTACGAATACCATCGTTTTATATTATCGGCATTAATTAAAGAATATAAAAAAAAAAATAAAGAAAACGAGCCAACACAAACCCATGAATTAAGACAAATAAAAATAATCGTTCAGTTACAAACAAATGCCACAGCTGAAGGAAGATTTAGTGCTTGCATATTATTATTATTATTATTATTATTATTATTATTAATATAATATTAAATATTTTTATTGGCATAGAAGTGAGTCAGAATAATTTCCACTTCTTTGTTTTTTTTCGGGCTTTACCCTGATCGATCGTTGCGTGCTCACAGCTGTCTTTGTACTTGAACTTTTACAGAGTTTTGGGGGTGTCACTAAATGCAAATCAGCCGTGCCAGGCATTAACTTGGTAATATACAGGTTATTGGCATTCCGCAACATATACACACACGTGCGAAGAAAACCGGCGTTTCCAAAACTTAACCCGGCGGAAATGTTTGGTTTGGTTTGGTTTATGCAAACGTTTACACACAACTTTTACTAAACATCCATGAGACTCGAGATTCAGGGAACGTTGCGGTTTCTGGTTTCTCGCCAACGTGACAAGCTGCTTTTTTCTTTGTTGTATTAAAGAGAGAGAAAAAAGACAGGCTGGTAAATGATTGTACATAGCTGCTATGGACAATAACAGGAAAACAGGAGCTAACTCCTGTGTCACAAAGTTTACCGAGTGTTACAAAGCACTGACACTCGAGACTCCTACCATAAATGTTAAATAAACGTCTAAATAACAGAAAACTTCACCATCTCAACAATTATAAGCGTTTCTTTGTTACATAACAAATTGTAAATCTGTTTATTATTAGGCTTAGGTTATGTGGCGCGTCCGCCATGCAAGTCCCTGTGAATGAGCCGTTACTTCAGGAACGATAGTGTATTAAGACGAGGGTATTAATATAAACCTGTCATTTATGTTGCAGTCATAAATACCGTCACAGCCGCGTTGTTATTGCAAATTAATCAGCACCTTCTGATTCAAGAATTTCGCCTCGCTATGGTATAATTATTGTAATCAACATGCATTCTCTGTTAAAAGACTTGACTATCATCAGGGTATGACATCATAGTGCACATCACATAAAATTCCAGCCCCCCCCCCCCCCCTTCCTGCGTCCCTGTCCTACAACAATCAGCATGCCCTGTATACGCCAATATCAAATGTTCCTAGCAATACCTGCTTCTCACAAATTAGCACAGGTCTACATTTAAAATTATTTTACCCATAGAGCTGTTTTAAAATTAATAATGTTCGAAATGGTCATTTGGTGAATGTAATGTTTTCATATTGCAGTTGGCTTTCTGCATTGTGTCTTTATAATCTGTGTGAAACAACGTATATGGGATGGCACAGAATAAGCAGTCTGTCATTATCTGTTATAAAAATTAAATATTATTATTATTATTATTATTATTATCTAACAGTATATGAATATGAGACATTGAACATCATATTTCTACTAGAGAAAAATGCTGGAGATACATTGTGAGGTTGCATAAACAGAAAGGACAAAACACAAACCATGACAACAGAAGCAAGGAAATGAATCAGGAAGGACAGAATGAAACGTTCCTCATTAGTCTAAACAGTGGTGTTAAGAGACGGACTTATAAGAAGATCTAAAATACGCTATTGAAATGTCTTGTGACGCTGCATCTGCGTATGAATGAACACAGGAATGACTGATCGACTCTTCAGTGAATAATCAGTGGATTTGTTACGGGGTTCCTGGCATGAGGTACTCTATAACAGTCAGTTGTGCCTGTTTAAAGACAAAGAAAAATGTAAACTATTACTTTATCAAATTCTGTTTTTAAGGGTTTTTTTTTTCTGTTCTCTTCATTACAATAATTACAATAATAGACAAATAAACATTTTATTCACACTACTCTGTGCTTTGCGTCTCTGCCAAATAAAGTAACAACTTACTACATTGTACCATTGTCCATCAACCCATTTCCTGCAGTCCAGCTGATTAAAGGGTTTTCTATATTTAATCATAAGTTGTGGGGGGAAAAAAAACACACTGCACAGACATGGAGAGATTATTCATTTATCATCACACCGTATGGTTCAACTGAGGCTAAAAGTTTTCCAACTGGTCCCTTTGTTAGAAACTATGTATTTTCAAAAGTAAGTTAGTAGGAAGTATTTTTTTTTTTATTTATAAAACACATTTAAAACAACGAAAGTGCTGTGCATAGTTGTAATCATATAAAACATAGGTATAAAGAAAATTACTGAACGTACAAAACACTGTTAGGAGAAATATATTTGAAACCGCCAACACAGATTAAAATGCTTATTTGTAAAAGTGTGTCTTTAGTCAATGGGGGGGCTGCGGAGGTGTGGTCACTCTTAGCTACCAGCCAATAGTAACTGATCTGAAGACCTCAGAGTACTGGAAGCAGAGCAGTGGCACAGTAAATCAGATACAGTCCCCTGTGAAAGGACTGGAAGAGCAAGGCCAGTTCTTTTGTTTTGGCTATACACTGAAGACATTTGGGTTTGAGGGAAAAAAAAGAATATGAGACGATAGGTCAGAATTTCAGCTATCATTTCCTGATTTTTACATCTAGATGTTTTAAACAGCATCGAACATGGCACCTTTGTTGGCAGACCGCACATTTTTTTGGTGAACAAAAATATTGGAACAGATGGTCTTAAATAACACGTAATATTTGGTTGCATATACCTCACTTGCAATAACGTGCAATAACAACCCACTGACATCACCAAACTGTTGCATTCTTCCTTTGTGATGCTTTTCCAGGACTGTACAGCACAGCTTCTTTTAGTTGTTGTTTGTTTTGGAGGGTTTCTCCCTTCAGTCTGATCTTCAGGAGGTGAAATGCATGCTCAATTGGGTTGAGGTCTGGTGATTGACTTGACCAGTCTAAAACTTTCCACTTTTTTCCCCTGATGAAGTCCTCTGTTGTGTTGGCAGGCTGCTTTGGGTCATTGTCTTGCCGCATGATGAAGTTCCTCCCAATTCCTTGGTTCCAGAACTTTTGTGGCTCATCTTTGTATTTCTTTGTGAATTTTTAATCTGGCTTTCCAGTTCTAACTGCTGATGATTGGTTTGCATCTTGTGGTATGGCCTCTATGTGTCTTCTTCGAACGGTAGGTTGTGATACCTTCTCCCTGCCCGGGGAAGGTTATTCTAAGGTTGTTGGTCACTGACTGCTCTTTTTAGGGTTTTTTTCCTTCGCAGTTCTCACAATGTTTCTGTCATCGACTCCTGCTGTTTTTCTTGGCTGACCTGTTCGTGCAATGGCTCTGATTGATTTCCCCTCTTTTCTCAGCTTCAAAATAGCTTGCTTTTCTCCCATAGACAGCTCTCCTGTCTTCATGTTGGTTTATCCTTTTTACCAAATGCAGTCTTCATGGGTGAAACCCAGGGCTCAAACCAAAAGTAGACATTCAAAGCTATTAATTGTTTAAACAGTCCGTCTAACCTGGGCAACAAAAAAACACCTGTCAGTCATGTATTCCAATATTTTTTTGATCATTTGTAAAATGGATGGAAGGTACCATGTTCTAAATTGTTTAACACATCTAGATGTTAATATCATTAAATAAAAGCTGAAATTCTTATCTATCGTCTTAAATTCATCTTTCAATGTCAAACCCACATGTCTTGAGTGTATAGCAAAACAATAGAGTTGTCCTTGCTGTTTCAGTACTTTCAGAGGGGACTGTATGTAGGTGGGAGCTAAACCATTAAGAGCTTTAAAAACACAAAGTAAAACTCCAGTAAAAACTGAATTCCGTAATGGCTATGGTAATCTGCCCATAGGTGTCAATGAGTGTGTGAAAGTGTGCATGCATGGAGTCCTGTGATCCAGGATGTATTCTAATGCCTTGTACCCAGTATTCATGGGATTGTTTCCTTTTCATCTTGCTGAGATTCAAAAATACTGATATACACTCCCTGTCCACTTTGTTTTTAACACGTGTACACCTGCGCATTCATGCAGTCATCTAATCAATCATGAGGCAGCAGCGTAATGCAAAAAAAAAAAAATCATGTAGATACAGGTCAAGAGCTTCAGATTTTCGCACCATTCTGTGTAAAACCTAGAGACTGTTGTGTGTGAAATCCCCAGGTGATCAGCAGTTTCTGAAATACTCAAACCAGCCTCCATGCCACGATCAGAGTCACACTTTTTCTTCATTCTGATATATGATGTGAACATTAACTCAAGCTCTTGACCTGTATCTGCAGGATTTTTTGGCATTGTGCTGCTGCCACATGATTGGCTGAATGTGCAGGTGTACAGGTGTTCATAAAAAATGGACGGTGAATCACCTTTATCTTTTGTTTTCTTACTAATAAGAGAGATTTTGTCACTGATAATCTGCAATATCAGATGACTGCATTGAGACGCACCTTAGGCAATGGTACTGCTAGTGTTTGTTTTATTGCTACTGTCGTCCTTTTTTTCTGGTGTCATTAAAACAGACTTGTGGTCTATTGTGTGTGTGTGTCGCTGTGTAGCAGAAGTGGCACTGAGGAATCGGTAAGATGCACGTAACTAATTGTATAATTAACGCCGTCTTAACAAAGCTGAAGCTGGCATTGTTGCCATTGTCGCAAAGCAGCTTTACAGAAATAAATACATTCAGGATATAAATTGCACCTGTATGAATTTATCCCTAATGAGTAAGCCAGAGGCAACGGTGGCAAGGACAAACTCCCTGAGCCGATATGAGGAAGGATGAGCTTTATCCTTCCTTTTACCTGACACAGCTGATCAAATGCCTGTGGGTAGTGCAATTATTATTGCAGCACTGGTTTCAAAATTACGAGCAGCCTTACAGTTAAGCTTTTGTGATACCTGAGCTAGAGAGAATAACCACACTCTTCCTAATAAGAGTCTCTGTTAGTGGTACTTGCATCTTCTATTCAGATCACAGGTTTCCAGTAGAGACTGAAATGGTCATTGCAAAACACTAATTGTGTCGATTCGGGAGTAACTTTGGTTCAGCATCAATGATCCAACACCATATTTTACAGTGGGTATTAGGGCTGCATTATTATCGAAATGATCGAAATATCGCAAATGTAAATATCGCGATATGCATATCGAAAAGGGCGTGCGGTAACGGAATGATTTTAATACTTCAAAAAGTTACGAAAAATTCTAAGTTTTATGCAGACAGCAGAGATTGCTTTCTTTTCCTCAAAAGAACATGAAACATTTATGGTGGTGATGTCATTTTCAGTCTTTAAATGTATATATATATATATATATATATATAATTAAAATTGATTTTACACACTTACAGCATTATAGTATCGCATATCGCATATCACGTTTTTCTTAAATATCGTGCAGCCCTAGTGGATATCAGGTCATTTTCCTTGTATGGAGTCCTTTTGTCTCCAAACATGCTGATGGTGGGCATGACCAGTAAGTTTGATTTTGGTCTAATCTGGGATACTTATGTCTGTGACACCCCAAATGTCTTCGTTAGTGTTACTTAGTATATTGTTATGGTTCTAAACACACTTAATATTATTCTTAACTGCTTTGTGTGTGTGTGTGTGTGTGTGTATTCACTGATTTGAGCAGGTCAGCAACCATCTATCACGTTTGTTTTGAACGTTCCTTTTTTTCCATGCTAATGGATGACACAGATTTTATATATGTGCAACCTCATATTTATACATCAGGGAAACAGGACCTGGTTAAAAGCAGAATTCCTGGGGACAGTGATAACATCTTTAAGCGTGTCAATAAAATTGGCATATATTTTTGAGAGACAATACTATTTTTTAATCAATCGTTTAATCTTTTTTTTTTTTTTTTTTTTTAAAGTAGTTCTAATGAGAATGATTTCAGTAAAGAGAAAGGACTAATAAATAATTTCTTCTATTAGGAAATGTGAATAACTGAGTAATGGTTATTTTATTTTAAAATCATATTTGCTAATTTTTTTTAAAAAAAACTTGCCACAAACAGAGCACACTGTATATATAATTTTTTCCCCTTTCATAATTTCCAGAGTACGCAAATGAACATAAAGGCTTTATTAATGATTCATGAGATACAAACATCACAAAGCTGGGTCATTTTAATGGTGTTTATAGTAAAAATACTTTGATACATACTGTACAGTGGATCTATACATTTAGGAAGGTATCACCTAAAATAAAACTGCAGAAATTATGGCCAAAAGAAATGACGCAATGAAATGCTGGTTATAGGACCATTGGTGCAAATGGCACTTGGATCGATTCTGCTTCATCACAATTCAGTCCTCGTTGGCGTTTCAAATTGTACCCATACCGAAGTATGCAAATAGGTAGGCATAAAAGGTCTTCTTTTATCATTTCTTCTGAATGAAAACAATAAAGGAGATTACCAGAAAGGCATTTGTACCTGTGGGTGACTCTGCATAACAAATATACTGGGAGCAATATGCCTGACCCAAAAAAAAAAAAAAAAGAAAAAGTAATGTTGAAGAAGAAATCAAGCAAACAAGATTTGCATCAAATTGACTGACACACACACACACACACACACACACACACACACACACACTCACAACATCCACACAGCACCCAGTAAGGGTTCAGTGGAACCTCAAAAGACATTGATATGATTTTAACAAAACACCACCAGCTCTTTTCTATGGTCAAACCCATTAAAAGAGACAAATGTCTAATACACATCATCTTAAAATGAGTGTCTACTTTTTGTTCTCTTAAAAAAAAGGGATACTTTCAAAAAAATGGGGACTTTAGAAACAGCTTTTTCCATGAAAACTAATTTGTTTACATTTTTATTTATAAACTATAACACTTGATTCATCAAGCAACCCTCGAAACTATATGATCCTTTACCATCCAATTCCAGTAATATCAGCATTTTTAAAGAGCCCTTCAGTCTAGGACACAAGGAGAGCCTCCTCAGTACAGGAGTCCTCGATTTAACCAGTCAAGTGCTCTTCTTCCTGCTTTGACAACATATTTGAGATGCGTCATCTTCTCTCTCTCTCTCTCTATCTCTCTCTCTCAGTGGTGTTCACCTCTGAGGTATGAATGAGATTGTGCTTCCTGTTTTCTCTGCATCCTCCATGGCTCACTCATTCAAGGAAAGGATGATGTCATCTTCCAGATCGGAGTTATCGGAGCTATCTGCTGGAATACGAGAGCCGAGAAAGAAAGGAGTAAGAGCACTAGAGAAAGGATGACAGGAACAAGCAGGCATTCTACACTCACAGTGCCAAATTCATTAAAAAAAAAAAAAAAAAAAAAGCCATTAACTCACTATTATCCATCACTAGCTCTACATCTCCCTCATTGTCCTCAGAATCATCCTCTTCGTCATCGTCGTCGTCGTCATCATCATCGTCGTCGTCGTCGTCATCGTCATCGTCACCTTCTTCCTCCAGGAGACGAGCCACCTCTTCATCATCGGATGGGGAAAAATCCTGCTCTCCATCTTCCTCCTCCTCCTCCTCCTCTCCATTATTTTCATTCTCCAGCTCAGCCATCAGGGGGTCTGTGTCAATATCATCCATGTCGTCGTCGGAGTCGTCGTCATCCTCATCCTCCTGATCTTCATCCTCCTGAAAGAGCACAGACCAATCAAGTTTCACTGCATACGAGTCTTAATGAATCTAGCCAATCAGGTGCTTTTATCATTTTATTATTTTGCCATTACCTCCTTGTGATTAGTCAGTTCACTACCACAAAAAAAAGCCTAATTACTCTTTGAAACATTGAAACAGAAGTCAGAGCAATAACATGGAATAGTCAAGATTTCTTGCTATTGGACAAGGCAGTAATTAGTTTAAAAATTAAGACTACCTTTTTTTTTTTTTTTTTTTTTTTTAAAAACAACTTCAAGATGGCTTTATGCAGCTAGGCAAAAAAACCATAATATTTGTTTTATTTCACACTTGCTAAAAAGTCAAGTTTTTAAAAAAAAAAAAAAAAGTTACAAAAATCAATTTTAAAAAGCAGTATCAAACTTTTAGAGATTTGCAGACCTCCAAGGTGGAAATGGTCACACAGTGTGAGTTGTGCTGCATATCTCTCTGAAAGCACCCGGCCCTTTGTACAGAGAGACTGCAGCTTGCAACTATCGGGTGCAATATAGTATATGCAAAGGCCATTTCTGATGCTCTCGCCATCTGCACTGATATACACTCCTCAAGTAGCGTATACCCGGGTTTGTATGTTCTTAACATACTGTAGCTTAAGTGTAAAACAATGGGCACATGTATTAAGGAGGAGAAGATGGGAAATTTCAAAACTCAAGCATGAACTAATGATGCCAGTGGCATGAGACCCTTGTAGACTATAGGCAGTTTTCTAGACAGTTATCAGACCGTGTATTCTTAATGCAATCATGCATGTTGAATAAAGCCAATCATGTTAGGCTACAGGGCACCTGAAGCCAAGAAAATGCTGGTGCATTTTCCAATAAACTTGCCCAACTAACAAGAGAAATATCCTGTTCATCTCACACGGACTTCTCTGATTGCTCAAAGTGACATGTCAATAATCTACATAGGAGTACAGTGGCATAAGGTGTTATAAGGTATTATAATAATAATGATAATAGTTCTACTTAATTTAATAACACCAAAAATAAGTGTCGCATATTGCAGCTTTGAAGATTGTTTGGAACTGAAACGACACCGACAAAGACGTGCCTCTCAGCTTATCCATGTGACATGCAGACAGCAACAGTATTTAACTCCTGCTCATGAAAATTAAGACAGCGTGTGCCAGTTCAGCTGCAGCTTCAGCCAACACGGCTTTGTTTAGCGTTACCAACAGTCTAAAAAGAAATATATATTGCACAGCCTAAGAAAATTATGCCAAGATCTGTTCACCTGATCCTCCTCATCCTCTTCTTCCTCAGCCAGTCTCTGTCGGCCAACTTCATAAAGTCGACACACTGTGTCCATATTTATAGAATCCTGATTCTGATGTAGAGAAGTGCATTACGACAAAAGGGCTTAGTATTTCAACAAAACACAAAGCCCACAAAACTGTTTCGAGCAATCTTTGCAGAAATCCACCAATAAATAACAGCACGACTTACTTCAATGACTGCCAGGTAACAGTCTTTTGTGTCCGTGCACAGGTCAAAAATGTTCCTCTTCACATCAATGGTCGCTGACAGGAGAAGAGAAAAAAAAACAAAAAAAACAAACAAACAGCAAGCAATATATATTTACTGATATTCTTAGAAGACCAAAATCTCTGTAATAGGATGTTTTGAACTAGAGCCTTAAAACCAGGAATCTATGTAGGAATGATATAACTGAATAAACACCTCCTCTGAAACAATTCCCTTTTCATTTAATGCGATTTACAGTCTTCAGTAAATATTTCCTGTTGCTGCCATTTTGCCTAAAAAATGAATGAAATGACATAATGCTATACATTAATACCAGTTCTTTAAAATATTTTTCATACTGAAAAGATTTTCAACAATGAAGAACCTCTCCCTCTTTCCCCACATCCCCCCTCCACCACTAACTCGAATTCCGTGCATGCACCTAACACTAATAAGAGTAACAGAGAAAAAGAGGAGGAGAGGGTCAGGTGTTTATCCAGTGGCTGGATAAGGGTTGTACCTATCGGTTTGTAGTCAGTAGCATCAAAGGTCCTGAAGGAGGAACCGAAGGGACTTTTCATCTGCTGCTCCATTATTTCATCCTCATCATCAGCCTGAAGCATGGCTAAGAGATAGCATTTGGCCATTAATATGACAAAACAACTAGCCTCATTGGTATTTAGAGAAAATAAACGTGCTTCAAAAAAAAAGTGTTAAAGTGCCCCTTCAATCAAGATTACCGTTTCAGAAAAGAGGACTTCTTACACCAGTGGACACCAGTGTTCTCATTTTAATTTTATTTAAAACATTCTGAAGGAATGTTCTTCAGAAGGACGTACGTCAATGTACAGAATGAAATCGCAGCGAAGAAGCCAGGTCATGACTTTAAGATGCGTTTACCTCCATAAATGACCGTTCCATTGTTGTTGAACACAATTCGGCACTGATCCAGTGCTGGTACAGTGTGCAGCAAGTGGAAAGTCCTTAAGTCCCACTGATCCTGTAGTTAAAGAACCGAACCTGCATCTGTAAACTGTTTCGACTCTCTCAGCAAGAGTTCGTTCCCAAAATGTACAAAAACTGGCAATTTAATAACAAGCTTCATAAGAACTTTTCATTTTGTATAGAAACTCCGTGGAATAGGACCACAAAAGTTGGAAGGATACAATCTCTGTGTTGATGATGACTTCAAGGCCGTTGGGGTGGAAAACGCCGCTGATGTTCATGTTGAATTTATCAAACTTGTGGATGGCCTGTGCTGACCGCACGTCCCACATAACCCCGTCATTCAACACGAGGTCATCGGTCGGATTGAAGGTGGCGCAGTTCCGCTTGTAGTTGTTGGCCAGGTCAGGGTTGTTTAAGGTCAGGGTCTTCTGCCCAGTTTGAATGTCATAAATCTGTCATTGAAAAAAAGAAAGTAACAAACGGAAAGAGAATAAAGAACGAAACCTGGTTCTCAGCATGTGAATCATGGAGCACATAAAATCAACAGAAGTGCTGCTTTTTTTATGGCTACTGTAGCTTCCAGTAAGTAGACAAATGCTGACGGCTTCTTCTGGCCTTCTATTTCAAAGATTAACGCTCCAGATTTACAGATCTGTATGTTTTTTTTTTTTTTCTTACATGGGCAATGTGTTCCTTTGTTCCTATTACTCTGTCCTGGGAGAGCTTACTGAATTCCACATAATGATCATCTAAAAAGGAATGCCTACAAAAAAAAAAAAAAAAAAAGGGAAGAAGGAAAACCATCAGTGATGAGAGCGTCTTGAGTGGTGTGGTTACAGATGACGTGTGCGGTTAGTGTTAGTTAGACTCACTTCATTATGAAGACAGATTTCATTCCCCAGAGGGCAGACAGAGGATAACTCCATGAAGCAGACGTCAACAGTAAAGACCCATCCTGCAAGAGACAAATTCTTAATCGGATGCATGATGCATATAAAGGACTGAATTTTATAAGCAGATAGGACACACTTAATAACTGAAAGAAGAACTGTTACCGTTACCGTTACTGTTGTTGAACTATTACCAACCAAACACCACGCAGCAGTGAATGCATTAATTAGTTGTTATGTCTCCTTTCAATGGTCATATTTTTTTGTAAATTCTGTTATGGACTTGCTCTGAAATGCATGTGCAGAATTTTAAAGTACCATTTTTTTTCCAAGCACTATGTTTTGGAGACTAGGAAAAAGACACGGTGCTGGAAAAAAAAAAAAAAAAAAAAAGGCCATCGTGTGCTTTCTGTTTTAGTGTTTCATCTTGCGATGATAACTGTCACGAGAAATATGAAATCACCTTCCTATGAACGAGGAAACAATACGAAATATTAAGAAATATGAAACTTTCGTATTAGAATTAAGGCAAGCATGAATCTATAATAGTACAAATTTTGGGCACTAATTAATCCTGAGAAGCACATTAATTAACTCGTAGGCCACAATTTAAATTACATTTTGTTAAATATATTATTTATATTTGTTAATCATATTTAAAATTCTATTCAAATCCTAACGTTTTCTTTTTAATCGTCATCTACTACAATCCGCTACAGTAAGCTTTGGGTGCATGGCACAAAGGCGTCTCCCTCCAAGCAGACCTGATGGCCTGTGTGTGTACATACCCTGGAGGGCTCGAGGTGTGTGATGGCTGAACTATGGCAGCTGTAGCTGGCTTCCTCTTGTCCGCTGAACACGTTGTAAAGTTTGAGCTGCCCAGTGCATGTGCCCAACATGAGGAACCGCTCGCGTGCTGAGAATGCGCAACACATGAAGCCGCTCTCGTCCTCCTCTGCTTCCCTGAACACTGAGATTGGCCTGAACCTTAATAAAACACACGCAATGAAACCCAAATCATTAAACTATTTACAAGCAATGCGCATGTTCTTAGTTACATCGGAAAACGCCATGCAAATACACACCCCACATTCCTTGAAATAACTGCCAGTAAAACTCCGTCACAGGTAAAAGATGCTCCAGTTATTTAAAAGTACCTGCTGAAGATGAGATGTCTGTCAAAGCAGCCTCCATCCACCCCCCCGTATTTTGGATAGGCGACCCTGCGCGTGTGACGTGCGGTAAAGTTTGTGGGCGCCTGGCACCTCTGCTTTGGCTCTGGACATTGGTGGGGCATGAAGAGGCTGAACGGGGGGCACGTGGTGACCGGGTTCTTACAACGGGCATGCTGCTCTCGCAGGTACTCTGTGATGATACTACAAAGACAAGAATGTAAACACGACACATGCCTCATGCCTGAGAATGCCAAGACCATCATCTGAAGAATCTTAGAATGGGATAGCTATGATTTTGAACACTTTTTGATCAACTCTTGTATGAGGTGGAAGCTGTTAGTGGAGTTTCACAAACATAGCAATAACATCAAATTGTGTTCTTTTTGTCAGCTTTAACAAAAATCGTAACAGGTTTCAAGACTTTGTGTAGAGAATGTGAATGATAGAAAGTGGAGTGTATTACACTTAACTATTCCTAAGGTACACTACTGTTACTAGGATGTTATGTTTTTGATCATTATTTTTTTTTAGTAAACTGTTAATGATAAAAAAAAAAAAAAAGCGTAGCACCAGACCTGTCAAGAGCTGGAGGGGAAGGAAGATGGCGGTCCAACTGTTTCTTCATAGCTGGACTCTGGCTAAATGCGCCATGGTCCGATTTCTGCCTCAGAACACGTGGTTTCTTCAATCCTGCGGCATAGGTAGACGGCCGTTCCCTCGAGAACACGATTCGGCCAACAAGAGGAGAGCCGGTGCTGTGGTGAGATGACGCGGGAGGGGCTGGGGGTGGGGGCTGTGAGGTAGACAGGCGGGGCTGTAGGTGAAGAGATGGAGCCGGCACATGAGAGGCATGGCCTCCTAGCCGCGCTGCCACGCCATTGGCGAGGCGAGGAGTCCGTGGGATTGCAGTTGGCGTGGGGGGCGTGGACACAGATTGTGAAAATGGTGCTACGCTGGCATGAGCGTGAGAGTGAGAATGAGAATGTATGCCCATAGGCAGGTCAGCCTCTTTGGTTAGTGCTGAAGCTGTATCGGTGAGACCTTTCGACAACAGGTGATTCCGAATGAGCAGAAGCAACTCCTTCTCGGGGAACGTGATGCGCGTTTGCGCTACGACGTTGGCACGCTGCAACCGTGCTAGTGAAACATCCGTGCCAATTAGCAGCGGCTTTCCCGATACCTGCTCTATTAGCTCGGCAGCATATTTGCAGAAGCGTACGTGGTCGTTGCGCTTGTCCTGAAGCACAGGTTCTTTCATTAGCTGCTGGATCTGCCCACTGCTGAACAGCGGTAACTTGCTGATAATCTGTCGCACTGTGGTGCTCCGTGCTAAACCCACTAATGCTTTGCACGCCAATGCACGGATTTGGTCGGCGTCCGTTATGGGCATTTTGATTGTGAGCAGCGAGAGCAAGACCTTGATGCCGTTATTGGACTGGACCACATTCCACATTTTGGCCAGGACACTCTCGCTGGTGCGGTGGCTCTGGGGAAGACGTCGTCGCGGTGCTCCCGAGATGAATTTCCCGATGCTGGAGATACGCTTGTCAGGAGCGCACACGCAGTTAATCACCACCTGCAGAGCTGACTTCTGGATCTCAGCATCATGCACAAACACCTCACCCTCGGCTACCACCAGGACGATGCTCATGCCTTAAACAGATTAGCAAGAAATTACAACCAATATAACAAACAAGTCTGCATAGAACAACTCTCAATTCCAATTCGTTACTAGGAAATAAGCGCTGTTGAACTTTTGTTTTCTATTCACCAAAATAAACTTGTATCCGAAATACTATATTAGAGAGAATATGTAAAGCAATAGCAGCTCAGTGCCTACCTGGAACTCGAAAAACATCAATCTCATCATTATTCTACAATCCCTCACCTACTGTGGAGATGGTAGACCCGCCTTCATCCAGCACAGCTACGTTTTCAGCCAACAGCAGCTGCGTTTTTGGGATAACAGTCAGGATGCTGAGGATGTCCAGTGCATACCGAACTGTGTCACTCCTGTGAGAGAAAATATCTACATTTAAATTCAAAGATATCATAATATAAAAATAACAATGTCAATATCACACAGGGTGGGCAAAGAGTAGTAGGTCAGTTACTGAAGCAGTAGCACCAGCAGACACTACAATTTAATTAGTATTTAAACTGCCATTTTAAAAAAAAATTAATTGTTTGTTATTACTCAATAATTGCAAATGGTAGAAACTAATTATTAACTGTAATGTAATATATGTTTTAAAAAAAAAAACGCATTTAAAAATGTTGCGTTTGTAAAAAGCAAGGAGCCTCCATTGTACATTTTGTGTAAATATAATGTTTTGACACACAGATGTAATGCATTTGTTCTATGTATTATACGTCAACTCCTTTGTCACTCAGTAAAACAAAGCTAATCGGATATTGAAATCTGACCTTGTAGCAATTATTACATTTTGCCTTTTATTCTTGTTAAAACCTGTGTATGTATCACAACGTCCACATTTTGTAAGATTGCAACCTGAAACTGAAATGGAATTAATTGGGAGCACAGATCATGGGCCTATGAGACTGAAGAGGGAAAAATAAATAAATAAATCAGTTTGCAAAACTATTTACAAATAATAATAATAATAATAATAATAATAATAAAAAAAAGAATTGCTGTGTTCGCATAAATATGGCCCCCTCTACACCCCCGGTTTAGTGCCCCCTCCAGTCTGCGAGGTGAATTGCGACAAAAGCCTTGAGCCTTTCCATCCCTCTGTCTGTTAAAATAAAAACAGTATTTCCTCCAATCAGTTTCCCCAGTGGAAATAATTAAACACTCACTGCGGTATTACGCCGTTTAATGCCAACCTTTTCAAGCCTGTAAATCTGTCGCACAAATCCAGCCCTAATTCATAACGGTGTTTCTAAATTCCCTGTCCTTCGTCTCACCTGCCGTAGTACGTCCTCCAGTCGCAGGCGATGGAGATGAGCTGCAGCAGGAGCTGCACGCAGGACAGTTTGTGGAAGACCTCGGCAGGCTCCCAGTACAGGCGCACTGGCCCGTGCTCAATGAGGAATTCCACCATTTCAACCACCTGATCATGAGTGTAGGAGCAAGGCTGAAACACACACACACACACACACACACACACAACTATAGTATACTGTTGTTATACTATAACATGTTTATACCACCTTATAAAACATAAACCAGACATGGCAGTGTATGTTTGCAGGTATGCATGTATACTAGGCACAGGTTTCCAAAAGGTCTTGCATGTTAGAATGTTCCTTGTGAAAAGACTGCTGGTGTGTAGTCACTGTAAGCTGTACCTTGTAGTACGGCTGGGGATGGATGGGTGCTCCTCCCTCTGTGCGCTGCAGACTCTGCTTTACTTGTTCCACTTTAATAGCCAAGTGGGCTTCAAAGTACCGGCGCAGAGCCATGCACGTGTGTTTGGCCGTCTGCCTGCTGGAGAAGATCTCATCGTCGCTCAGGAGTACCCCCTGATCCTCTGGATTCAAGATCTCCAGAGTACTTATCTGCATGCACACACACACACACACCGGAACTTTCCATAAGAACCAGAACTGGGCCTGTGACAAGAGCCAGCAGCAAGAACAATATCATCACGTGAGCTTTCAAAGACTATATCACAATGAACGTGTTCCATTCAGGCAGTGATTTGAAAATACTTTAACAGCAGGGATGTAACATGCTTAGGTTGTAGAGAACAATGAGACTATCACTGTGCTCAGAATGGTCCCTATTAACTATTCCCTACATTGGAAATTTTTTCCCAATGCACTATATATAACTATTACAGGAAACAGTCTTAGTGATTGAACTAAACGATTTCATACATTATGTTACACTTGTTTGCTCATCACTCTGTGACACTAGTCATGTTCTATCACATAAACACACATTAGCTAACTCAATACCCACACAATTATTGTCGTTTATCAAATTAAAGACAATAAAAGTAATAAATTGAACGTGTGACTATGAAAACGACTTCCCAAAATTCTAAAATCAATACATTTGTAAGAAGTCTGAAGAGAAATCTGAAAGGCTGTTGCCTTCTTAGCTCACTATATTCCTCAATGAGGAAACCAAATAACATGGCACGTTATGGGTACTTTGTGGCCACTAGGGCACACAGCACCGGATATTCTCTCCACTAGATTTTCAGACAGTGGCAGACCCTGAAAACAGAGAACTATAAAAGTGAATACTGACGCAGCTTCAAGCGCTTTCTGTGTTTGTCTGGATACGTACCAGGTTGACAAGACGTCTCAGGCCGTCCTGGCTGTCGAAGAGCTCGAGCACAGCTCGGAACGAGAAGCAAATGGAGAAGAACATGGTGGCGTGACAGCAGCCGGAGGCATGGGAACACTCCAACAGCCACAGAGTGTAACTCACCACCTCCGCTAAGAGGGAGTGGGGTAGCATACACACCTGTAAGAGTAATTACGACTATAGCAAATTAAATCAGTTTATGCAAAACGAGGAAGATCATGGAAGAAAGGGTACAACTTGATTATCCATTGCTCGACTGGTATTGGACGTGACGAGCCCTGACTATATGCCACATCCTCTTAATGAGGTGCAGCATTTCACTCGACATGGCAGAAGAAGCAGGACAGCGTGTTCACGCAGCAGAGCTTGCTATCCTGGAATTGTAGCAAGCTACCTATGTGGTAAGTACTGTCACACAAATATGGCTATACAAGTGTTTTAACCCCCTTCCAGCTGGTAAACAATTAAAAACAACGACAGCCTTTATTGCCAAAAATAGTACACTACGGTGAAATTCATCGTCTCTGATTGGAAACGTCACTTACCCTCTCCATAGCATCTTGGTTGTAGGCAAGGTAATAGAGACACAGAGAGACTCCTGTGGCAGCCATGGATGGCCGCGGGATCTCCAAAAGGTTCTGCACCCCACCATGAGCCACAAATTCCGCTGCAAACTTCTTATGCAGCAGGAGTGAGGCCAGATACTGTAACAAAAGAGAGGATTGCGTACTAAGAAAACAAGTTTAAAAAAGTTTCCATACACACTAGACAGAGTCATTGTACCACTTCAAAGCAAGACATTTCTGATAACCAAAGTCTTGCGTGTCTGTGCATTCTAAGAGTTTAGTGTATGATTAGGTGGGGAGAGAGTGTTACCTTGAGGGCCTCAAAGGTTAATTGGACATCGTTGGTCTGTTTTAAATCCATGTAATGCATGAGGAGCTCTCGAGCGCCAAGCTGCATGAACACAGCCAACAGCTGCCCACAAAACAACACACCAGTGTGAGAAGCATGAACAACATCCCCATTGTACAGGTGCAGCACACAGCTGTCGTGTCATGTTGAAAAAGAACATGACAGAATGGTGCACTCCTAACTGAGTAAACTGCTCAAAGAATCAGGAAAAGTTACAGGCAAATGATTCTTACAGCTCTTTATTTAGCTGCCAACTACAACTACCATTCAATTCAGTTGGATACATCAGGTTTGCTGTTACATATGGGAGATTTTTTTTACTGCTAAAAATAATAGGAATGTGAGAATATATTACATAATCTTAAAGAATGTGTTCATTATTAATAAATAAACATAATCGCAATCGTGGTATAAGTGGAATAAAACTCTTCAGGACATGCGGTTATAGGACACATGGCATCATTATTTTCTTATAACGGTTTTATTCTTTACTTACATTAGGTTTGCATTCCATTATATTCATTTAACAGTGGTTTTGCAGCATAGGGTCAGCTGACTATAGTGCTACAAGTTAAGATAACATTAACTTCCTTCACAAAACATACCAAAAAAAAAAAAAAAAACCCACAAACACTGTTTTACTTGAACACAACCTCACCTCCTGGTATTCCCCCAATGGTGTGAGGTACTGAAGAATGAGACGCTGCTCGATGCCTGCTGTAAGTGGGTACAAGTGGTAGCTGTTCCCAATCACCCACGGGCTCATCTCTGACCAGCTGCTGTTGGACAACTCGCTGAAGCTGCGCTCTGGTTCTGGCAGTGAGAAGTTCAGCTTCTGTTTGGCCTTCCTGCCATTCTCTCGCTCCATCCTCTTCTTGAAATCTTTTGCTCCCTCGCCAGGGTTCTCCGACTCCGACTGGTGCGGCACGGCCAATTTCATGACCCCTCGGACACCGGCGTGGACTCGGCTGCTGCATTTCTGGGTTAAACTGGGCTCAGGGGAGACCGCTCCATCCGATTCGTGTCCGAAGCTGTTATTTTCCGAGTGAATACGCGAAGGGCTGGGCGAAAACTTGCCATCTACTGCTTCCTCATCCAGAGGGAGCAGGGGCTCCATGCTCTTGCGTAGACTGGGCCGCTTGAAGTCCTTCCTGCTTTCTGCATCTTTCTCCTGGAGTTCTCTGAGCCTCTGTAGCATTAAGGGAACCTGGAGTAAAAAAGTGCATCAATTAATCAGCATTAATCAGCTGGGAAAATTCTCTAATTTAGTTGCTCTTTGAGGAATAATTATGACAAATGTTTATCTTTAAATAGTTTTATTGTCATATTATAATATTCTATCAGCACGTGTTCAGTTTAGACCACTCAATCATATTCGGTGTATTAAAACAGCAGTACTAAGAACAGAGCAGGTTAACAGAGCTATATTTCACACTAAAACATCATACCCAGTAACTAGAAAATCCAGACCAAAAATAAATAAATAAATAAATCAGAATTCCTGGAAAGGAAACAGATAAATGGGGCATTTATGGATGGATAGATGGAACAAATCTCACAAGCGTACATGAAAGATGAAAGATATCACTATCATTTGAAATTTGTGTCTTGAGCCATAGTTACTTTGCCAGATTTTTTTTTTTTTTTTTTTTTTTTACAGTGAAATATCGAAAATAAAGCTATTTCTAAAATAGAACTGTGTATTTAAGCTCTGTAATAAAACTGCATATTAATGAACATAAATGTACAATTGCTTAGCAACAGGAAGTGTGTTAGGAGTGATGAAAAAGTGCCAGGCTGAATGTGGCACAGACCAGAACAGAGTTCTCCTCACGGTAGTTGGCAGCAATGTCCTGGTTCTCCATGGCTCCTGCAAGCAAACCTGTTGCATAGATTCTCAGGGGCTCCTCAGCCTCCCGGGCCCATTTAAACAGGCGCTCTACAATGCCCTCCTACGAAAACACACACACACACACACACACACACACACACACAAACTTACACTGTTACAAGAAACTCGTGTACACCAGGGCCCCAATTCCTACATCGCTTAACAAGTCCGAGTTAAAATGGTGTATGGAAGGTTTACTAATCATGAAAAATTCAAAAAAACGGGTCAATTTAGTTCTTTCTAATTAACGTGAGAATCTGAGCTGCCTGAGGATTAAGTGTTTGCGCCTGGTTTTCCCTCGAAAGGGCAAATATAGCAAGACTTGAAACCATGATCAGTCAGACAACAACTGCTAATGCTACAGTCTCATATATAATGTAATAAATAACATAACGTAATGTATAAAGTCCAAGATGCTGTGATAGTGGCAGGCTCAAGTTCAGGTCAAAGGTCCGATACCCAGGGCCAGCTAGAAAGTCCGTTTTAGGCCCTTAAACCTCAACCACTCACCCTTGTGCTTGGTTTGTCTTCTGCTTTCAATAAAACAACGGCTTGAAAACCTGAAAAGCCTAGTCTTCTTTACCTTCTCTTGAAAGACCACTGCAGTCTCCAGGCCTGGCATGATGTTCAGCAACAGTCGACACGCTGCGGTGTTCAGTGGGACTTCTCTGCTTGTCATGACATACGAGTTCACCAACTGTAAAACACGACACCAGTGCAATAGTCGCATAAACCTCTCTGGTCTTCAGAGTCAGGTCGCCACAGCCGATGTGTAATCTTCATTTCTCAAATCAACGCAAAACAAAATCGTGTCATAAACCCGCACTGTAGATTAGCGAACAGCCTCAATGTGTTCAGTTTAATGGGCTTGACTGCTGTACATGTAAGATCAATCCATTGTCACTATACCAGTATTAATAATAAACATGTATAACAAACAAAAACGGACAGGCAAACTAGCACAATGCAACAAATAGTCTCTAGGAACATGGTTCTCGAAATGGGGTCTGCGATTTTTATTTTTTGTTCCAGATCACAACCTAGCATTTAAATAAATTATATATTTTCACATACTGGTCAAAACGCTTCTATTTTGCTTTCTTTTCTATTATATTATTGAGTGTTGTGCGAGTTGAACATTCAAAGTTTTATTGTGCACATTTAAAGAAATGTGCTGAATATTTCAGCTGAGGTCCCTGGCCGCAAAAAAAAAAAAAAAAAAAAAAAAAAAAATTGAGAACCCCTGATCTAGAACCACGAAAAATGGTCATGTAGGTCCTGTGGATGAGGCCATGTGTCTCTTACCGCATTCATAAAGTCGTCGTTCTTAAATAGGATCTTCAGCAGGTGTCCCAGCATGCACTCTGGGTTTGCCCGTCCTGACAGTTGAAATAAACAAAAACACAGTTAGGCGTGAAACCTCCTAGAGGATCCTGAATGCAACATTCGGAATCATGTAATGCAGGAAGGAGTATTAAAACCCAATAAGAGCAATGCACTACCTGGATGGCGGTCATCAAACGGGTCAGGATCGGCCTTGTGGTACTCCTCAGTCTCCCTCTCCACAAGTTCTGATATCCTGGAGAATTAAAAAAAACAAAAACAGGGAATTCTGAGTCTCCCACTGAGATCACTGAGATCAATTGCTTACAGCACATGTGCAAGTTCTCTCACTTGGTCAGTATGTTGACCAGGTCCTGAGTGTTGCCTTGTTGCTCTCTCTCCCATTGCTCCAGCAGCGCTGTGAGCTCTGCTTTTGAGTCCACGCTGCCTTCGACGGCAGACGCCATCACACGGCCTGAAGGAGACAGACAGACGTGTTATATAGGCAAACAGGGCAGTTTGAATAAAGTACAAAAGTAATAAGACAGTGAGGGGGAAGAAAGTAAGAGTGCAGCAGCTTGAAAAGACATACGAGTATTCTGGCAGGAAACTTCAACTGACTTGATGCAAAAAAAATAAAGTGCAGCACTTTCCGACCGCGGTGGCTGGATGGGGGAATTGATATTATCTGACAGCCATAAAAAAAAAACACTCCAGATTCTCTCCAGGGAGTTCAACTAACCACAACTGAGTAACAGGCTAACGCTTGATTTATACTTCTGTAATCCTGTATTTTTAGCGAGCAGGTCTGGGCATTGTGTGCAGATGAACACACATACACTCACCGTCCACTTTAACAGGAACGACTGTACATCTGCCTTTTTTTTTTTTTTTTTTTTGCACCATTCTGTGTAAACGCTAGAGACTGTTGTTCGTGAAATTCCCAGGAGACTAACAGTTTCTGAAATACTCAAACCAACCCATCTGAAACCAACAACCGTGCCACAGTTAAAGGCACAGAGATCACACTTTTTTCCCCCCCATTTTTTTTCTCTGATGTTAGGTGTGAACATTAACTGAAGCTCTTGACCTCTATCTGCATGACTTTATGCACTATGCTTCTGCTGCCGCCGCCGCCGCCGCCACATGATAAATGAGCAGGTGTACAGGTGTTCCTATTAAAGTGGACGGGGAGTGTAGGTGCCCATGCTCACAAGCGGACACTAGGGGGCAGTGTTATATGAGCCGAACCAGAGTTGACGGAAAAGGGAGCATGAAAAATAGAAGTCTAAGCCAAAAACTAAGAAGCGTCCCACTGTAGGAATAATAAAGTAGAAACAGCAGGGCTGTAAAGTGGTTTTGAAAAGTGGAGGAGGGAATAAGAAACACTGATCAATTACAAACCAAGTCAATGTGCACTGAAAGCACTACTGAAGCATGTTCACTTAAGCAGTATTAAACGTTCTGAATATTGAAGCACTTTAATTTAAAGTAGCATGGCCTAATGGATGGGATCCTGGATGCTTCTGAATTGAGTTGCTATGGTTTAAAGCCCCTCTCCATCCAGTTCTGTCACAAGCTATTATATGCATAATGTAAGATTTTTAACAGACTACATCCTCCCCAGCCTGTGAAAGGCGTACCGGGGGGGAAAATGCACTGTTTACACTTGAGGAGTTTTTGGGCCAAACTTACTCTGAAACCCTTGATAAAAGATCACGTCTCGTCACAAGGTTTTCAGGATCGTAACCACACATACCTCCTCAACCAATCAGCTTTTGGGATGGGTGATGCACGACTTCGTGGCCCCTTCTCGGCCCCTGTGCGCCACATTTACCCAAAAACCCCTTCTCTGGGTCGAAATGTTTTAAAGCGTGTTAAATATAATTTCTAATTATATAACAGAAGCCTAGCAATCAACTTAAAAGACTTATCGTGCCGTCGAAATGGAAGTTTGTTGATACAGATATGTAATATAGATATGTAAATATAAAATTAGTGGATGCAACGATATACATGAAGGCGCTTTTCTGGAAATTTTCATTTTCAGTATGTAAAATATCATTAGCTATCAAACTCCTCAGGGTTAAATAAAGGTTTGTCAAAGACCAAAAAAAAAAAAAAAAAAAAATGTAGTGGCACTGAGGAGGAATTGCTTCCCACGTCGAGAAAGAAATCAACCCAGACAGAATACAAAACGCAAACGCACAACAGAACAAAAAGAAATGTTTTATAGGGTCTGTCTGCCATTCATGCATCGCTCATCAAAACTGTAGCTACAGTATGACTAACAGGGTAATATTTTTTTAATCAGCTTTTAATTTGTAATAGAAATATACTTATATTGCAGCGTCCAAAATTGCGTGCCAGATCTGACTTTTGGAACTTACAATTTAAAAGGTTGCTACAGGAGGCTTTAATGATACGATTTAATCGTTGCCGTATACAGTTATTACTGCATTTCTTAGCCGATATGTTGACTCATTAACACTCACTTTCAGAAACACTTATCCTGCTCAGGATTGCGGTCAATCTGTAGCCTATTCTCGGACCACTGGGGATACACCCTGGCTGGAACACCAGCCCAATGCAGAGCAATATGCGTGTGCGCACACACACACTCACACACGCACGCACCCCTTCACACACGCGCACCCCTTCACACACGCCAGGGGCAATGTATCTGGCTTGTTTTTTTTTTTAAATCATGCTTTAATCATGATGGGTTGTGATTTCCTCCACAAATAACATAACAAATGTATAACAAAAAAATAAAATAAAATAATAATTCACATATTTTCAGGCTAGCACTTTAAGAGCCACTGCTGTGCTGGGTAACAGGAACTCAATTTAGCAATTATGTAATGCATATGAAAGTGGCAGACATACTGACTTTCCAGTTTCCCAAAAAGTAGGAACACTGGGGATACACCCTGGCTGGAATACCAGGCCAATGCAGAGCAATATGCGTGTGCACGCGCACACACGCGCACACACACACTTTCACACATACCAGGGGCAATTTATCTGGCATGTGTTTTTTTTTTTTTGGGAGGTGGGAGGAAACCGGAAACCAGAAAGCCACATGGACACGGGGATGACATGCACAGAAATTCCACAGACAGTAACCTGAGCCGGTCGAGCCGGACGAACCCGGGACCCTGGAGCTGTGAGGCAGCAATGCTACCCTCTGCACCACCATACCACCACAAACCCCATTACCAACAACTGCAAAATTATTTAAGCAGAAGTTCTCTGGAAATGTGCGATTAGTCTTGGTTAAAACAAGAAAAATATCAGGGAGAGAGACGACTCTCTCTTAAATTCACTTTTTTTCAGACATATTTTCCTAATTTGCTGCATGAATACGAAATATGAATCATATCTAATAACGGGTCAACTGATAAAATATCATTACTGAACCATGCAATTGGAAATAGTGACTCTCTTGTAGGTAGATAATGTGCTCATTGTTCCAGAGTATGAATCAATGAGGTGAAAAAAAAAGTTAGTTACCAACATAACCATGTTTATTTGGGAAAAGGCCGATAATTGGATGGGCGGCTTATTAACACTGAAGGGGCGTGTAAGCAAAACACGTAACCCACCAAGTCTGTTGAAAAGAAGCCGTAAGTAGTCGACTAAACAAGCTGTAAGCACACTGTGAGAACTGAACTGATAACATTCACAGATCTAGAAAAGGTGGCCAAACC
This sequence comes from Pangasius sanitwongsei, assembly GCA_037576675.1. Lineage (NCBI taxonomy): Eukaryota > Metazoa > Chordata > Actinopteri > Siluriformes > Pangasiidae > Pangasius > Pangasius sanitwongsei. Next base: position 18,397,696 of record CM075010.1, read on the forward strand.
CTAGTGAAGTAAATCCGCCAGTTACATGGAATTATCACTTCTATATCTTTCCAGCCTGATAGAGTGACTCTGCTTTTCTTTCTTTCTTTCTTAATAGAAACAGGCACACTGTTTAGCTAGGCAGTAGGGTTTGGTTTGCAGGAAAAAAAAAAAAGAAAGAAAGAAAGAAAAAAACATTGTACTGACTGTACATCTGACTATACCGAGTTGTCCAAAATGTTCAGGCTTTTCTGCCAGAACAAACGTTAACAAACTACACAATTACAAACTATACACATAAAACATATATTTATACATAAGAGTTAGCAAACTAGCACCACAGGATTTGAAGTGACTAACCTAACCCCTTAAAACAACACCAAATGAGCTAAGGAGCAAGTTCCATGTGCTCCGCGTTTTGAAGGGAACACCAACACTGGTACAGACACATGCCTGTCACTACAGCGAGTTAGCCCAATGCTAACAGTATGCACCGTATGTTAGCATGTGTTACCTCACAGGTGTACCACCCAGTCCCTATCCCGTTTCTCAGCCCACTCCACTTCTGGAATAAGGACAAGACGAGTAACCTGCAAAGAAATCTCTTGAAAAGCCCCTTGTTGTTTGCCTTTGTAATATTTAACTCCAATCTGCCGTGCGCATGAAGTTTATCATGGCGACCCCAGTCTAAACGTCACGGTCCTGCGACCATGGTCTCTTTTTAATGACGTCGTTGATGTTTTAAAATACGAGCTATTGATTGGTCCAGATTTTCTCCAGCTTTTACTGCGTCTTGGGGCACATTTGTACTGAATGTTTTTTTTTTTTTGTAATTTTTTTTTTTTTATTAATAACCATGAGTCCTGTTTTTTACACGTGAATTATTACTGAGTTACGTGAGTTGAGTTGTGCACAATATTTTGCTGTCGTCAAAAGAAAAAGTGCCCATGAGTTAACAGATAAACGGAACTAACAGGCTGTCACGACACGATCCGTCCGGAACAAATCGGAGAGCGGACAAGGATCAGGCAGCGGTGGTGAAAATAAAACCTCAAACAGGTCTTTATGTGTACTGAATTGTAGGGGTTCTCAAACTGTTTGTTGCCAGGCACTTTAGCTGTAAAAATAAAAATACCAGTATCTTCCCAGCCCACATTTATTTTATGAATTATTAATATAATAACTATACTTCAGTATTACATACAACTTTAGTATTGTGATTTCCACCACTGTAACAAAGGTAAAAAAAAATCACGGATTTTCTCAATTTAGCAATTATTTAATGGATATGAAAGTGGCAGACATACTGACTTGCCAGTTTCCCCAAAAGTAAAAGAAAAAGTAATTTTTTTTAAAATATTTTTTTTCAACGTTTGGGTAACGGTTGTATGCTTGTTTACGGAAATGTGCGCGCGGCGTTCAGCCGTTCACGCATGCGTGGTACAAATAGCTTTTTTTTGTTTGTTTGTTTTTTTTTTTTTGAGGCTATCATGAGCACAGGCTCGCTCAAACTGGACAGTTGAAGATTAATGAAAAAAAAACAAAAAAACATTTCGTCTTTTTCCAGTCTTCAGCTGTCCAGTTTCTGTGAGTTTGCGCCCATGATAGCCTCAGATTCTTGTTCTTGGTTGAGGACAGGCATTCAGGAGTGGAACCTGAAGAGGTCTTCTGCTGTTGTAGCCCATCCACCTCAAGTTTTGTTATGTTGTCCATTCAGATGCTTTTCTGTTCACCACGGTTGTAAAGAGTGATTTTGAGTTACTATAGACTTCCTGTCAGCTCAACCCAGTCTGATCATTCTCCACTGATCTCTCTCATCAACACGCTGTTTCAGCCTGCAGACCCTCTGCTCACAGGATGTTTTTTGTTTTTTGCACCATTCTGTGTCTAGAGACTGTTGTGTGTGAAATTCCCAGGAGATCAGCAGTTTCTGAAATACGCAAACCAACCTGCCACCGTTAAAGGCACATATGGCTGCTTGGATAAGTGCCTAAATGAGCAGGTGTACAGGTGTTCCTATTAAAGTGAACAGTGAGTCTATATGCTGGCTTTTAGTTATATTCGACTGTCTATAAAGGTAACTGTGTCCGTGATACTATATAGCTTTATTGAAGGCTTGATCAAACTATCTCCGTTTGTTTTGTTAATGATACTGGCACATTCACCTGTTAAGGTTTTGCACAACCAGACAAAGGCAACAAGATGTGCTCCCTCATGATCGACCAGAATTAAAACAACACTGAAGGTCTTGTGTGTACATCCCTGACTCTTTGTGTTGTGTAATTTTAATTGTGTTTCACTCACATATAGATAGAGCACCATTCAAACATGGCTCAGACTTACATTATCAGAAACAGACACTACTGTGAATGAAGTTTACAACACAAAAAAGACATTTTAAAGGCACTATAATTAATTTTTTTTAACGTGCACATGAATTGGGTCCAAAGCATTAAAAGAACATTAAAACACTTACATTAAAAGGAATCATGAAGTGTTTTTAATTCTTGGTATCAGCGAGACTTGCAAGGACAACTGCTCCTTTTAAAAGCCAAGGACATCTCAAGACGTCTGAATCCTGCATTATCTATTTATGATAATAATAAAACATGTTTGGCCATGAACTCAGTGCTGTTCAATTTTACATGCAAAAAGAAAAGCACGTTAAAAGAAAAATGTTGATTAAAGTGTATTCAGAGGGTGGACTTAATACAATAGACACTGGTTAATCTTATCCAGATTATTAAAATTAATTGGATCAAACATTGTTCGCCTGACAGCAAGGTGGTTTCAAACCTAAAATGTAGTTTTAAAAAAATGTGGGTTAAGATTTTTACTTTCTTGTGATTACAAATGCAGCAACCCCCCTCTCAAGTTTGCTAATTGTCACAGTATTAGTTCTTCTGGGTAAAGTTCATAAATATATAAACGTAGGCCTTAACTAAAGCTTCTTTTGTATTGACTCAAAGCATTTATATGATTGTCAATTAAGGAGAAAAAAAATCCTCTCGTTAAAACATCTCGTCTGAGCACTTATACCTGATAGATGACCATCTCTGATACTCTATTATTATATTTGTTTTTTGGGTACTTCCTGGCAATCCATCCTTTTTTCATAGCATCTCAGCCGAATGTTAATTGCATGCCCGTGTACATAAAATGTTTATCCCCCTGTACAACTTTATTTGTGCCAAAAAAAAAGGCTATGCTCAGGAATGATAGATAATTTATTATATTATTATTTATTATATTATTAAACATACAATTTATTAAATAAGAATTGTAAAACATAATTAGAGTGCATCCACAGTATTGAAGCCTTTTGTAGATGAAATTTACAAAAAATTGCCTTTTCACAAAAATGCTTCATAATTTGACAATTTCATGTTTTAAATGTAAATAACATTTCGGTGGCAAGGAGCAAACTTTATTTAAATTGTTATTATGGTTATCTTTTTTTTTTTTTCTAGAATATCCTGCACCAAGTATGTGCCGATAGTTTAATATGCTGAATATTCTTATTTTCAGCACTTCAGTGAACACTTAAAAATAAAAATTTATGTTGTTAGAGTTATATTTTATCAACGTCCCCTTACTAGTACTATTCACATTTATATAAGGACAAGGATCAGTAAAGACAATATTTAAATATTTCTCTGAGGTTGTATATTGTTACAGGTGTTATTGAAGGCTATGCTGAGAAGGAAACTAAATCCGGGCCTGTGCCAAACAGTGTCCTAAGTCCTGCAGGCCTCCTCTAAAAGGAGCATACACTGTATATACTGTTCATATGTTTGAGCTGACATATGAACACACTTGTGCATGGGGACAGTATACTCATGTGTCCTCTCACTGCCAAATTTTCAGTTTGGAAACTTTTAAATATGGCCATGGTTATGATGATCAGCAATAATCTGACATTTTTGTGTTGAAAGCTCTTTGAACTCCCCATGATGCCCATCATTTTGGACAAAGACCAGAATTTCTGGGAATTGAGAATTTAAAAAAAAAAAAATCAAGGATGACAATTTGTTAGCATTTATTTTAAATATTCCCTAATATAATATATGCATGTAAGGGTGTCAGTAATTTTGTCACATATGAGAAAATAGTCTTGTATATATATATATATATATATATATATATATATATATATATATATATATATATATAAGTTTTTATGTGAATGTTTGAGGAAATGGAGTTGACAGTAATTCTATAGCAATTATGTTCTAATTTATATCCCCTTATTAATAGTCTATGGTTAGGTTTTTATATAATATAATGAACTTCATTCATGCTTTTTTTTTCGTTTTCTAGCATTCATTGCTTTTTGATGCTTTTACAGCAAACCTCAAACAAGAAGATCAAAATACTTTAATGTTTAACGTGCTGTTCTCTATTAATAAACTAGGAGCTAGTACTACTGTTCTGCACAAGTACACAATCATGTAGTACCATTCTTAAAGCATGATCCTTTTTTATTTACAATCCTAAAAAAAAAAAAAAAAAAAAAAAACTACACAGAGCAAATTGAACAACCACTTTCAGTTTGATTTGATTTGAGTGCTTTCACTGAGTTATACATCTAACCAGAAGTTTTTTCCTTATTAAACAAACATCTGCCCCTACACTAAACTCATTCTATAATTAAAATACCTCAAGTCAAGAGTACTAAGCAAAGAAAGTGGAACACTGGGACATTCGGAAAAAAAAAAAAAACGCTTATCAATGATGTCCGTAATTTAAGCTAAGCCAATCATAGCAAACCTTGGATCAATGGCGAGTAAGCTTCACATGCTTCAGCCAAGTGGCAAACATATTTAACTTACACACACACACACACACACAGATACACACCTCTTCAATCATTTGTGAGAACATAAACCCACGTAAAAACCTCCAAAATAAAAATACAAATGAATAAATATGTATCAATACAATAAATTAATTTGATAAATTTTTTGAACAAGGAAAAGAACACGTCAAGTGTAATAATTAGCACAAATGAACAGAATGACATCAAATGTCTAGATCAGAAGAACAATGTCACATAATTCGTTGCAATTTCCTGAACAGTTGTCTGATTAGATCAAAGCAAAAAAAGAGCATGAATATTTACGCTGAAAGGGAGCGATGTGGGAAACAGGTGAGCAGGACCGTGATGCTGTTAGCAAACACAACAGGAAATGCCACATACAAATATAAAAATGAGGTAAGATGGTGTTAGCGTTACACATTACACTGTACCGCTTTTGCAGTATTCTTATTTGGTGTAAAAGTTTAGGCCACTAAAATTCAGACTCGAGCAAAAATCTTGATATTTTTGGAAATGGAAACAAGAGTTATTAACCAATCAAATCATTCCGATTTCCCCCAGGCAATAAACGATGGGATGAAATCTATCAGATCTGGTTAACTGAAAAAGTTTTGGTAGAGGAAAACCAAATTTTGGTAATTTTTTTTTAATTTACAGAAAGCAATTGATTTTCTTTGCTAATTTAATAACATTAGTGCGTCATTACAGAAAAAAGATGATGAATGGCTGAGCAGACAGGCAGTGCAAAAGGTATTAAAACAAAAAAGTGTCCCACAGGTAGTAGCCTAGGCAACGTTAGCATGTTTAAACTTGAGCAAGACTACAGGCTGAAATTTGGAGCGCACATGCTCCTGAACTATTCACTCTCACCAATACATTCAGTGAGACAGCAGCACAAGGCATCAGAGTTTCAGCATACACATGTTCATTCATGTGAGCTCAGTGTCACGTGATTTTGATACAAGCCATTTAGGAAATACAAATAACTCCTCCCTATTATACTGGATCACAGGTAGCAAGAGCTCATGTGCTTGTGACCGGTCTAAAAAAATGTTTAAAATGTCCACAAAAACAGTTGACATCACTGGACGTTTTTTAAAAAGGGAGTGTGTTAGTATTTCATGTAGTCAACAACAAACGTGGTCATCAGTCTAAAGTCTGTCTCTAAGGCCTGTGCAAGACTGAGACAAAGGCAGGAGTAAAGATACATTCTTATGTTTAAGATCACTGTATTTTTAATGCCATTTCCATTCAGTCATGGCTATAGACACGTCTCATGTCACATCATGTTTTTAATTCGTCAAGGCCAAGGGTGGAAAAAGTACTGAGAAATTACGTTTAAATGAAAATATAGATAAGCTGTCGAAATCTTACTCAGTAAAGGTAGACGTATCCAGCCAAAAATGTACTCAAGTGAAAGTAAAATAGTTGTACTCAAAAATTAGTAAATTTAACTGATGAAATTAAGTTAATGCCATGTCAAATGTAACTTTTGTTATGTATCTAAAACAGTTCAAAGATGACTTTCATTTCAAGCAACTATGCCATTTTGCCTGAAACATCATTCAATCTCTGTAAGTTTGCTGGTCATATGCATGAATAACACTATGTACTTTGCTAATGAATTATTCAGTAAGTAAAATATTCGGTAAATAACCAATATTTTATATTTAAGAATTTTACTTGCTGCCTAGCCAATTTACGTATGTTAAGCTACTGAAATTGATGCTAGTCTCACTTGACATTAGCAAAGAAAACATTCTAACTTATTTAAATATAACCAGTTAATGTTAGCAACTTAGAGATAATTTCAAATAAGATGGAGTTCATGCCTTCTAGGGAGGCAAAGGAGACACCTCATTTTTTTTTTATACAAGTCTTTGCTCCTTCTAGCATATGGAAACAGTTCACTGAAGTAGGTCTGGGGTGCTCATCCTCAAGTTAGACACTGCAGTCTTGTGGCTTACCCATATTCAGACGCAGAAGGATAGCTATAGTTTAAACTACATTGTGTAGCTTGAGAAGGTCATGGAGATGAAGAACTGGCAATTCTTGATAGTTTTTTCTCCATTGATGAACTTGATTGGATGCTAAACTGTGCCCATTCGATTGGTGTATAGGATAGTCATTAGCTGATTTGTAACAAGTACTTTGTATGTCTAAATGAAAACGTACAGTATAAACTACATTTTTTGTTTTTTTTTTTATTCCTGGGAATGTAAAATATAAATATGCCAAAATAATACTTAGTATAGTAAGGAAGTACAATTACTCAAGTATTTTCCACCCCTGCTCAAGGCTCTATCTTGCTCTCTTGTTGGTTGATGGTCATATTTCATAACCTGTCATTGGGTCATAACTATAAAAGCCACTTTCACAGCACAAATAAACGACATTTATCAAACAATCAATTATAGCTGAACATTTGTCTGAGTCTGACTTACTAACTTACTCACCAGGTTAATTATCTGTACCATCACTTGGTAAATAACATCTAAACTCCTTCAGATGAAAGCTCTCAGATTCCCACAAAGTGCAGGTTTTGGTTAACCTCAACATGTACAGTAGCTTGAACAAAGTCCGTAGTTCATTTTCCTCACAGACTTGTTTGAACATTCTTTCACATTTCTGTTTTTAAATAAAATATTCAGCATAAGGATTTTTTTTCACTTCGTCCATATTTGTAGTCAGAATCGCCCACACTATCCACAGGCAGCCTCAACCTTGCAACAAGTTGCACCCAATATTTGCAGATGGCCCATCTTTTCCAATCAAAGTCTTAGTTCTCATAATCAAACAAATCTTTCGACATTCTGCAACATGGGTCTTCTCTCACTGGTCCATCATTGCAATTACATCATCATGATTGTCACAAATATGTTTGTTGTCCTCAGATCTTGGTGCTCCATTGTCTCCGACAAGACAAGACTCATTAGCGCCACCTTGTGGGCCAGAGGACGCATACTGAGGCAGGAAGCTAGATCCTGCCTGCCCTGGAATCCCTTGAGGCATTAGTGTGGATGAGTACATACCCAGTGGTTGCCCGTATCGTGACAGGAACGTTGGAGCCAACATCCCAGGTACTTCATGCCTCATCAGGCACGATGAAGGAACTGAAGTAGAGGAGGAGGATGTTGCTGCGGTACTAGAGGTGATGCTGGAGGATGTTGGGGAGGAGCTGGGCAAAGCCCTGTCTCTAAGGCTGTAGGTATCTGGAGAGATCTGGAACATGAGTTGGTGCTCAGCTATAGGAGCTTGAGGTTGGAAGTAGGGTGACCACACAGAGTTGAGGGAGCTCAGAAGTGCACGGTTTACACCTGGGTTGACGGTGGAATTTAAGCCGTAAGTGCTTATGAATGGATAATTATGTCCAGAAGGTGGAACAAAACCTCTTTGCTCTGGAGTTGGCTGCTTGGAAGAATATTCATTGGTAGAAGGTGATGTGGATTTGCGCTTTGTGCCCCTTAGGTCCAGGGGCACCTCCATGCCTGGTGAGGCAGTGTTGTTTTGAGGCAGAATCATAACTCCCTTTTCTGAGGCTGTCTCTGGATTGGCCACTCCTGAGGGAGGCAGAGGTGGCACTTTGGTGTAACGCTGAAGCTCACTTAGGATTTCTGGTGTATCTGGGGAGAGAGGTCGAGTCATGACTTTGGGAGTTAAGACTTTTGGCATGTCATCAGGGGACACACTACCACTGGTGGAGTTCTCCAGTGAGGGGGGCATGTCTATGAGAGAATGAGAAAATATTTGATTGATATTGTGACAGGGATCAAAGATGAAGGAGCGATTTTTAAGTGAATACTCTTGTCTGTCTTCTAATAATATAAGCGAATCAACAGAGACACAACTATAGGCAGGAAGTAAGATGACATGATACCTTTCTTTGTGTTTGTACTCTCTTCACTTTGTCTAGATTTTCTCACAGCACGGATGGCAAAGATTCTTCCATCCGATGTCCGAATGTAGGTTCCTGGAAACAAGGCATATAAAGACGCATTTTGATATAAGGTCAGTCAAATATGTAAGATAAAAACAATAACAAGGGACAAACATTCAGAAAGAAAATCTATTCTCTTACTGCTGAGAGAGGGTGTAGTGAGGAGTTGTTACCTTTAGTTCCTCTGATGATGTGGATGCTTTCACCTGCACTTATCTTGGTCTGTGTGTCTGACGAATTGTTTGCACCAGGAATCACAATATCTGAGCATGAGAGAGAAGATAAATTGGTAAAATGGTATTTTGTTTTCAAGAACCTTCTTTCTGGCTTAGGTCATTGTGATTGTAGAAAACATAATACTGCGCTCTGTCCACCATAATAATAACAAAAACAACATTAAAGTTGTACACTTCAGGGACAATCTAAAAAAAAAATATCGCACAATATATGAAGTAATTTATGAACATACACACCTGTAGTGGTGACAGTCTTCTGTACAAAGACTCCTGCTTTCTGCAGATAGGTGACTGGAAAGTTGAGAGCTGATTTGGAACCTAATCTCATGGAGGGGGCAGAACCCTGGCTTTCCTTCTGGTCTTCCTTCTGGCCTTCCTTCTGGTGCATTATGGGTGTTAGGTTTGTCTGTGCCAGGTGAATACTGGCTGCTGGCTTAGCCTCTGGCTGTGAGGAGGGCCGCCTATTTTGGGGAAGGGGGGGGGGGGGGGGTGTTAGGAAGGGTTGAATATCTTGCTAAACAAACTGATTTAATTCATTTATGGTTCATACTTGGCTCCTACTTGGGTCGTGATCGAATCATAACTGGTGGTTATTGATTATAAGAGGAAGTGTTCTTGATGTTTCCCTATTGTTATAAAGAGCTGAATTAATGGTCAGCAGTCTTCATTTTATTTTGCTAGTGTGGGGATAGGGTGTTAAGTTTCTCTCAATTCATAAATGTTGTATAGAAATAAGTGCATCAACTGTTAACACAGTTTCAGAAAAAGGCTAGATTTCATATTAACCTGATCAGTCAGATTTAATAAGTGCTTTATTTATAAACATAGACAACTGCCCATCCTGATTTTCTCCATATAATACTTCGAAAGAAATTGTCTGTTTAGATCATTGCGTACTGTTTCAAAAACTCTCGATTGGGAATATTGTGATTGTCTCTGCTCAATGCTAGGCGCAGACTAGAGTTAAATAAGTATTAATTCATTAGAGAAAATATTGCTAGGCAGTAAGAGAAATGCATTAACCCTCACCAGTTTCTCTGGCTGAAGGCAGGGATGTTGGTAAGGCTTTGGTCACTAGCTGGGTAGTAGTGTGCATATGATGGACGTGTGTAGGGCACTGATGCCCTCTTCTCATTCTCATAGCTCTTCTTGGCCACTTGCTTCTCCTCTTTTGTGAGTTTGAGGTCTTGCCGGTCCATCAGTAAGGACTCATGGTGAAAGGGTTGCTGAAGGAAAGTAGAAAATAAACTTCTGGCATTCCTAAACATAAGGTAAAGTGGGTTTCTGTGTTCATGTGCACTGAGGTTCTGTTCCAATTCCTCATTTCTTGAAATCAGTTTTGCCTGAATGGTTCCTGTCTTTGTATGTAACTGTATGTACCTTTACTTCTTTAATCAGCCATATTCGTATTTATGAGTATGGAAATGTGTGTGAAGCTGTGGTAGTGTTACCTTGGTGATAAGGTGGGGGTATCTCATACAGGCTTTCCTGAGGACTGTCTCCATGTCTTCCTGAGGGTGGAGTAGGTGGGCAGAGTCTAATGGATCAGGCTCCTCTTCCACAAAGTGCAGCAGAGACTCCACCTCCCGGCGTGTGAATGTCAGAACAGGATTCAAGTCGTCTATCACACGATCTGAGAGAATAAGAAAGAGATAGGTGAGCAGTTGGGTGAAAACCGACCATTTTTATGGATTTTTATAATAGGGAGCAAAAAGGTGATTGTAGTCCCTGTCACATGACCACATGACATGCTTCTTTACACTCTTAACTGGGCACACACTGGCGATTAGGAAAATCCCCAAGCATATGAAGGGATTTTGTTTATTTGGCTAATCGCAGAGTTAGGTTTATATTGCAATCAAAAGAAATGGCTTGCATCAATAGTCATCCATATCTAAATATTAAACAGAACATGAGGTTTTATTTACATGCTGTTTTAATATTGCAACATCAAGTTCTCATGTTAATATATTGTCATGATTAACAAAATGCCTAGGAGAATGAGCAAACCAATTCACTAATGAACAAAAAGCACATTTATACAATAAAATACTCCACTGTGTTTATTTCATATGCATTTACCATTTCATCTGTCAATTCACTATAAATGTGATCATAACCACAGCCCACATATATGCAATTATATACAATAATAATGCCAGAAATAGACGATGCATATACAGTGTGTGTTACCTATTTGGCTTGCAAAACACAGATAATGTATAACAAACATCCAATCACCAGCCTTTGGACAAAAACATTCAATGTTGTTGATGCTGATTATCATCATAGCTATCATATTTCCTCACTTGTCACTGTTTACAAACAAATCCTGTAAACCAATTACTCTGTAGTTTTCTCACAATTATTCATTCATTCATTCATTCATCTTCAGTAACTGCTTTTTCCTGGTCAGGGTCACAGTGGATCCTGAGCCAATCGTGGCACAAGGCAGGAGAATTCACACCAGGTGGAATGCCATTACATTGCAGGGCACCATGCATACACACATTCACACACTCATTCATACCTATGGGCAATTTGGTGTATTCCATCCGCCAACCTGCCTGATTTTTGACAGTAGGAGGAAACCAGAGAACCCAGAGGAAGCCCAAGTAAACACAGGGAGAACATGCAAAACTCCACACAGACAGTAACTTGAGCTCAGGCTCAAACTGGGGACCCCGGGGCTGTGAGGCAGCAATGCTACCCATTGACCACACTATTATGATTATATTATATACCAAGCTTGTTCTAAAATCTTACCAGACATTCCCTGTTTGGAGATCTGCCTGTCATAGATTTTCTTTTCCAAGGTGAAGTCAGACACAAGTCTGTAGATGTGGCATGGCTTGCGCTGCCCATAGCGATAGACACGGCACACAGCTTGAGCATCATGGCATGGATTCCAAGAGGCATCGAACACCACCACACGATTGGCACCAATCAAGTTCACTCCAAGACAGCCAGCCCTAGTGAAACATGCACACATATACACAATAATAAGTGGAGGTTCTATTTCAATCTGTGCCAGTGGTGGTGAGAATCACCTAGCTACTGTACATGCATCCCAAGACCTTTCAAAATACTCACGAAGTGATGTATGATGTAGTATTGGCAATAAATGCAGCTGTCACAGAGCCATATATACCTTTATTCTACGTTCCTTGTTCACATCGGAACATATATACACCATATAAAGCTATCCTCTTAGCAGCTTGTGACTGCGGTTGGAGCTGCAGGTTTCCTGTTCTCCAAAGCTGGGGATAGCCTCCGCTTATCTCATCAGTGATTTCTCTTCTGCTTTGGTGAGTGTATTTTTATGCCTTCTCAGTGACTTTTTCGTAAAATGCTGCGGAAAGTTCTACACATTGGTTTCTCTATAGCACCAAGAGTTTGTTTTTAAGATGTATGCAAGTGGCCTTGCTTCTGACAGTGGGATCCAGATATTACCATACTTGGACAACTGTCTCCTATGTGCCCCTACAAGGAGCAGGCCATGTGGGACATGTCCACTCACACACATTACAGCACTCAACCACACAGGGTATTCAAAAAAGAGCTCTGTAACACAGGAGCAGGCCATACAATGCATTGGCATGAAACTAGATTCACCAAAAACGCCATCTACCCTGTCACCCCAACATGTGGCAGATTTTATCTTTAGCTTGCTGGATACACAAAGCTTTTCTAATGGAAGGGGTCCTCTTGGGAGAGATGTGTTCACCACAGATGTTTCCCATACAGGCTGGGTGTGGGTGTGTACACAGCAGTGAGGCACCACAGGGGGTGTATGGCCCCCCTGCTGTAAAAATAGAAAACATCAAACAGCTGGAATTGAGGGCAGTCCATCTGGCACTCAAGTTCTTCATACTGGTTCTGAGACAATGGCATGTATTGGTTCACGCAGATGTGTCGTGACTGTCAGCTACATCAGCTGTCAGGGTGGCAGATGTTTGAACAGACATGTTCAGCTTGCATGGAATTTCTATATGTCGGCCTATCCACAGTTCACCTCATTGATGCTAATTCATCTCTCGGGGCTGTACAATGGTGAAGTGCACGATCTCTTGAGATGGTATGGTAAGGGAAATGGTGTCTGCACTTGGAAGTGGTAGGTGCATATGTGTACAAACTCAACACATTACTGACACACTGGACGTTTTTCCCTTGCAGAGGCAAACAGCCCACTGGCACAGGATACACTACGACTGGCCTCACCATCTAGCATAGGCTTTTCCTCCTGTTCTGCTGATTCTTCCAACATTACACAGAATTTGCCTGTGGCCCTGAGATGGCTAGTAAGACCTTGGATTTGTGCATTCATTGGTGGTAACACCCTGGCAGCTTCCTCTCCAAGCAGATCTCCTGTTCCAAATGGATGTAAAAATTTGGCACCTTCAAGCCTGCTCACCTGGCGTAAAAAGTGGGAGAACTGCATGTTCTGGTGCTTCCTTGCACATATTGGTGGCCAGATGACTCTAGCATGACCTTATGGTTGAATTTGGGATTTCTGCCCTAGGTCATATGAGCCAATTTTGTGAATTGGTCAGTTGCCCTTGTAGCATTCTGTGATCTTCGGAGCAACTGTTCTTCTGACACAAACGGCTATCTTGTGTAAAGAGAGTCTTGCCATTCAACCAGGAACATTTCATCCTCTTGGGCCTTATTATGCTGCTCCAAGAAATCTGTGCTGATGCTAGTTAGGTGGCACTATGCACTTTCTCCAGGTTCAAAAATGTTAACATTGCCCCTGCTAGTGGTGTGTGTGGCAGTCATCTCTTATCACCTTTCTGGTTAGCCCTAAAGTGAGTCCCTCTCCCCACACATTGTTGGCATCCGTGAATCCACGTGATTCTCACTGTGTCTGGCAGTTGAGAGGAATGAAATACAACATTAGTTACGTATATAACTATGGTTCTATGAACCCCCCCAGATGTCCACTAGGGTTCCTTGTCATTCAAAACTGATGCCAACTCGGTAAGATGGATCCAGGGGAGTATGGCTGTAAGACAGGGGTATTTATTGCATATATTGAGTCATACATCACTTCATGTTTAAAGGTGTTGGTATGCATGCCCACACGCCTAAGAAGGTATCAAGGTGATTCTCACTGTACCTGGTGCTTATTCAGGGTTCACAGAACCACTGTTACATACATAACTAGAGATATGCGTGAAATAAGATGCAAAAGTTCTTGGAGACAAGTGGGAACAGAAAAAGACGAGGATCATAGAGATTGGTAGTGAGGTGAGGGTATATGTGCATCATACCTGGTGGACAGCAGAAAAAGCCAAGCAGAGTTGTTTGTCACGTCATTAAACTGGTTGATAAGCCTTTCTCGCTCTGAAGCTGAGGTGCTTCCATCTAGCCCTGAAAAAGATTTTTAAAAAATCATTATCTCGCTCACATACACAACATATTTGTGTTATGGTGCTTAGGACGACCTTATCTATGTCACATTTGTGATGAGAATATCTATGTTCTCCATTTTCACAGACGTCTTCTAAATCCAGAATTCTTTGGAAATTTTATAAGCAAATTTGCAATTTTGCAACATTAAACTCAACACAGAGGTGAAATGCACCCGAATACTTTTTCCCCCGAATACATCTTCCAGTACACTCACTAAATCCATTAGATACAGAGGACCAGCAGATGGCAATAGAGAGGATCAGACAATGCAGTTAAAGTCAATATATTTATAGTTTCGGTTTTATTTTATTTGAATCTGCCACAGTTCTTCGGGAGAATTTGACAGTCACAATTGCTTCTGTTTTGGAAGGTAAAACCTGACAGACTTCGTTATGTTTTTTGTATGAAAAGTGGTCTATTATGTACTAACGCTGTCTTTACTGACATGCAAACATTATTCTGTAACAGTTTTTTTTTTAATTATTATTTTTCTGTTGAAAAAGTAAAATTTGGAACTCTGAAATGTTTTTGTACTGACTCAATAATGCATGTATTAAAAAATAAAAAAAGTTTTACTATAGAAGCTTACTATAGTAGTTGACATTGCGGACCCAGGTCTGCTTCACACCACTTCCACTATAGTCAGGCATCGTTCTCTTGACCAGGAATTCTTCAATGACTGTAAGTGTGGATAGACTCTGACTGCAGAGAGTTAGTGTGTGTGAGTGAGAGAAGAGAGAGAAGCACAGAGAGATGAAGCAAAGGATCACCACTATTTGTAGTATACATGTGTGTGCGTAAGTGTGTGTACCTGAAAACCAAGACCTTGTCTCCACTCTTGATGCTTTCCTCAATAATGTGAAAAAATAGCACCATCTTAGCTGAATTTTCTAAGATGCCTTTCTTATAGCCTGCCATGATGTCTTTTGCCTGAGAAAAGCATTAGAATGAGTTAGCGCTCCATTCATTATGAATGCTATTATATACCTTTTTATGGTCATTACTATAAGGTTAGCACAGTATATTAAAAAAAAAGGATAGAGGGGATTGTGGTGACACTAGATACAGTTTGTGCATTATTGCATAGACAGGTGACAAAAGGGTAATAAAAAGTGATGAGCCACCAGGAGCCACCAGAACAGCTTTGGTGAACCTTGGCATAGATTCTGCAAGTTGCTGGAACTGTACTGGTGGGATTAAACACCATTCTCCTAAAAGAAATTCCCTTAATTGCTGTGTGTTAAATGTGTCTCACATGGCAGTTCAAAATCTCCCATAAGTGATTAATTGGATTAAGATCTTGTGACGGTGAAGGCCATAGCATATGATTTACATTATTTCATACTCATCAAACCATTCAGTGAGCCTTCGTTCCCTGTGAATGGAGACAATGTCATTCTGGAAGAGACCACTCCCATCAGGAAAAAAAAAATGTTTCCGTATTAGATAAAGGTGATTAGTCAGAAGAACTTTGTACTGATTTGCACTGACCCTTCCTGTAAGCAAAATACCCTCTACAACATAAAACAACCACAGGTTTTTCCTTTAATTTGGCACGTATTTGTATATATAGACAAGTGTACGGCAATTAGGTAATTAACATCCTACCATACTTTGTGGAATGTATACATGATAAGCAGGCCCAGTTGACCTTGATTTTGAACCAAGATGGCAAGAAGAAAAGATCTAAATGACTTGGGTGAAAGACGGTTTCATTACTGGGACACAAATGGCAGGAGCTTAAGTCAATAGGAACAGTAACTAAAGTCTAAAGACATCAGTAAATAGAATTGGAAATTGAGGTGGAAAGCATACATTCAATGACCATGCTACACATGCATTAATGCAATATGTAAGGAAATACAGACGACGACTGAGAATGTCAGTGCAGGACATGATCAGTCAATGCACAACTACACAGAGAAGCATATTATAGTAGGGTTGCAGTGCATGAACCCTTCAATAGAAAGACGAATGCTTTGAGAGGTTAAGCACTGGTTTATAGAGATGTAAAAAAAAAAAAATGGTCAGATGAATCATCCTTCACCATATTCTCGACAAGTGGGTGAGTGCATGTGTGGCACACACCAAGATAACAGTACAGGTCGTAATACTCGACCCCTACACTGACGGGATCCAGCATGGTTGCTGGCATGGTTTGGGATCACTTGTACCCTTAGAAAGAAGCGTCACTGCAAATCAATACAAAGATATTCTGACTGATCACCTTTATCCTGTGTTGAAACTCTTCTATCCTTATGGGTACTCTTCCAGGATGACAGTGCTCCCATCCACAGGGCACAAGGGCCACTGAATTGTTCGATGAGCAAGAAGATAATGTAAATCCTATGCCACAGTATGGCTTTGCAGGAACCAGAAAAATATCTTTTGGAAGAATGGTGTTCACCCCTCCGGTATAGTAGCAATGATTTGTAGAACCTCTGGCAAGCACATTGAAGCTGTTCTGGTGGCTCGTGTTAGCCAACATCTTATGAACACACTTTATGTACACACTGATCAGCCCTAAGATTAAAACCACTGACAGGTGAAGTGATTGATTATCTTGGTACAATGGCACCTGTCAAGGGGTGGGATATATTAGGCAGCAAGTGAACAGTCAGTTCTCAAAGTTGATGTGCTGGAAGCAGGAAAAATGGGCCAGCATAAGGATCTGAGTGACTTTGACCAGGGCCAAATTTTGATGGCTAAATGACTTTTTTTTTAAATTTTTTTAAAAAAAATTTTTAAGATTAAAAAGAAAAGAAAAACAATACAAAGAAATACAAACCTACGACAAAAAAATATATACTGTTAGAGAAATGCATGTGTTATATTTTGGGATGTATTGCTTTCACATTCATTGTCCGATACCACATACATTTTATACAAATGATAACGTCTGCTAATGAGTTTATTGTGTGAATTACTGTCATCTCTTATCCTCTAATGACTGATGGTGATTCAAATAGTACAGAACTTGAAGAGTTATACATCATCATCCTGCCATCATATGACTTTTTGATCATTATTAATAAAGAATGGTTTAATTTGTTTAAGAAATACAAGTTGCCAAAATTGTTATTACTTTTTATAACTCATAGTGGCCCCAGACTTTCAGACTCTACTGTACGATGTATAAAACTTACCCATTCATATGTAATAACCTGACTGGTTTTCTCCTGCAGCCGACTTGGAGTCAGTTCTCCTTGACTGCTGCCTGATTCACAGGATTTAGCCCTTTGATTGGCTGAGCAGTGAGCATTGCTGGCAGTGATGTCATCCAGATCCAGATCCTGATCACTGGCCATATTCTCCCTTTGAAGGGCCTCAAACAGAATGTCCGGGTGGTTCCAGATCTATCCACACACAAACACACAGACAAGATTAAAAAATGAACATTATTCTTAAAAAATGCTTTAAAAAATTACCTTTTTTCTTGCACATACGGATATGTACATATATATGCTCACCTTGCAGCAGACACAGAAGGCTTTAAGTGGGTTAAGGCTAAGCCAGCCAGCATTTCCAGCCTCTCTAAAGCGATTCATGAATTCAACGTAGAGTGCGCGCTGCAATGCCGTCAGACGCACCAAAATCACATGCTCCTGCTTCTGTGGCAGCTGGGAGCATAGCACATCATGTCCACGTCTTTAAAACAGCATAAACCCACACAGACACACATCACAGAATTAGCATCACCGACATGGTGGTCTTCATCTTAAGAACTCATATTCATTTGGCCAATTTATTAAGAACATCTCCCCTGTAGTTGTTCTGTACCTTCCTTGGCCTTTATAACAGCATGCATTCAAAGTAATGTATGATGTGATGTTACTGTCTAGGCAAATCATTCATTCACCTTTGTACAAAGCCTTCAAGCAGGCTGTGTAGCACATGGCTGCGGTAGCGCATGAGCTGCACATCTTCAGGCGTGCTGTCCACACACTGGCCATTCAAGATGGGCCGCACAAACATGTTGCTGAACTCAGGCCGTGTGCCCAGGAAGCCGGGACGTACAAAGTCCACCATGCACCAGTACTCATACAAGTTGTTCTGCAGTGGGTAGCCAGTCAGCACTAGGCGCCGCCGTGTCCCAATGCCCTTCAGAGCCCGTGAGGTGCTGGCATGCCAGTTCTTAATGCGATGACCCTCATCACAGACCACCACATCTGGACCAGGCTGAGCAAGAGCTCTCTCGATGCCTAGTGATAAACAAGAGAGTTTGAATTAAATTTCTGTTAAAATAACTAATAATTAAATGGTTAGGAAGGTAGAAAGATACAAGATATTGTATAGATAACCAAAGAAATACTCCTTTATAGGTATGGAATAAATGAATAAACACATTTTCTGAACTTCTGTACACCTAAACTGAAGATTTGAGAAAACCACGGCTTATAAGTAATGAAAGTTTTATGCCACTAATTCACATCATTTACATCAACTACTGTACGTGCCTATATCTTTTTAATTTAATTATTTTAATAAATTCACATCTACATGCTTTAGCAGGTTCTGGCACTATAGGACAAATTATTATCTATAAGTCAATTAAACAACAGAACAGTACCAGTGTAAAATTAAAGTATAGTTGAATTTTTTTTTGCGCAACAAAATGCGATGATTTCTGCATGCAGTTTGCATGATTATAATATGAAAATGAAAGGGGAATTCATAAGTTTGCATAGCTATACGTATTAGCCTCATGCCACTACTGCAGAACTAAAGCATGTAATGATGACCATTTAACACTGACCTTTCATTAGCTCCTGCTGGTGGTCCTCCTTATCTGCATCTATAATAACTGGCTCACGTGGTTTTGTGTTCTTCTTCTTTCGCCCAGTGACAAAGCTTTTCTTGAGTGAGAGTAGGCGGTACATCTCATAGCCCATTAGCAGCACACCACCGTCTCTGTACCAGTCTTCGACTACCTTCGCACGGCTGCTTGTGGTCCTGTAGTGGTCCACACAAACATAGAATGAGTTCAGCCTTGTACTAGAACACATTGTAATTTATGGAAATACTGTAACATATCCTGCAAATTCTAGCTTATGCAGAAATATCTTTGAGCTCACGTTTGGTATAACTGGTTACAGAAAAACCTCAATGAAGCACAAATAAAATGAATATCCTTCAGTGGGTGGCCGTGTAACGTCGCTGTTCCTCACCATGCTGTGTGAATGAATATGTATGTGTGCATTAGCAAATGAAGTGATGTAGAGTGCACAAAATACAAAAAACAAAGCAAAGTAAAAAGTAATCTTTTCGAGAGATATCATAGAGGATAGATAGATAGATAGATAGATAGATAGATAGATAGATAGAGAGAGAGAGAGAGAGAGAGAGAGTGGGCCATGGAGCAGATGTGAGTGGGCAGAATAACTCGCTCAGAGATATCAAACTGTGAAAAGTGAATCATCAAACATTAATCAACCCAGTGAGGGTCCTTATGCTCCATGCTGCAGACGTTTATGGAGGTGGAACGAGCCATCTCCACTCTGTTTTTCAAAACTGAACCCAAGTTTTTGGCTTTTTTAAGGCGAAGAATTAGTCATCACTCATCTCCTTGAGGGAGGCCCATATGTTAGCCAAAAATCCATTGGGAGCACATTAGAGCATGCAAATTCATCAAGTTCTAAGCTACAGCCTCAGGAGAACAGTTATAAGCCCAAAAGGAGAGACACAAAGCATAGCTCAGGCAGTGGGAAGTCACACATAACTGTTTTAGGTGTTACTTTGTTGAGATGAGCTTCTGAACTTAATATTATGGTGCTAGTTTATTGAGATGAGTTTCGATTATGGTTCAGTGTAATGGATATCTTTCCTGCAGTTTCAGCTGACCAACAATCATAGATAAACAAGAGTGATAGATATACTATCCTTAAAACACAGGGTTAAATATACGTTGATTAATATGTATTAATTTTGAAGTAAAAACATTTATTAACCACAACACAGTTCCAGCTGCGAGGTTTATATTAATGCACTCATTCAAATAATGTAATTTCTATAGTAACAACTTACACAGGGATCTGTATGGTGGACACTCCACATCAACTTGAAAAATTGTGTGTAATCAATGATATTTTTAAGTTTTCTGTCTTTTTCTGTTTTCTAACTGAAATTTTCGGAAGGGGACTCTGGTGCAAGCGCTTTGTAACACTCAGAGGTAAAGCTGTAACTTTTTCTTTTTCCCAATTTCTCCCCAATTTGGTCTTACCAAGTCCCATACACCACCCTGCTCTCCCTGATGATATGGTAGCTACCAATCATGGAAGGTGAATTTTAACGTGCTTTCTCCAAGACATGTGAAAAAGCCAACCACTGTGCTGCATCACAGGGCAACGTAACACACTCAGAGGAAAGTGCTATCTGCCCTCTTCAGCATACATGAACTCACAGACGCCCACGATTTGTCATGATTGTAAAGCTGTAACTAAATTTTCCAGCATGGGAATGTCATCAGAACAGAGGGATTGTACTTTCTCAGTAACATGCCAAGCTGCATTTTTTTTTTTACCTTATTAACCTTTTTAACCTTTTACCTTAGAGAAAAACGTGAGGCTCGTGAGGGAACAACTGTAGTCTTTAAAAAGTAAGTGATAAACTAACTAGTTTCATGGACGTTCCACATCATTAATCGAATAAAAATGCATTGCTCTTTAATTAGATAAAGAATTGTAATTGTTCACAAATTGCTGTGGTATAAGAGTAATAAATCACTTCAGGAGGTGGTGTTATTCGAAAAATAATCAACTTTGGGGTGGTAGCATCACACCACCGCTTCGTGTTTTATTCCTAACTTATTCAACTATGAGTGAAATAAGTTAATGGTGTCAATAAGACTGTTATGTGCTCATGAAAATGGGCATGTACATTCAGGAATGTCATTTTCACTTACTTGTGCTCGTCATTGAGGATGTGCACCTTAAAGGTGCGCGGAGTAATGTGGCCAGGGTCATTTTCGGGTGGCAGGGCTTCAGCAGGCGGGACCCAGAGATTAAACTC
Source organism: Pangasius sanitwongsei (assembly GCA_037576675.1). Classification (NCBI taxonomy): domain Eukaryota; kingdom Metazoa; phylum Chordata; class Actinopteri; order Siluriformes; family Pangasiidae; genus Pangasius; species Pangasius sanitwongsei. Next base: position 18,419,090 of record CM075010.1, read on the forward strand.
CGCCAACCAGTTATGTAGTGTGTTCACCTGAAGCAATTAATGGGAGGCAAGAATAAGGGGGAAAATGGGAAAAAGAACATGCAAAAAGAGGAATGACAGAGTGACAGATAGAGAAAGAGAGGTGAGAGACAGGGATGGACAGAGATCAGGTTATGTACATGTGCGATTATGTAAAACGTTGCATATACACTCAGTTGCCAGTTTAGGTACACCCATCTAGTACTGTTGCATTTCATTTGGAACAGAATAATCATGGGTGTAGATAGATACTGGCTGCTCTCAGCGTTTAGATCCTGCAGGCCTAGAACCATTTGGGGATGATATTTGCCTTGTGACTTGGTGTATTATCATGCCAGAAGTGTCGACAAACTGTAGCTAAGAATTTGGTCAATGGCAATGTTGAGGAAGCCATTGCATCATTCAGAAACTCTTTAGTGGGTATCAAGCCTTTTTTTTTAATATGTGCCAGAAGAACATTCCCCACACCATCACGCTGCCCCCTCCAGCCTATACACGTTGCACAAATCTGGAAAATCCATGTAGCTTGTGCCAGATGCTGATACTGGGGAGGCACTTTCTTGATCTTCGCTCACAACAAAGGTGGTTTCTCGAAGTTCAAGAAAAAGTCCTATAACTGTTGTATTAGTGACCTTCTGCATACCAATTTTAATGCAATTCCCCCTGTGCCAAATTATTTTCTTGCGCAATTTTCATCATTCTCCTTTGACCACTCTGATCCACAAACTGTTTTTGTCCACAGGATCAACACATAATGTTTTTAATGTGCATCATCAGTGTTCATTCAAGTGCTTGCTAACGAGATGGCTCTTTAATCAGTGTTTGAAAACAGCAGGAGATCCTGATGGGCACCAGTACAGAAAACGGTCTTGGTGTGGATCTTCCTTTGTCTTAAAAGGTTGCGTTTCAAGTTGTACTTGTGGCTTAAAGAGCTGAAAGATACTCTGCAGGAGCTGAGCATTGCCATTAGGTTTGGAGGTTCATCCATTTTAAGGTGGCTTAATCAGTGGCTCATTCAAAGCTCAGCTGAATACTAACACTTCCGTAATGTTTGATTTGTTGTGTGGAATGTACAGTTTGTATGAATGTGGGGGGTATACCTCAAAAACTGGCAACACGGTGTACACACATGATCAAATAGACCCTCATGCACACACCGCCACACACATACACAGAAACAGACATAGACACACAAACAGACACTCACAGGGACGATGGCGAGCACGGTGTGAGCTCCGGTGTGGCGCAGCAGGATGTCGATGAAAGAGATGACCTGTAGAGTTTTACCCAGGCCCATGCTGTGAGCCAGGATACAGCCGAAACCAGGGTTGCTTTTAAAACGCTTCTGTGACTCAACCAGGTTATTGTACAGAAACCGGATTCCCCCAATCTGAATGACAGAGATGGAATGACAGAATGGGAAGGAGGGCAAAAGAGAGGGGAGAGCATGAGAGCAAAAGGAGTAGAGGGGAGAGTGATAATGTGAGAAAGCGGGAAAAGTCAGTGAGAATACACAGGAAGAAAATGGGGCAGAAAGAAAGTGAGGAAAGATAAAAGACAGAGAGAGAATAGAAAAGGTGAGCAAAATCTGATTTTCGGCTTACTGATTGTTGTAATTAGCTGATTATTAACTTCCTCTATATTGTATACTCTGTTTTGTTGATGAACGTTTGGTCATAACTAACTGTTTGACAGATCACCTGATGAGGTTTGACGATACGGGCAAGTTGAGGGGAGAGGTAGATGTCAGTTTCATCCTCTGGGTGATTGACGTTGATGAGGACTCGCCCCTGAGCATCTGGTTGGTTGACAGCATCGTTTAGAAGCACACCACTGCTCTCACCATAATCCTCATTGGCCGATTTGCTGATGAAGCATGAGGTGGTGTTCTCAACAGAACTTTGGTCTGTGAAAACACACACACACACACCCTCTTTATACATAGTAAAAAATGACAACTTAGCCAGTGGAAACATTTTGAATATAGTCAAATATATCTAGTATTTCCTATTATAAGATTACCATAAACCAAATATGAGGTCATTAAACCTATTTCTAGACTTTTTTTTAAAAAAGTAATTTCAAGCTTGAAATAGTCTTGTTCTACTGGCAGATAATTTTGCTCATTTTATGCATTAAATTTTAAAAAGCACACCTTTCTCACCCCAGAAGATACAGTTACACAAGTCAGCATTTGCTAAGATAATGATGATGATGATGATGTGTGTGTGTGTGTGTGTTTGTATGCATATATGTTTTATATAAGTCGGTTAATGGTGCTTACACAAGCTTGACTAAACCATTAAAAGAGGCTTATGTAACCTAGGCAGAGATGAGACCTGGCACACAACCATTAACAAACACACCTATTACACAGGCCCAGTTTCATACACACACACACACACACACACACATACACAAATAGAATCTGGTGTACCTTGCCAAGTGTGCCACTATGATGGCTGATGTTTGGGGAACAGAACATTTTGTACATCTTCCAGCTTAGTCACCTTCTCTCCACCTTCTGTGTGTGTGTGTGTGTGTGTTCCTGAATACAACATATGTATAGCTATACATTTGTCCACTATATGTGTGTGTGCATATATATATATATATATATATACATACATACAGTTCTGTGCAAAAGTCTTAGGCACTCTATTTTTTTTAGTACAAACATTGTTATAGATTTTTATTTTATGACTTCTACATTATCGAGTCAGTAGAAAGATATTATAGATTTCCCAACATTAGTTTTCCAGCACAAAATTAAATGTTACAGAAAAATGTTTATATGTCAGTAAAGAAAGCAGTGTATTACATAAGAGACACTTTTTCAGACAAAAAAACATAATGAAGGCTGCTGGGTTTTGCTGCAAAAATAAGCAACTGCGACAGTCAAAGTCTCCAGAAGAATTATGTCTGGTTCTGCAAGATGCTCAGCAAAGGGTCATCACACCAAATATCAACTTTGTTTCATTTATTACTGTTTACTGCTCTTTATAGTATTTTTTAAAAGTAGAAAAATTTCATTTCACTATTTTTGATGGCATCTTTGCTCTACAGCATTTCTTTGCATGAGATTAAGACTTTTGCACAGTACTATATATATATATATATATATATATATATATATATATATATATATATATATATATAT
>CM075010.1:18430348-18443794 GCA_037576675.1 Pangasius sanitwongsei
TTTAAATGTAGAAACATTTAATTTCATTATTTTTGAAGGCATCTTTGCTCTACAGCATTTCTTTGCATGTGCCTACGACTTTTGCACAGTACTGTATATATTCTGAGGAGAGAATCTAAGAATCTGAGGACACAGCGCAGACAGGGTCGGTGAAACTGAACAGAAAAAGACCAGACGACGTTTTTCCAATCTTCATCTGTCTAATTTCCCCTCTGACCTGTCTCTCATGTTGCTCTACCAGCTCACTGTACTAATTTCTCTCTAACAAGGTTTCAGATTGATAATATTCTTAGACCTATTAAATTGGCGTCCCATCAAGGGTGTATTCCTGCCTTGCACCTAGTGTTCCCAGGATAGGCTCAGGATCCGCTGCAGCCCTGATCAGTGTAAAGCAGTTACTTTTAAACGCAAAAGGGCACTAAGCATGTGCAGGCATAATTAAAATCTTTTTTCCTTAATTCAGACTCACCTTGTAACTCTCTTTTTTTCCCAGAAAGAAAGCACCACCAAACCAGTGAACGTATACATTCACATGGATGCATACACACACCCACTCACAATGTCAGTATTCCATGTGTTTATTACTTCTTGCATCTAAAGTATGTTTGTATATAAGCTGTTGGTTTTATATAGGCGCTATCTCAAACTTTATCCATTATAGATTGCCATGATTACTTATTTAAATAAATATGCCAATCCTTGAATAAATGGCTGTGGAGTGTTCTGGAATCATACTAATTTATGTAACATAAAAAACAAAAAAAATTCACGTTTGCAACAATCGTACTCCGCTGAGTCATGTAGCAATTTTCATGAACTGTGTGTGAGAGAGCGCCATGTCTTACTCTAGCATTTTTATGCCACAGAGCTTTTTAATATAGCATGGGGTCAACTTAGCTAAGGTCTCACTAATGTTAGCCAAGTGAGACAATGAAACCCAGAGTAGTAAATTTAACAAAGCCAAGTTTGGTTTTTATTTTATTGTGTCGGTTCCTTGGCATTGTCTATTGAGATGAAGAGCAGTTACTGTGAATACTCAGAATCTCATCGATCTTATTCATTGTGCTATCATTGGAAGAAAGGTTGCATTTGCCACAGGTTACAGGTTTTTTTTTTTTGTTTTTTTTTTAACAAAAGAAAGGATACAGGCATTTACCAAGCATTCATCATATGAGGTTAAGAGGTTTCATGTAAGGTTTGTCAAGGTGAAGGAGAATTCATGCTCTGTAGGTATCAATTTTTGGTGCATTAGTTATTTTGTACCTACTAGCTTACAATAAGTAGACTAGTTAAAATTACCGTCTAATTGTTTTGCATCCATTTTCTTTCTGGTCATCCTACACACAGAGTTCAACCCTTAATGTCTGAGACGCTGGAAGCCAGAGGCAGTTGGCGTGTTACATAAGTTACACTCGGACGCGTTATGCAACACAGGATAATCGCTGCTCTGTTCATCCACTTATGAAATTTTTAATATTCCATACTAAAAATATTTAAAACTAAAATTTGTGTTCTTGATCTACCTGAGGTTATATGTTGATCTTCTTCTTCTGTAGCCATTCCTCTGTTGAATTGGATTTGTGTTTTGGGTCGTTATCTTGCTGAAAGGTGACATTTTTCTTCATCTTCAGCTGTCTGAGAGAGGCCTGCAGATTTGTGCCAAAATAGATTGGTATGTGGAGGTATCTATGATTCCCTCTATCTTGACTATAGCCCCAGTCCTAGCTGAAGAGAAGCAGCCCCATAGCATGATGCTGCCACCACCATGCTTCACTGAGGGTGTAGTGTTCTTTGGTTGATAAGCTGTGTTGTTTTTGTGCCAAACATTTCTTTTAGAATTATGCCCAAAAAGTTCTACTTTGGTCTCATCAGAAAATAACACATTTTGCCACATGGTCTGGAGTGATTTAGGCAGACTTGGATGTTTTTTTCCATGAGAAAGGGCTTCTGTCTAGCCACCCTTCCCCATAACACAGACGTGTGAAGAATATGAGAGAATGTTGTCACATGCAGGGAGTGACCAGTACTTGCCAGCTATTCCTGCAGCTGTTTTGATGTTGCTGTAGGTCACTTTGCAGCCTCCCTGATAAGTTTTCTTCTTATCTTTTTGTCAATTTTGGAGGGGCATCCTGTCCTTGGTAATGTCACTGTGGTGCCCCATTTTCTGCACTTGTTGATACTGGCCTTCACAGTGTTCCATGCTACATCTGATGTTTTGGAAATTCTTTTGTACCCCTCTTCTGTACCTTTCGACAGTGAGATCCCTTTATGTTCTGTAAGCTATAAAATCACAAGTATTTCACAAGTATATGTCTACAAAAAAAAACTTAAGGTCATCTTATCAAATACAGTTATTAGCATAAGCTAGATTATCAGTTATCATGATCAACTGGCTCCCTTGAAACACTGGAACTTTCTAGAAACTTCCCATAAGCGCCATTAAAATCAAAACTGAAGTGAACTGAAGTAAATAAAGCTAAAGCCTGAAACTGTAAACCTAAGACTGTTGATCACAACCACTTACAAAATATGGTGACATATTATAACTCTGACTTTCAGGTTCTAAGTTTAAACAGGAAGGTGTATCTCCTCAGGGTTAGATGGTAAAGTATGATCATTGCAATAGTAATTATGGCGAGGAAATGTATGACAATACAAAAGAGAAAAAGCGATTATGTTTCTCCCTTTTTCCAAAATAAGTGTCCCATAATAAGATGGACTACTTTTGAGCTTGTTCCGAAACCCTGCTGGCAAGCACATGCGCTCACACACACACACACACACACACACACACACACAGAGACATGGGGCTAGGTTTGAGAAGCAGGGACGCTTATGTAACTGAACCAATAGCTGTTACACAACATTTGCGTTCATAGGTACAGCACGTACCACTTCCTCATTATTACCAGAACCTATCACGCTTTTCTAAGAAGGGATGCACCAAAACTCCAAACACTGGATTATGCACAGCAGCAATGACCAAATCTACAGATGTTTCTACAGAATTTCTACAGAATCTCAAGAGTTAAACTACGTTGTCTTTCAAAGGGTGTGTCCCAGAAGCAATTAACATGTGGGAATGTTTGTGGTTTTCCTGTTTGCTTCTGTCTAGTGTGAGATGTGTGCTTACTGAGGAAATGATCACAAATCACTTCTGTTTTCAAACAAATAAATCCCATCTTTCTTTTCAGCCACCTACTGACATGCAATCTTAATAGCTTATTACTTTTATAGATCTCAGCTTTGGTTATTAATTCATTTATGTCCATTAGTGTCCAGTCTTTTCACTTCGGAACAGAGTATAGAAAGTGAGCATATGAAAGTATGCTGTGCCAGGGCCAGGAATTGGGCCAGTGTGTCACACAGGTCAGAATGGATACAAGTGCTCTGTTGACACTTTCATAACCCAACACTAACGTTGTGTAACCCGGTCCCTAAGCAATATTATACAACTATTTCTTGCCATTCTTTAGTGGCACCTCCGGTATGCTGCACAGCCATACATCGATGCTGCACAAAGTCTGTGAGACATTTCAGGGTCTTCAGCATAGTTAGGCATGAATACAATTTCAAATCTATATGAAAAAGCATATGATATCATGTGGACAAAGGTCCACCTTCCAGCTGTTCAGGAAAAGGTTATGTGCACAAGCAGTTGTAGCATGCCAAGTTGAAGCAGGTGAACAAAATGAACTGCAGGTGCTCTACATCTGAACAAGCAATTATAAATTATAAATAAATAAATAAATAAATGATAAACAATGGAAAGTGTCAATCAATTTGACAAGTGTCTTACAAATAAATTCCCGACTATGAAATGCCAGAGTTCCTCTCTATAACGGGACAAACAGCATATGACAATTCACCACATGAAGACGAGTAAATAACTGGAACAAATCAGGTATTAGCACATCAACAGGTCATCTAGCTAACCTTATGAATAATTCAATTCTAAGGCAACAAGAAGGACTAAAATTACTTAATTTGCTAAAAAAAATTACTTAAAAGCACATGCAACAAACCAATAATAGATACGTCGTAATGCAATATAAGTCAAAAGAGAATAGTCTAGTGATTTTCAAACTAGGGTTTGGAGATTTTTTTTTTTAAATTTTAGTTACAGCTGTGGAAACCACAACCCACCATTAACAAAGTTAGATTTATGATTGAGATCTTATAATTATTAGCCTGTTTGTCTGGTCCTTTGAAAAGAATGGGTTTAATCCAAACTTCAATAACTCAAAAACTAGTAGGTTTATAAATAATGTCAACTTGGACCTTATGTGTTTTGTCAGTGGAAGGTTCAGGAATTAAAAAGCTCTATAGCTCTAATAAATAGACAAGATGTTGTCATGCATTTAAATACATTTAAATAATTAAGAAAAACTTACTGAAGGGGTCTGGGGAATTGATATCGCAGTTAAAGAGATCCCTGGCTACAAAAAGTTTCACCTAGGCAGAAGTGCACTTTCCATTTAATACAGACTAACACTAGAGCATATGTACAAACATTTGACACCAAATTTACCCAAATTTAAAAGTATAAAAGTCTCAAAGCAGTGCTCTTTTTTTATTCTCCTATGCACCTGTTTCAGGATTTCTCTTATCAGCAGCATACCACAGGCTCCTAACCCTGGTCTTGGAGAACCCGCTGCCCTGCACATTTTATTTTCCTTGTGCTGGGAGCAGGGAAATCACTAAAATGTGTATGACAAAGGGCTCACTCCAGAATCAGAGTCAGGGAACCTGTGGTTTCTAAATCTACAGAACTAGCCAAAACTCCAAGAGGGTTATTTGGCAAGTGTAAAAGCAGGTCATGAAAGAGTCATGAGGTCACGCACCTGTTAGAGAGTCTGACTCATCCAGCAGCAGCATGATGTCCAGCTCCTGAGAAATACCTCTTTCTCTCTTTCTGCCCTCTAAATGAATCTCCTGTAGATGCTGACTATGTTCAGCTTCTGCCTCTGTCACAGTTTCCTACCTTATTCTGTCCTGATAATTGTCCCTACACTTGCTTCCTTTATTTGTCTCTAAAGCATCTCGTTTGAAGAGAGTGCTCTGTGTGTGTGTGTATGAGTGTGAGTGTGTGTGTGTGTGTGTGTTCTTATGTTCTGCGCCAGTCAGAGTGAATTACAGCCTCACAAACCAGGAAACAGGACTACAGCCGCCTTACATAATCCCGCACACTGGTGCCGGGGCCTGTCTAGGGGGGTTAACGACGAAAACACCATCACCCCACACTTCCCCTCGCCCTTTCATAACACTTCCCACAGCAGAGGGAGGAGGGTAAGAAGAGAAAAAGGAGTAATTGTGTCTTGTATGTGTGTCAGTCACAGTATTAAAGTAGTATTAGCTAACTGTCCTCTGGAGTTTTAAATCTGGGGATTGTATCAGGTTGGTAGTAGTAAGTCTTCTCACATACTTTATTCTACATTCTAAACCAAATTACTCACAGCAGAGTGCCATAAGATAGGAAACTTTGCTTTATGTTAACTCAATGACCTCACATGACCCTTACAACACAGTTTGATAAAAGTATAACGTGAATAACTATACTACAGCACTGTTGAATTCTCATATCAGAAGGAGTGCATTCATTTTTTATAACTGCAGGGCTCGGACAGTAATATAAGTGACACGCCCATTCTAATATGTATTCGTTTCTAAGTCTAATAATAAACAGCTCAAAAATATGTTTAAAAGGTTTAATCATTGATGTGGTGGACTGTTAGTTCAACAATTAATGGCCGAATGTTTCTCAGGACATTGTTAGTTATTGCACAAGATCCCTAACCAAAGTTTGATTTTAGATGTACTATTTATAACTGGAGTACCAGTAACCTGTAACATTTGCCATAATGTTCCTCTTTCGGCTGTTCCCGTTAGGGATCGCCACGGCGGATCATTGGTCCACGTATTTGAATTGGGACAGTTTTTATGCCGGATACCCTTCCTGATGCAACCCTCCCCAACTTTATCCGGGCTTGGGACCGGCACTGAGAGCACACTGTTGCATGCAACCCCAGTGGCTGGGGTTAGTTCCCTGGCCGGGAATCGAACATGGGCCGCAGCTGTGGCTTAATCACTAGTCCTCCAGGAACCCTAACATTTGTCATAATAAGGCTGATACATTTAAATAAATCAATAGGCACACAAATTTTTTTTTTTTTTTTTTAATTTGAGCTGGTGTGTCAAATTCAATTAGTTTGGGGCATTGTTAAGAATAAAAAAAAAAAATGCACTGATGACCTTAGCAATAAATAATTACATGGTAAACTGTTCTCATGTAAATGATGAAAAGTTAAAGAAGACTAGTGATCCTGTAGGCAAGGATATGTGAAAGACTACAATAAAGAGAACAATACACCAGCATAACCTCAGGGATGAACAAATCATCAGCAAGTCTCAAGAACACAAAGGTCAGCTTAGGTTAATGGACAGATGAGGGGAAGACGATGCATAGAAGGGCTGCGATTCTTATGGCTTGATGACAAATTAAAGGAAAAACTGACTCTGTTGCCTGTGGGAGATGTTGGACCTACAGCACTACCCACCTCCATTATCTAAACATCAAATGAGGGAATATCTTTTTGTACATTTCCAGACACTTTTTCCTGTAATTTGTTGCCCATCTGTATGTGGTTCTTCCAATATAAATGGAAATAAACTCAAATTGTGGATAACATTCTCCCCTTTATCTTGTATCACTGAATCCAAGTACAGAGTCAAAAACAAAAATTACTGTCTAAATATTTGTCAACGTCATGGCATCTAAAGACGGACTTTCTGATATATTTATAACAGTTATACATTTTAATATTAATGATAAAAATACATGTTTGTCAGTGTGTAACTGAACTAAGAATCATTAACCTCATCAGAACCAAGAGATGTAAAAGTTGCATGCTTACCGTCTCCCCCCCCCCAGAGAAAATTTCTTCACAACCAAGTCAAAGAGGATTCTGATTAACATTGTACTGACCACATTTTTCATGGTACTATTCCAGCAGCTCATCTATTTTATTCAGGCATACACGTTTAGTTCCCACTTTTTCTTGACCCACTTCCACAGAGTTCTAACAACCACCCGCTCCCTGAAGGCATGCCCTATTTTCACGCAATGTCTTCATGTCTTTTTGAAGTTATTGTTGAAGGTTATATATTGGACATATTTCTCTCCTACACTTGCATGTCACGAGACACAACCAGAAATATAAAAGTGAAGCCATGTGGAATCAAGGTTTATTACGGGTTACCAACATACACCAGTCACTTATTTTTATGCCATCAAATTATTATAGAATTCTGTATCAGCCAGCTGTTAATCTTAATCAAAATCATCTTTAGACAAAGCCAGTTATTGCTTTCTACTTCTTATTTAAGTCAGGGAACCAAGAGTGGCACAACCAGTCTGAGCAGGAAAGTTTTAAAGATTTGCACACTTTTAAGAACTTACCCTTTACTCATTCTTTTAACTTCCTCACTCCCTTTCCCACTCCTCCTTGTTCCATAATACTAGCCTAGTCATTCATTCATTCATTCTGACTCAGCAAGGAAGAAGCATGCATAGCTGTACTCACTCATGATGTTATACCAGGACAGGACACAGCACGCTCGTCTGCAGAATCTTCTCTTCCTTATAATAGACAACACACATCCTACCACACACACACACACACACACACACACAAAGACCAGGCAGACTGTGCTTACAGCTCCAAGGCAGACTGTGTAATGAAGGTGAATGGCCCAGATGGCCCAAAGCCTCGTTGAATGCTTACAAAACAATGTGGCGCTGCAAAAGTGCCTTTGTGCCCTGTTAGTCAGGAACCCCCCACAATGCCCTATTCACTTGATCCACTAGTCGTTAAAGCCAGCGTCACTCACACACAAACACACATACACACATTCACACACACACACCTCTACCTCTACGTCACTGATCCCTCCCCCTCTGATGGGGCTGTCTTAGGTAACAGAGTTCACAGGGTTACCAGAAGAATCAGAGAGCAGGAAAGACTGCATGTGAGAAAAAGGGAGAAGGTAGGGCTAGGAAATATTTACAGAACAGTGCTCAAGATTTACAATGTGTATTATATAACCTTGCTATAGAACTCCAAAGGTACAAGTTCCATTCACAAACATAAAGCAGAATCATTAAACAAACCAACATTTAACAGAGAGCATGAACACGGGCAAACAGCACAATGTGGCACAATCAAAACAAATACTCTCACCAGCCACTTTAATAGGAACACCTTTACACCTGTTCGTTCATGCAATTTTCCAATCAGCCAATCGTGTGGCAGCAGGGCAATGCATAAAATCATGCACATACAGATCAAGAACTTCAATTGTTGTTCACATCTACAGTCTGTAGAGTTTACACATATGGAGAAAAAAAACATCCAGTGAGCAGCAGTTCTGTGGGCAGAAACACCTTGTTGATAAAAGGAGAATAACCAGACTGGTTCAAGATGACAAGAAATCCACAGTAACTCAACTAACCACACTGTAAAACCATGGTGAGAAGAAAAGCAATTCTTGATGCAAAACCTTGAGGTGATGGGCTACAGGAGCAGAAGACCACATCCACACTCCTATGACTCCTTCCACAGAATAGGAATCTAAGTCTACAGTATGCACATTTTCACCAACAGTTCAACGGACAGTTGAAGATGGGAAATATAAAGTTTTTTGGTCCTTTTCCAAACTGCCACTTACTGGATGTCTTCTGTGTAAATGCTAGAGACTTTTGTGCATGAAAATCCCAGGAAATCAGCAGTTTCTGAAATACTCAAACCAGCCTGTCTGGCACCAACAACGATGCCTTCAAAGTCTCCCCATACTGATGTTTCATCTGAACATTAGCTATATGATTCTATGCATTGCACTCCTACCACTTGATTGGCTGTTTGGATAATTGCATGAAGAGGCAGGGGACAGGTGTTCCTATTAAAGTGGCTGGTGAGTGTATATAAACACTGTTAAATGCTACCTCACTATAGGAAGAGTCAGCGTAAGCAAGAAATATATTCAATACATTCAGTAAAGCCTGGCTGTAGAAACAGACACGTTCAAAAATCTCTCTCCTGTAAGGGGAAAATAATGTTTTTGGCAATCATTTGCCCCCTTACATATACCAGATCAAATGGGCACATATATTTTATAGTACGGTGTATATTATTTTCCATTAAGTATCATCATGTAACCATCTGACTACAGACTACTCTCACACGAACACTGTGTGGGGCTAAGAACATGGGGCTGTATTCATTATTGGCGATTTAAGTCTAAAAGGTACATCAATATTTACATGGGATCCTCATATTCAGAATCCAGTTATGCTGCTGTTTATCTGCAGTTTTCTGGGCTCCCCATTCAGAAAGTAGAGCAAGGCTTAATAACCTCGCTCCAGCTGATATCACACAGCAAAAGTATGCTTAAGCCCAAGGTCAGAACTGTGCATAACTGAGACATGTTTTAGGCAAACTCCAACCAGCATGCGCAATTCTCGAAACAGAGCTTATGTCTGTAGTTATATCTGACGTTTGAATACCAATGTGCACAATTTATGCCTTAAATTCACACTATGTGTGCTTAACTCAACTCTGAATACAGCCTGTAATGCTTATAGGGCATGTGTGAGTGTATTTAGGGGTAATAGTTATCAAGAATCTTTATCAATACAAGCCAATATCTTCTTTTTATAGTTTCTGTTACTAACACAATGCCCAATTTCCCTGTTTAGGAATGAAATTTAAGTAACACAAGAATGTATCAGTTAATGGAGATCAATAATGTGAGCATGTAGATGACCCCTTTCATTACCTTTCAAAGTATTTTTCTATTGACTCTGTCTTTTCTTTCACTTGTAACCGCTTGGAAGTTATAAGATATAATGTACAATACAGGTACATTTTGCACTTGCACTTAAAATTCAAATAGATTAAATATTATTTGCATATTTTACTAGTTATTATATTAATTACTGTATATTAAAATTATTATAATAATATATTTTATATATTATTCTCACATGCATACTTAACCTATTCTATGTGATAATAAATTAATGTGTGTGTATGTGTGATGTCATTGCAGGCAGAATGACTTTCTGTCAGTGGATGAAAAATAATTTCTAATTTCTACTAGATTTTCTGGTCCTCTTTTTGTTATCCTCTATCTTTATTTCTCCTCATATGCCTCTTGTTCTACAGACACACACACACACACACAGAAATATATACACACCGGTTGTATGTCATAACACTGACAAGGTATTGCTGGTTGTGTAAGCACACTTGATCCGACCCATTTCTTTCAATCAGCCACATAGGCTAAGGTCACACAGCAGGCAAAAATGGCCAAAATCTGATTTACTGACCAAATCTGATTTTTTGTTACGCTGTTTACATTATGTTTTCAATGTGGCCTATATCTGACATTAGTCTGAACAGATCCAACTCCTAAACTGACCTGCAGGTACGTGTGTTAATGTGTCATGTGGTGCATTCACACCTGCTGTAAAAAAAAAACGGCCACTTCTTTGGTTCGTGTCCGTGGTTTCTTTAAAATTTGCTTTTAACCTTTTAACTTTCCTTTGACACTGCTGCCAGGTTCACCTAAGGCCGTGGTCGACCATTTCTTTTGAGATCTCTTCAAACACAGAGTGGTTGAGACATGTGCCTTCTAATTTTTCTTATACAGCAATATCATTCCAAATGTTTATAAGGTCTGTTACCTCATTACCCCACCACTGAAATCCTCCTTCAGTGTTATCCTCCATCTTTTCTTCTACAGTTGAAGACTGGAAATTTTTTTTTTCTAATCTTCAACTGTCCAGTTTGGGTAAGCCTTTGCCCATGATAGCCTCAGATTCAATTTTCAATCACGATTCCAATATGTGGTACTGAATCCAGTACATATCCAATTCAAGGCAGTGCGACCTCTGTCTGAACAGGCAGATCAGAATTCATGTGACTTTTACAGCAATCCAACTTGACATTTATCATCATTTCATGCTGTCAGGAAAGAAAAGATGGAGGATAGCATTGAAGGAGGATTTCAGTGTGGACCCAATGTGGGCGACCCAATGTGGACTTCTGCTGTTGTAGCCCATTCACCTCAAGGAGTTGTGTAAACTCTAGACACTATTGTGTGTGACATTCCCAGGAGATCAGCAGTTTCTGAAATACTCAATCCAGCCCATCTGACACCAACAACCATGCCACAGTTAAAATGACTGAGATTACGTGACCTTTATCTACATGACTGTATGCATTGTGCTGCTGCCAAATGACTGGCTGATTGGATAACTGCATAAATGAGCAGAGGTGTACAGGTGTTCCTGTTAAAGTGACCTGTGTGTGTGTATAGATAGATAGATAGTTAAATACGCATATACATACACATATTACTCATATGGGTGTGACTGTGATGATTTTTATACACATATATATATATATATAGGAGGAGAGAGGCAGTGTGGAAGAGGAAGAAAGAGTGAATAGATAAACACATGTTCTGTGTGTGTGTGTACAGGCAGCCAGGTGTTGTTATGGTGACAGTGTAACAAAGAAGCAGAGGGTGGCCCAATGACTGCGAACTGGGATTTTGCCATTGTAGAGAGAAAAAAGGATGGACAGATATAGGAAGACCAGATGTGGTTTTAGCCACTGTATTTTCATATTTTTTCAGTTTCATAAGGATGCACACAAGGACACACACGCACACTGTCATGGCTGTGCCGGAACTGACTAGAGACTATGATTCCCATCAGCCACTGCACCAAGTCACATGTCTGGTTTCACCTGTTTCATGTTTTTGGTTAATCAGCAATAGTATATATGTCAAGTTTTGCACTGCAATCTTTGTCTTGCGTTTGTCTTTTGTTGCCGCATTATGCTTTCTAGACTCATGTTTATTGTTTCATGGTTTGTTTCTTCAGTCCTTGTGTCTTGCCAAGAGTGCTATAAATCCTGTTTTATGTTTTGCTTTTTGATCTTTATTAAACTTTAAACTTGACGTCTAAACGTTTGCATTTGCATCCACCTCAACCAGCTTTACGTAAGCCTTTCATCTTTAATTCAAGGGGTTGAACAAAAATATCGCATTAACCATTTAGGAATTACAGCCATTTTTTTTTACAGATTCCCTCCATTTCCACAGGATCAAAGGTAATTGGACAATTGACTGATAAGCAGTTTCATGGCCAGGTGTGGCCTGTTTCTGTTTCATGACAAATTAAGCAGATAAAAGGTCTGGAGTTGTTTCCACTTGTTGAATTTGCATTTGGTAGCTGTTCATGGGAACTCTCACTATGTGGTCCAAAGAGGTGTTGATGCAAGTGAAGGAGGCCATCATTAGGCTGAAAAAACAAAACAGACCTATCAGAGAGAGATAGCAGAAACTTGCAGTGGTCAAATCAACAATTTGGTACATTCTTAAAAAGAAGGAATGCACTGGCGAGCTCAGCAACACCGAAAGGCCTGGAAGACCATGGAAGACAACTAATGTGGATGATCGCAGAATTCTTTCCTTGTTGAAGAAAAACCCCTTCACAATATCTAGCCAAGTCAAGAACACTTTGGAGGAGGTAGGCATATCATTGTCAAAGTCTACACTCAAGAGACACCTTCATGAATGTAAATGCAGATGGTTAACCTCAACATGCAAACTACTGATAACACTCAAGGATAGAAAGGACTCTAAAGAAAGCATGACCAGTTCTGATGCTAGATTAACTTGTAGTAAAATGATGGGCAGAGAAGAGCATGGAGAAGGAAAGGAAGGGCATATCAAATCATCTGTCAAACAAGTGGACACATGGGTATGAATGGTTTGCAAATTTAATTGGATCACTGGTGTTTATTGATGATGTGACTGCTAATAGAAGTAGCAGGATGAATTCTGACGTGTACAGAGCTATACTTTCTGCTCAGATTCAGTCAAATGCTGCAAAACTTAGCAGTACATTTCATTCTTCCTATTTTTCCCTTAAATGTTTCTGATTGTTTTTCACTTAATTTTTTTATATGTTGTAATTTAACATTGAGAGTGGAAAAAGTTCAGGCATGATTTATCTTGGTTTAATTTTTTCTACATCACAAAAACCTGTCATTTTAACAGGGGTGTGTAGACATTTGATATGCATTGTACATATACATATATATACAGTATATATATATATATGGATCGGACTTAATGGCCAGTACACCCCACAGATGTTCGATTGGATTTAGATCTGGGGAATTAGGAGGCCAAGTCAACACCTTGAACTTTGTCATGAACTATTCCTGAACAATTTTTACAGTGTGGCAGGGCGCATTATCCTGCCAAAAGAGGTCACTTCCATTAGGGAATACGTTGCCATGAAGGGGTGTACCTGGTCTGCAACAATGTTTAGGTAGGTGGTATGTGTCAAAATAGCATCCACATGAA